>JARFJB010000428.1:2115000-2152500 GCA_036346205.1 Vesta saturnalis
GATAAATAAATGCCTCAGACGATGGCGATCGGCGGATCGCATCAACCTGAGGGGTTGGAGTTGGTGGGAGGACGGGGTGTATCAATATCCTAAACAATTTTTTTTACAGCGTTGTCAGATGATGAAGTTGCTCTAGAATAATTCATGGTTAAGTAGTAGTTATTCGGTACTGTAGAAGCAGTTGTACGAATGATTTCTACTGTTTTCGTCTCACCAAATATAGATGTGTTCCCCTACTTAAAGCAACGTTTTTAATGCATTTTTAGAAGACATTTTTCAATAAATTCTTGTTGGAACTTAAAAACCTTTCAAAATCTTATATACTACTTGATGTATGTACATATGTATTTACACCAAGAATATTTGCTTTTAGAATCTACAAGCCAAAATGCAGCTTGTGCCGTAGAGGGCAATACTGCACCTGCAGTTAACAGAGGTAAGAAAGCGCTTTCACCTATTATTGTACCAGATAAGTAATTTATGTTCTTTGACTTCCTAGTTGGTCGTATTACTATCCATAGTAATATTCTCATAGTACCCCGTGATAATACCCCCATCCTACGGAGGTTGCTGACAGCAAGACCTCATACGGATCACGTGCAGGAGGTGATAGAGCTACTCCATGAAGGTGGTGCTGAGGGCGGCCTGTTGGACAATGAGCAGTATTTCGACCAAGAATGACTGTGAAATAGCTTTGCGGTTTTTAGATACACCACCTCCAGCGGACGACTTGGATGTAGTTTTATCATGCAACTATGAGCAGGTAGCCCTGGACGAAATACTGCTCACCCTACAACCTGTAAGTGGTCCGTATGAGACTTCATCGTCACCCGTGAGAGAAAAGGTAGCAGTGCATCATGTGTTAAGTCCTGGTTGCATTGCTGAATTTGAGGAAGAATGAGCTCCAATTGCGGATCACCATTCCTCTGCCAGTCCTGTAATGCAACCGGTGCCCGGAATTGCTGTATCTCCGACTACTCAGACCTCTGAGGGTGTTGTACCTGATGATCAGTCGTCTACATCGACAACACGTTTAGAGGGTGGGGTAGTAGGAAATCCATTAGAGGGTTTGCTGAGCCCTGCTTCTACCGCAGAATTTATGGAAGAGTGGTCGTACCAGAGTTCTACGGTAGAAGTAGAGGCCAGGGAACATATTTCTGAGAGCGTCTTGAGCCCCACTTGTATCGACGAGTTTGATCGGGAGTGGAGTCCAGTAGTGATTAAGGGCTGGTTCTGGACCAGTTCAAGGTAACTCGCTCTCTGGTGTGAGAAATGTAAGCTTTTGGATCTCTTCAAGGTCAAAATTTTGGCGGGAAATTTAAATTTTAGGAGCTCGCTAGAAATAGAAATTGCAATGTCACCATCCTCATCATATTACAAGGTCATTCTGCGGTCAAACGTTTTGGCGGGAAATTTGTATGTCAAGGTCAGAAGCTAAAAATAGAAATTGCAATGTTATCATCATATTACAATTCTTAGAAGTCCAAAAATAGACTGGTCAAGGCCAAAGATTATTGACCTGTTGGGGTATCGTATGACATTTCTTAGAAGTATAAAAATAGAATCAATTCATGGAAACAAGAAGAATGCGAGTTGTTGTCTATGCTAAAAAGTTGACCAAGGTCAAATGGTGCTTATATTGACTAAATTGGGTCAAGGTGAAATAGTTTACTAAACTAAAAGTAGGTGTGTATTTAACAAGTTTAAACATGTTGTCATAGGTACTTAAGTCAAGGACACATTTTTGTGATATAAACCACAGCGAGGTGTGTTGAGATCAGTCAGTTAGCAACTTGTAATTGTTAAACATGGAATTAGCAAGGTTAAACCAAAGCACCCATCGCAAACTTTTTAAAAGTGCAGTATGGTGAACGTATAGTGATGGAAACGGATGATTTTAAATGTATATTACCTCAACGCTTTTATGAGTATTTGAAAGAAGAAAATCGAATGGAAGGATTTAAAACGCAGCTAAACACGAGGGATGTCTTCATGAGTAGTTTGGGTGCAGTCGGGAAAACAACAAACATAACATTTAGTTTTTAATAGTAGTGCCACAACCCTACCCACATGATTTAACTAAAATCATTTCTTAAACAGCGTTTAGTCCTAGTGCAATTGCAAGCAAGTACAGTCGTTATAATGCAGATAGCAATAACATCATTTCTGGAACGATCCAAACTCAGAAGTTCACCGTTATATATGGATACCCCACATAGTTGCAGTAACAATATGAATAACAATTTTATCTTGTGTTGTTGGTGCTGTCAAAATAGTGATGGTGGTAATAATAGTAAAAATGAAGAGAAACCTGATGAAGGTTATTCTTCTAACACTGACAGACATACATATGATTTATCTGAAGTGTATAAACAAGCAGCTAATGAATACTTAATCGATTGTATTTATTATAAACTATCGAACGATACTCATCATGCAAAACAAATGGAAATTGGATACAGTACGCACCTCAAACATGCACCAGTAGTGCGTATTGGGTGTGCTAACTGTGATCAAAGCGATAATGTAGAATGAGCTTCTAAGATGGCATTCATATGTAGAATTACAATTTTTCCGATCCCAAGAAATTGAAAATAAAATTGACTGGTCAAATGTAAACGAAGAAGAAGATATAATCTATGATCAACATTATGAATCTCTATCTAGCAATCTTGGTATTTATTACATTTGGGAAATAATTAAAGGATATAACAGAATTTTGAAAACTGTTATGATAGAAAACTACAGCTGCTGTTCTTGCACTTTCAAGTCACATAGTATAGAAGAATTATTCAATTTAAAGGATATAATAAACTATAGATTGGAATTTCTTGAATCTTACAATCTAGTGTGTTTTTATGAAAAGTTCATACAACAAGTTGTTGACTACCGTCGTTTTCGTGAGAAAGAATTCCGTGGTGGTGATGATGACATTTATAAAGACATTGATGATGTTATAAATGCTAAGTATAATATTAATTCACATAACACTGTATGTTTAATGGAAATATTGTATTATCGTCCTGCTTATCTAATGTATAGCATTTACTGAATAAAGAAATAACTATGATTTGTTTTTCTCAATTTAGGTATAAATACCCCGTTCTATCCATCCAGGTAAACAATGTTAGTTAAGAAGCGAAATAGTGTAGGTGCTGGTGGTGGTTTAGTTAATGCTCTAATCAATAAACTCCCGTTTGAATTGAATTTACCTGGTTACCAGTATTACGGTCCTGGTACAAAGTTAGAAAAACGACTCGCACGCGGTGACCCCGGTATTAATCAATTAGATGCTCAGTGAAAACTTCACGATATCAGTTACAGAGATCACAGAGATTTAGATAGTAGACATAAAGCGGATTAAATTTTACAAAAAAAAAGCTTGGGAACGCTTTAAATCATCAGACGCAACATTAGGTGAACGAACTGCAGCTTTAGCAGTCAGTACCGCCATGAAAGCAAAGAGAAAATTAGGAATGGGATGTGAACGTCGATCTAATCTGAAGAAGAAGAAAAAATGCAATGACGGAAATTTATTGCATTTACGAAAAACAATAGCTAAAAAAATTAAACCTATCGGAAATTTCACAGACACAATAAAGTCAGCGCTTTCAACGGCAAAACGTGTGGTAAAAGGTTTAGGAGGAAAGAAAAACATTAAAGTTTCTAGAGTAATTCCCCTACCTAAACAAGGAGGGTTTTTACCATTTATTATTCCGTTATATATCAGGATTATCAGCAATCGGTGCTTTAGCTGGCGGTACATCAGGAATTGCTGAAGCAGTCAATGATGCTAAAAATGCTAAAAAATTGCAAGAAGAGACATCGCGCCATAATCGCATGATGGAATCGGTCGCTATAGGCTCCATGAATAAGAAAGGCGGTGCACTGTATCTAAAACCAAACAAATCTGGTGGTGGTGCATTATACTTAAAACCGTTTCTAAAAAAACTGAATAGATTACCCGAAAGACCGTTAACGGATAATGATTTAAAGAAATACACCAAAAATGCCCCTACTTTAGGGATATCTTTATGAGAGATAGCATTCCTAAATTACCACGGAAATATGAATCCGGAATTATTAACTTAGATAGCCAAAGAGGACCAGGTACACATTGGGTTTGCTACAAAAAGCGTGGTAAAAAGGTATGGTATTAAGATAGTTTCGGTAATATTCAACCACCAATCGAAGTGATTAACTACTTTCGGGGGTGTATAATATATTATAATTGCAACCAAGATTAAGAGTTTAATACAATATTATTTGCGGACAACTATGCCTACAATTTTTATATAAATAATCAGCACAACGTCAAATTTTCTCAGTTATGTCAATAACATTCAGTTTAGAAGGTGTTGGTAACACAGCCAGCTACAACTTCTATCCACCGATAGAGATAGATTTGGGGAAGAAATACGTTATTGGATTGGTTGGATTTTACGGCTGCAACAGCATTAGAAACATTTATTCAGGCAACGATACATTTTATTTTAGAACAAATCCATCTCATTTGCAAGTGATTAATATTCCATATGAGTGCATATGAGTTATATGAAATTAGCGATTATCTAAAATCTAAAATACCCACAGAAAGGTTTATCATTAGAGCAAACAACAATACACTTAAATGTGAGATAAACAGTTCATTTGAGATCGATTTTACTAAAGAAAATTGCATCGGGCGCATGCTAGAGTTTGAGTCTAAAATATTAGAACAAAATATTTTACACACATCTGCGTTAGACATCCAAATACTTAAACACACTAATCTACACGTAGAGCGCAACATTATAACGGGATCTTATCGAAACGGGAAACCTGCTAAAGTATTATATGAGATTGATGTTTCAGTTGCACCAGGTTATCGTCTAGATAAAACTCCAAGCAATACTCAATATTTAGAAGTAAACACTGACATTATTAGTAATATAACAATTAATTTGACTAATCAAAAGGCGAATTAATATACTTTGGTGAAAGTGAACCATTTATTGTACGCTTAGAACTAAAAGAACATGGGTCTGAGAATTAATCCAGGACCAATACCATCTTTCAAAAATTCATATAAAGGACAGCATCCCTACAGTAAGTCATTAATTAGTCATCAACCTTCATTGCGGTTAACATCTGCAGATAAATACTTTTTAACGTCAATTGGTTTAAAAGTTCTCAACCACAATGGCAGAATCGTTAAACGTCTTTCAAAACGTACATTTTGATGATACTATAATTAAAACCATTAAATGCATTCGTTTCTTCTATAAAGTCTAAATCGTGATAAAGAATCATTGTATGAACACTTCAAGTAGTAAGCAATGCTGAAGGGTGTATGTTTGGAGTAAAATATCGTATTATTATCGAACAAATGAATTTCTTGTGCTCCTTATTCGATAGTTGTTTAGAAAAAAGAGCTGACATATTTTTAATCCACGTGAAATGATAAACAGTATTATTTTTTGTATTAATGTCACCCGCCGCTTGATAATTAGCAGAAAGTACTAAAAGATTTATGGGTTCCCTCGCACTATTTTGATTTTCACTTAATACAAATGGTAATATAACTTTCCCCTGAATGCAAAACAAATTAATAGAGAGGTTGTTTAACTGTTCAAATTTTTTTACATCATCTAGTTTAATGGGGAAGGGAATTGAATCATAATTCAAAACATCCTTAAAATGAGGATAACTGTAAACTCTATCTGAATGATGTTGCACGGAATATAGTGCCGATACAACGGCCCACAGGAAGCAATACTCATCGTAATTTTTAATATTCACATGCGTTACTGCTGTAAAGTAGGGAACTTTAACGTAAGTTGAAAGGCCGCCTCTAAATGGGACATAGCTATTAATATTCACCTTTAAATGTAATACTTCATGTAATGCCCAACCGGAATCCCTTTTCGGAAAACTCCTCTAATTTTTTCTGTAATTTATAATAAACGTTTTCATTATACCACTTACGTAAATTGGTCACAATATTGATGGCATGATTTTTTATGGTAAATGTCTTCAACTGGATAACGTGATTTTGAGGATGGACAAAATTGCAGACTAAAAGGACATTCACCTTTAGCATTAATTTAACCTTTCGTGCAAAACTATTGTATGTATTTTGTAAAAAAATAAGAGGGTCCTTGATGTTTGCTATATTGACTATAATTCCAGTAAATAACCTACCATTAAAACATGAATCTAGAGAGCACCAACTTAATTTGCGTGTACGCTTTTTAGTGACATTGACAATTCCACTACCTGTTTTCTCTGAAGCGCTCTTTAACTGTTTATAAGATAACACTTTAGCAATGATAAATTGCTTTCGAGTTTAAGCAAATTTTCGCATGTCTCTAAATAAATTTTATTTTGAATTATATCTTGCAATGGCTTAATATTAGTGTTAATTATACGGATGTGCTTTACAAATTCATTTTTGGTGTTCAACAATGGAATAATAATTCTTGTTAAATTAACAATACTACTATTACTGGGTATACCCTTACTCATAGTTACCTTCAAAACTGTATCCAACACTGCAAGAAAATATGAAGCACACGCGCTGTCGATTATGTAGTAATGGAAACAAATATATTTATTATAACTGATATGTAAAAATCAAATATTTAAGTAACTATAGAAGTACTTTAGGTATACAATTGCAATTCTAGTCGGAGTGCAATATACCGACTGGTACAAAACTGCTCTTTATCTCTTTATATAGTAATATAAACCCAGCACTCAAGGTCAAAACTGCTTATAACTTGTTTCAAGAGCTTCAGTGTTCATAGACAGATGCATAGATGGTATTTTATAGCGTTTACTGGGAACATCTGTTAACCTTGACATCAATACTGTTCTCATGGCTTATACTGCATCACCTTTGCTTGCAGAGGTCATACATTGCACTTTGTGGCGTTTACTAAGAATATGTATTAACTTAACCTTGCTGACAGCATGCGAAATGCTTTTTCATGCCTAGATTATGCTGCATTCATTAGAGTTCGGCACCTTTGCTTGCTCAGGTCAGTTCATTGTACTAACCACTTGTTATCAATTTCGTTAACGTTAACAGATCTATGTGTATATAATGTTAAAGTTTTAATTGAATACTCATTACTTACTCACCATTAGTAATGGCTTCGTCCAGCAAACAATCTAAACTTTCGTTAAAAAGATAGGCAAAACCTCATATTTTACATGACGCTTTGGTGCGCCCATCAAATAACACCGCAGAACCAGCACCATTTGAAGAGAACATCCCGATCATCTCCATAAGGGATAGTGATGTAGAGGATGAATTTTTGAAGTATTTCGAGAGGTATGTATAATTTTAATTAATATTATAGTTTCCTTTTATTAATTCATGGAGATTTTTTAGTACAAATAAAATTATTCATTTTTTCAGCATAACGCCAGCAACCACGGTTATAGCAACACCCCCACAACCACCACCCTTGCGAAACCTATAATATGGAGGAAAAAATTTGGCTCTTATAGAAGGGCACCTCACACAGCAGGATGATGAGCGGGATCCACCAACCCTTCAGGCCTTTAGGGAAACAAGTATTCGGTGGTAACGAAAGCTTCACAATGACTATATTAATAGTGAGGTGGTGGGGATGGGGCGAGTGGAAATACTGAATGAAGAACTGAAGGAGGCTAATCAATATTTAGAGTGTTTGCGGCAAAATATACTAAAGACTGAAAATATATTGCGTACGTTGAAAGGGATGGATGTGTGATGTGTTTAATATATATTTTTTTTATTTAATTGTTTTTTATATTTTTATTATTTTTCGTGAATTATTCTCATTATCCAAAAAATTTTACTACAGCTAAAAAAATGTGAGTGATAGTTAGAAAAGTGAAATGATCTACGTTAAGTAAAAAATTGGAAACATCTGAAAGTCTGACTTACTCGTGTATAAATTTCTACATCAAAGTAAATCAGTCCTTTTTGCAAATTTTAAGTGCATGTTGCGTTACAAATTTATTTATTGTAAAATATCATGCATATAAATAAAGTATGAAAATATGGTACAGTTAAAAGTGAAAAAAAGCTTGCGTTCATACATTTGCAAATTCCGTTTCAAAATTGTAATGTGAATTGGAGATAAAAAGTTTACCTAGCAGTAGTAGTAGTTGTATATAATAAAATTAATAATAATTTTCAATTATATATTTACTTTTGAACTTATTCGTTTATAACAAAACTTATAATAAGTTAAGGAAATAATTGAATCCTTAAGTAAGTGTTGAAAACAAAATGTTAATTTCAAATAATTTCATAATTATATGAAATGATAACTTAAAAATACACTAAGAAGGTTATTGTAAAATATGCATATAAAGAAAGTGTGAAAATATAATACAGTTAAAAGAGAAAAAAAAGCTTCCGTTAAATAAAAGTCAAAACAGTTCCCAAAAGCATGTAAATCTGAAAACTTTACGCCATGTATTTCTGCTATACAAATGACACAATTGCATTCATACATTTGCAAATCCCGTTTCAAAATTGTAATGTAAATTGGTAACTGAGATAAAAATAGAAGGTTCGGATTCACACCTGCATAAAATGCTTTCAAAGCAAAATAACTGCGTTCATTATCCTACAATTCTTAATGCAGTAATATCCACGCTTTATCGAAAATTGTAAATTTGGAGTCTTAACAAAATAAATTTAAAAAAAAGTCATGTTTTAAGTGCTGTTTGTTGTTTCAAAATTGAATTGGTTAATTTAAAGAGCATTCCGATACATTAAATGGATAAATTGCATGAATATGTTTCTTCTGAGTTTACGTAAGTACAAAAAGTTAAGTGCTCTTTGTTGTCATTTTTGCATATTTTGATAAATGTATACATGAAATTGATAAATTGCCACTTATAAAACACAACTGCGTTGAAAAAAAATTTTCTTTTTTTTTCTGAGAATTAGGTGCAAATTTTAAATTTTCAGGAGCGCATCTTTTCTAGGACTCCCCGCATCCCCACCTACACCCTGCGGAAAAGGAAGTCCACATCGAGTCGTCTTTTATCTCTTTCTATAGATATGCACATACATCTTTACTTACATTACACACCTTCAAACATACATCACTTTTATAGTTGAAGTACACGTCTATCGTTGTTTACACAACAATAATTGCGATTATACATTCCACTCTAGTACAATACCTGTATTTTAAGTAAAATATCATATTACAAATCATACTGATAATAATATATGGGTGCATTTTGCAATTGCATGCTTTTTACTCATTGCGAGTACAATCCATTTAACATGAGTTGTAATTGTGTATATAAATGTAAAATGTCCAAAGATGCATTGTGAGAGTTAGTATTACTTTATTTCATAAAAAGATCGTTAGAATCTATTTTAGAAAAAAAACATATTACAAATACTTTACAAATATGTTAAACTTTTGTTATACTACATCACATTTCATATTGATGCTCAATCAATTTGGAAAATATTAAAAATGTACGTTTTATATCGAATAGTGATAGTAATATTTCACAGTAAAAGAAGACCTGAAAGTTTTTCCACATTTTTTTTTTTAATTTGGAACTGCTATCTTTTGCGCTGTTATTTGTTTAGTCTACATGCAAAAAATTGGAATTTTTGAGTAAAGGACGGGTTATGATTTATTAATGTACGCAAGTATCAAAGTTTATGTACATGTAAACCACAATTGTGCTATTAACAAGTTAAATTTTTTTTTCACATTTTTTTGTTTTGAGAAAATTTGGAACTACTATCTTTTGCGCTGTTATTTGTTTAGTCTACATGCAAAAAATTGGAATTTTTGGGTAAAGGACTAGCGCGTTATGATTTATTAATGTATACAAGTATCAAAGTTTACGTACATGTAAACCACAATTGTGCTATTAAGATAAATTTTTTTTACATTTTTTTAGTTTTGAGAAGATTTGGAACTGCTATCTTTTGCGCTGTTATTTGTTTAGTCTACATGCAAAAAATTGGAATTTTTGGGTAAAGGACTAGCGCGTTATGATTTATTAATGTATGCAAGTATCAACGTTTATGTTCTACTTTCACAAGACTATTTGTTTAGAAATTTTTTAAATTATGAATTTATTTAACTGCTATCCTTTGCGCTGTTATTTGTTTAGTCTATATACGAAAATTCAGAATTTGTGACTTAACGACTAAACTGCTATGATAAAATGAGTATATTTATTTATTTTAAAACATTTCACACATAAAATTTTTGTTTACTTTAACATTTTATACAATAGCTAAGATAATGTTATTTACCTTTTCTTTGTAATAGTTTATGTGATAAGGTTACAATGTCATTTCTTCCTACATAATTTGTATAATTTAGTAAATCATGATAAGAAACTCGTTTTATATGAAAATGCAATTAAACCATACGGAAACTTCTTTTAAAGGGTTTTTCGTTTACAATTCACTTTTTCTTAATTAATTTTCTTCTTATATGCCTACACACACTTTATTTTTTTATTTAAATGAATACTGTTAAAGTGCCTTTTCTTTATGCAATATAACATCACTACTGTAATTACTTATTTACTTTTTATAGCGCCTTTCATTCAAATTACAACGCACCTTTATTTAATACTGTTCATGGCACATTCACTCGAAGTTGATTCATTTTTTTCTTCAGCTCATACAGCTCTAAATCTACCCTCAATTCTTTTACTTTCTTGATTAACACCTCGAGTCTTTTCTTTATCTCATCAATACTTAATAATTGTTTCTTTCTTTCTCTTCTTATCATTCTTATTACTTTCACCATTTCCAGCAATAAAAAGTTTACTAAATGATGCAATCCCGGAGAAGCCTTCTTATTATAGACATGCATCCTTTCAAAACTGCTAACCTACTCAAAAAAACCTTTAAATTTCTAAGAATGATTACCTTGCAACTTCTATTTTTAGCTTTAACCTTGACCAGCTCCAAAAATTTATATTTCCCGCCAAAAAGTTTGGCCCTGAAAATTCTATTCTTAGATTTTCTATTTTTTAGCTTTTCACCTTGACCTTTTTATATTTCTAAGAAATATAATATGACACCACCGTAGGTCAATAACCTTTGACCTTGAAAACTCTATTTTTAGACTTCTAAGAATTGTAATATGATGATGACATTGCAATTGCTATTTTTAGCTTCTGACCTTGACGTAAAAATTTCCCGCCAAAACGTTTGGCCGCAGAGTGACCTTGTAATATGATGAGGTTGGTGACAGTGCAATTTATATTTTTAGCGAGCTCCTAAAATTTAAATTTCCCGCCAAAAGTTTGACCTTGAAGAGATACAAAAGCTTACATTTCTCACACCAGAGGGCGAGTGACCTTGAACTGGTCCAGAACCGGCCCTTAATCACTAATGAGTCCGATACAATTGGAGCAAATGGAAACATCATCAGAAAGTATCCTCAGTCCTGCGGCTGCTGCAGTCTTTTTGGATAATGAATGGTCGATAAATGACTTATTATCTAGAAGTCCTGCAGCGCCGATGCTACAGTTACCTGCGCCATCACCGGTGAGGGATGTAGTAGAAAACGCAGTATCTTCTCCCCAGAGTGTATTGAGCCCTACTTGCGCCGCGTAGTTTCTGGAAAACAATTGGTTATAATCCATTGTTTCCAGTCCAAAGTACATAGTAGGGGGATCTACAATGCTGGGTAGAATATGTGTGAGCAGCAACACTCGATCCCGATTACCCTTCCTATCCAACCCGTACACTACTATACCCCTCAACCTGAGATATCCCTATGCCATAATTCCATTCCTGGCGATATGTTACATTGCGTCCTCGTTCGCATCGCTGGATATGATTCTTTTGATAACAGTTGTAATTAATCAAATAAAGTAAAGAAAGCAAAGGTGTAAAAAACTGTGTTACCAAAGGAATCATAACAAAACACGTAACACAACCCTTACTTATGTGTATACTTTTTGTTACAGACCGTAACAAAGCGTTTGAATGTGAATGTCTGAAGAATTTTCTAGAAAGGATTCTCTACTTCGACACCAAAAAACTTCAGGTTGGATAAGGATACCAGTAACTACCCCACCTTTTAGAGCGCAGGAGGTTGTGTCGCAAAAACAATACCACAGGTAGCAACACGGTGCATGCCGGTACTGTCGACAACAACAGAGCAGATTCTTTTGCACAACCCGGGCCATCAGGGTTAAACCGCAACAATGTGGAACACAAGCGTGATAGTGATTCCTTTGCGAAACCAGGGCCATCAGGTTTGAACAACTCAAGGAAGTGTAAGTTAGATCAACTCAATGGTTCTGTACAAAAAAAGAGTAACACCAGTGTTGATATTGTACACTGCACTGATTTTTCAATAGATGTACCGCGGTATGCTTTTCAAGGACACCTTAGAAGCAACAGGCATAAGTCAAATGTATGTCTATTCGTTGCTACTGGGGTTGAAGTTATTCGCAATGCGTTTAAACAACGGATTGTTTCGTATAGACTATCCCCAAGCAATACTCACACCGATGTGCAAACGTTTATGGGGGACGTGAAAGTCAATGTTTTGAAACTAATACAAATTCAGTTGCAGAAACACTTCTCCTTAAAATGCAATGTTGGGTTATTTAGTTTGTACTTTTTGAACAGTAGAGAAAGCACGGAACTTAAATCCTTTCAGACTAAATATGATATTGTAAGTGTTGGGATGGTGATGGAAGATTATTTCCAAAGCATAATGGAAATATTGGATGCCAACAATCTGAATTTCAGCATAAAGATTCTGGTAAATGTGAGTCATGAGTAGTAGGGTAGTGCATTATTAATATATGCTGTTTTGTAGGGTGGTCGCTGGTGAATTTCGTATATTTAGAGGTAAACATGTTGAAATTTTTCCCTACTACGGGTTCATCCTATATGAATGTCTTGCCTGAAATTTCTCAGAAACATGCCATAGTGAATGTGAAAAATAGTGATAATTGCTGCTTTGCATGGGCTATTGTATCAGCTTTAGTGATACCGAAGGGTATACCACAGCGGACAACTTCTTACCCTGATTTCAGAACGTTATTCAACTGAAATAGTGTATAATTTCCTGTTAAGTTGACTGACATTGCAACGTTCGAGTCCAACAATAATATCTCGATCAATGTTTATCGATTGGAGGATACGTATCCTGAGGTAGTGGATCCTCTCTACTATACAAGAGCTAAACAACCTATTCATGTTAATTTGTTGCTATTAGTAAGTAATCAAGCGGATAATCAGCATTATGTATGGATCAAAATTTTTTCCCGTTTACTTAGCAACCAAATAATCCGAGAGGAGCAATTAACTCGACACGTGTCTCATGACTGTAATTTCGTATACACAAAATCACCTGGCGTAATGAAAGGAAAAGGCAGAACCGGGGAGTTGTATGCGGAAAACGTACTTGCGTTTCGAAACTATCAAAAGTAGATGTTTCTGCCATTCGTAATATATGCAGACTTTGAAGCGCTATTAGTACCGGTAGATACCGCTGAACCCTATCCTGAACAACCGTTTACGATAAAGACGTGTAAACATGAGCCATACTCTTTCAGTTATTATATTAAGTGTGGTGTATACGATTTGCGATCCAAATTACAACTGTATAGGGGGGTTAATGCGGTGGAGATATTTAAACAACCAATAGAAAGTGATGTAAAACGGATATATAATGAACATTTCAAAACTATTGTTCCAATGTTACCACTAACTGATGAACAACAGGTGATACATGAACAAAGTCGAATTTGTTATATACGCGACAAGATTTTTACGGACGATCTTACAAATCCAAAAGTACGAGATCATTGTCATGTCACTGGTATATATCGTGGTGCGGCACACTCAAATTGCAATTTAAACTATCAGTTACCAATATTTATCCCAGTTTTTTTCTATAATCTTAGTGGTTATAATGCTCACCTGTTTATCAAACAGTTAGCGAATGAAACTGAAGAAATTAACGTACTTCCTGTTAATAGTGAAAAATATATAACGTTCGGTAAGCATATAATTGTAGATGAATTTGTAAACAGTCGCGGCCATAGGGAAAAGAAGTACATACATTCGCGAATCGTCGATAGTTGTAGGTTTATGGTCGCATCGTTAGATGCGCTATCTCAAAATTTGTCAGACGAGCAATGTATAGAGATAAGGAAATATTTTAGTGATGATAATGACTTCACCTTAGTTAGAAAGAAAGGTAGTGTCCCCTATGCGTACGTAGACAGTTTTACTAAATTGGGTGATGTTACGGTTCCATCCTATGACAAATTCTATGATAAAATGCGTGATGCAAATATTTGGATGAAGAATACTGTCGCGTCCTACAGGTATGGGATCACTTTAAGTGTAGTACACTCGGTGATTATGTTGATATATATATATATATATATATATATATATATATATTTAAAATCAGACGTGCTGCTGTTGGCTGACGTGTACGAAAACTTTAGGTGGCTCTATCTGGGCGTGTATGGATTAGAACCGGCACAGTATGTTACTCTTCCCGGATTAGAGTGGGATGCTATGTTGAAACGTACTAAATTAGAGCTAGGTGGAGTGAGTACTTGTATCAAGCGGAGAAGCATTGCTAACGAGTTTGTTTCAAATTATGATCCTAATCGTCTTAGTCTTTTTACAGTATTTAGATGCCACGAATTTGTACGGATGGAGTATGCGGCAATATCTCCCTCATGATGGGTTTATGTGGTTAACTGAAGAAATTCAAAACTTTGATGTGCTGAAGATTAATGATGATGCTGATATTGGGTATATACTGGAGGTAGATATACACTATCCACACCACCTGCATGATGAACACAATGAGTACCCTTTTTTCCCTGAAATGATCTGCGCACCAACTTCCAAGGAGTAGAAGTTAATTCAGAACCTGTGTGATAAGACCAATTATGTTACACATTACCGATATTTAAAACAATGTATAGAGCATGATTTAATTGTTACTCATATTCATAGGGTTTTACACTTTCGTCAAAGTCAATGGCTAGTACCATACATAGACCTTAACACAGCTCTCCGAAATCAAGCAAAGAACAAATTCGAAAAGGATTTCCTTAAATGTATGAACAATGGTGTATTTGGTAAAACAATGGAGAATGTTGACAAAAGAAGAGTTATCAAGTTATTAACGCATTGGGAAAATAACGGTCGTCGTGTGAGTCTAGCACAGTACGTCGCAAAACCACAATTTAAAAATTTTATTCAATTCACTTATTTGCGGCGGAATTGTCGAAACAGGCCGTTACGTATGACAAACCCGTATATGTCGGATTTAGTATTTTGGATCTTTCGAAAATTATAATGTATCGTTTTTTTATGATATCTTGCGCAGTCATTACGGTAATAATGCAACATTGCTATATACAGACACAGATTCTTTAATTGTCGAGATAACAACTGATGATGTGTATGCCCATATGCGGAATAATGTTGATAAATATGGCACATCCAACTATCAAAACAGTCTGCATGGTATTACAACGAATATATCCGTCGTCGGATGTATGAAAGATGAGTATTCAGGGAAAGCGATCCACTATTTTTATGGTGCTGGATCAAAACCATATTGTTTAAAGCTTGCTGACAACGAAGTCGTTAAGAAAGCTAAAGGAGTTAAGAAAGTTGCTATTCAAAAAGTGTTGACGGAGGTAGACTACTAACTGTTGCAGAGGCGTCTGATAAAACAGTAATGTGTAAAATGCTTGTGTTTCGATCAACGTTACGTGATATTTATACAGAAATATTAAACAAAGTTGCCTTTAGGTCCCAGGATGACAAACGGTATAGATTACGTGATACATATTCAACATTGGTGTGGGGGCATTGGAGAATTCCCGAATTGGAGAACGTTGATCCGCTGAGCGGTTTAGTGGAGGTTGCTAGGGAAATGAATTTGTATGATCCAGAAGGTATATGATAGTTTGGGTACCGACACTTGGTAGCTTTAGATATATTATCTCCATAAGGAAACTAGTAGTCATATTAGTTAACGGTAATCTGCAAACCAAGGTAACATCTCAGTTTGAGTAGTCACTGCAATACCGTTCTTTGTGGAATATATATTATTATTATGTAACAATTCCTTATCGAGAGAATATATACAGAATGTACAAAATATTGTGTGATATAAAGAAATAAACATAATAAACGTTTACAATTTTTTATTTAAAAAAGCGTACAGAGTGTATTGCATTACATATGTATCACACAAATAGTATACATTAGCCAGAGCGCAGTTGCATGATGATTGAGAATGATAGAAACTAAGTGGTTGCAAAGCAGGAAGAGCGGGATGTTCATCAAGTTCAATAACGGACTGGGACAAACAGTTTCTGATGTAATCTGCTTTCTCTCTACCCTTGACATAGACAGAATCTGTTGGTTGAATCAATCGGTTGAGAATTCGTTGAAAGTGATGTGGCTGTGTATGCTCCTCTTCCCATTTTATACAGTGCTGGTTATGCATTAACCAAGTAGCTGAACGGCGACTCTCTGCATCTAACGTATGCCACGGGTACGGTGTTGTAAAAATATAGTGAGTAATTTGTTTTCCATTAAAAATTGCGAGTTCTTTCGGTATAAAAGCTTTTGAAACTTTAAACCCTTGTAGATTAACCATGATGGGGGCATTGTATTACAATTGTCGTACCGCTTTGGTTAACGCGTTGTACGTAACTAAACGGTCATGGAGTATAACACCGTATGCGGTCGTATTGGCGGGTATGTTTCGAATTCTACACGAAGAACTAGAGCTTTAGAGTGTAATGCCTTTTTTTGATTTGAGGAATCTACCACTATCAATGGTGCAGCAGACGTAAATTGCGTAGGTGTGAGTAATGGTTGACCATCTCTTTCATAATATGACATTTGGAATTTAGCGAACATTTCATACAATGTAGCAAAGCAATTGTTACCATAACTAACGTTTAAATTGTCATACGAATAACGGTCCGTGTTAAGAAACACCCGAATATTATTTAGTGCACATTTATCGAATCTGCTCATATTTTGCAGAACATTATTCTCTCGCTCAGTTTGAAATCCTATAATAATGTATCCAGGTGTTTCTATACTAGTAGATGTTTTGATTGCCCATGTACGCTTATCTGTTGCTGAAACGGCGGGATATATGTGAGTTTCCCAACTTCTAAATGCGACTGCAGTATTTACATTTTTATCAATGTACTTGGTTAACGCCAATTCCTCCGCTAATGCTGGAATGATATGCGGAACTTTCCAATATATTTTATCTATGTTAACTTTTAATGCTTCCTCAGCAATTGTAATTACTGCATCGTTATCAGTATTACTGCGAATTAAAGCCAGTTCTTGTCTAATGTTCAAAATCACCTTATTGTAGTCTTCAGCAACGCCGAGTAGCAGTCGCAAAGGTATACAAACATTAAAATAGCCTTGTGCATTTGTTAGTGTGCTGTTTGAGGTAGGAAACCAACCCGCATTTTCATAACGAGTGAGATCATTAGACGTCAATGATACCAATCCTTTCATTGTCGACGTTATTCCTACTGTAGTTACGCAATCTACCACTATTCCATTCATTTCATATCGAATTTCACTGAATAAGAATGCGATACCATTATTAACAAACGCGTGGTGTTAGATACAGTATCATCCTGCTTTAACAATCTTCCCTCTACGTAGGCATAGCTTCCTGATGGTAAAGTGCACATGTCTTCTTGAATGGGTATCCTGATTTCATCATCGTTTCCAAATCTCGTAGTATATGGCTGATGGGTGTGGAGTTCGGAATTTACTATCGTATTATCAACGACAACTTTTTCGTTAACGTTTAATATACTCATTGTAGTACTGTAAAATCGAGACTTTCCAAGAATGCTTTGTTCTGCGCTGTCAATGTTTTGATCACGAACGATTACTGACTCTTGCGTTTCCATGCTTCAATCTTTTATAGTTCACCTTACTCTGGTTACATGCACATGTATTATACCCCGTCACCATATTTTCTTTAAATGTAATCCTATCGTTATGACTTCCCCGTTAAAATTGATGAGATATTCGACTTGGTCTACTATTTTAACTGCTATTGTTGAAATGGTAGATGTATTGATAGGTAAATAGATGACATGTTGAGGGGATTCAATTATTTTATATCCAGCTGGTACACTGGGGAAGAATTGATGAATCATGTGTGATAACTCACCATTTTTAAAACTGCCACTTGTTATATTACACTCGATAATTAAGGAGTTAATTTTGATAATGCTTATTGGATTATCAGAGTTATGCACTTTCTTACCTTGGTAAACAGTCTTGTTAAATCCCAGCATAGGTCCAATCGAATTTTCTACATTGAAGTTAATGTCATGGGTTGCTTTCATATTTGCTTTCATAGTATTATTATTCGCTCGTAAAGTAGTATATCCTCTTCATTCCTTCACTATCTCGTTAATATATTTATTCAAATTCGTAATTCCGTATGATCCTGGCGGTATTGTAATTCTCTCAAAACTAGTCAGCCCTATTACATATTCCGCCTCATTATCAAGAAAAATCGGTGGATTAAAGGTGGCTTGCAAGATAGAGCTTTTACCGGTAAATGTAAATGTGTACGACATTACGACCGCGTAACGACTACTGTCAATCAGAACGAACAGTCATATAAAAATCGTAGGATCGAATGACACAGCTGTATGTGTTTAAACGTTGCACCTTGGTAAAGTTATAATTAATTATGTTTTTGCTGCCATCACTTTTAAAATAGTGAAGTAATTCAAAGGGTGGTTTAAAATGCCCTATGCTATCAAAATATGTAATATGTCTATTACGCTTGATGTAAGCTCTCCAGTGTGTTTTCTTGTTATTTTGATCGTCCAGATTCACGATACCATATTCATTTGTATGGATCCGTGTAGGTATATTATCTCGCATATATATTCCTCTAAAGTAGGGGATCTTTCATTGCTCAACAAATTTTGATAGCTCAATATTGCTTAAGGCGTGGCGTGGTAGCTTCAGTGGGAGGTTTTTGCATACGGTTGTAAATATAAGCTTAAACCTCGTTTATATGGTTTTATATATAAACCCTTTCCTAAGGCTACTGCTTCCATTGCTTGATTGTGTCGTTTAGTTTCTTCTAACGTTTTTGTCGAAGATTTTGCGTCAGTAACTGCCTTCGCCACTGCAGCAGCACTTCCACTTAAAGAACCTAAAGTTCCTAATGCTGCAAAGGGGGAATAAGATGTATAAATCCACCACGTTTTGGTATTGGTAATATTCTGTTCTTGGGCATCATAATTTTTTTGTGTTTCAGAGCGCTTAAGGCTTGTTGTATTGTAGCTTTTAAAGATGATCGAAGTTTACCACCAACACGACGTCTCGCTAAAAGGATTGCTTTGTTAAACGAAATTGCTCTGTTTCTAGAAGCAAGCTTTCTTCGTCGCAGTTTGCTTCCCATTCCCACTATTCTTTTTCCTGCCCATGGTTTGCTTTCCATTCCCAATGTCCGTTCTCCTTTCATTATACCGGCTATGGTTAATGCTGCAGCCCTCTCTCCAAAGGAGGCGTTTGTGGAACGAAATCTATTCCAAGCCTTTTGTTGCAGTCTTATCGACTATGTGGCGCTGCCTTAGATCGTTGGACTGTGAGTATGCAATATCGTGTTCTTTACACGCTTCGTCCAATTCGTTAATACCCGTATCACCGCGAGCTAATCGTTTTTGTAACCGGGTGCCTGGTCCACAGTATATGTACCCAGGTATTTGCAACTCCACGGGTAATTTATTTATTAAGGTATTAATTAATCCTGAACCTTTTCTCTTACTATTACACCGGGAGCTATACTTCATACCAGACTGACCTCACTTCGAATAAGGAACGCTACTCTAAACATAGCGGTTTACTAAAAGGAGGATGTAAACGAGGTATAATCGTCGGTCCGTCCGGTAGCGGAAAAACAAATGTTACAATTACCTTATTAGAACATCCAAATGGTTTACGATTCGAAAATATATATGTATACTGCAAATCATTATACCAACCGAAATACCAATACCTGCGAAATTTAATGGAACCCATAAAAGAAGGCAGGTATTTTGAATACAGTGCAAATAGTGATGTTATACCCCCTAGTGATTCCCGTAAAAATTCAATAATGATTTTTGATGATGTAGCGTGTCGTAAATTTCTGTTTTGGCAGACATCGAAATAATGATTGCTTCTATCTGTGTCGAACTTATTCTTCAATTCAAAAACAGCTTATACGTGATAATCCAAATTTATTTATTCTTTTTCAAGATAACACTAATCTTAAGCATGTGTATGATGATCACGTTAATGTCATTTGATAGATTTAAAAACTTGTGTTTCTGTTCCTGGCGTGACAAATCCGGATTTCTTGTGATTGATAAAGAAAGTGACGTTAATGCAGGTCGTTACCGTAAAAGATTTGACTGTTTCATTGCATTATAAATATTGCAGTAGTACTGTATCCATGCAGTTGTAATGGAGGAGCGCTTAGTACAAGACATTTTACGCGCTCGCAAGAGTGTGCGACAAAAATATGCTAATTTGAAAGCAGACACTGCACTTACAGAACGTGCAATGGAAACGCACTTTAAACCAATCACACAACCACTAACACAATTGATTACTAAATAAGATGGTTCTCTCATCAAAGCTGAACCCCGTACACCAGAAGTAGGAAAAACTGAACCCATTGCACAGGTAAATGAAATTCATACCACTGACGGCGAGGTGGAAATTTCTACTTTACAACAATTAAAAGCAGAACTGTTAGCTACTGGATCGCACCCCGCTTTTGAAGGGTATCTTAATCACTATGAAGGATAAGCGAAGTACTATGTCGAAGGTATATTTACAGATACCGAAGACGAATGACATATGGTGTACATTTTGTTCCGGAAGCAGAGAAATTTTTTATTGGTGATGCTGAACTAGACTTTATGGGAGACAAATTTCGTATCGCTCTTCCTGATGGATCATCTTTAGATTATGAGGGCACACCGGGATTATATGAACTACTCTTTAAAAAAGTGCCTACGGGATTCAACAAACGTGATCTACAGCAATACAATGACATTTTGCTAATTATAACCCTGATCATCAAATCAGAGGAAATAATAGAAGAAATACACTGAGATCATTAGACCATTACTTCAACCTAGAAAACGTTCTGCTACTTCATCACTTGCACCTGCAGCCACCAGGTCTCGAACAACTTCTATGTCCAAAAGGGGAGGTGGAATGCAACTGCTGCGTTACAATAACAAATCTATTGAGTTTGTACCTTGGAATAATTCGAATAAGTTAGTAGATTGGTTAAGGGAATTATTAGGATCAATGTCAGCAGGAAACACTAGCAATCACAACGAAATAATATATATAATTGACGAACTACGTAACGCAAAAGTAATAAAGTAGCATCTCTTGTTATAAACCTATTACTATACTCATTTAATTTCATTGTTATAACGACTATCACTAAAGGTAGTACTGTATGCCCATCAGTAATGCCAATAGATAAATTTGGTGGACACCTTCATCAAATGACAATAGATAAATTTGGTAAACATATTACTCAGCATCGCAGTGATGCCACGCACAGTGATGACACGAAACCAGGTGATATATATTACGAAACTTATTTTACCTTGAAAGGTTTATTGCATAAGAAGACAGTAGATATTCCATTGGGTACAGATGGTAAATATTTGTTTCCTTATACAGAGTGTACACTAAGTGTAATATGTGGTCACCTCACATTCTTCATCTTCAAGTGGATGATCTACTATTTACAACGCCGCTGTATATAATTAATCGAACTATTCGTAAGGAAGCTGTGATTCAACCTATAATACCAGAAGGTGTCGAATTTACGAAAGAACAATCATGCATCATAGAGGTTCTACTAAAATCCAAAGCGAAAAATGAGTAAAGCTGATGTTGTTGAAGAACTGCACAAACCAGCAAGGAGAAATTTTCCGCGGCGTTGTGTAGTACTCAAAGGGTTAAATGATCTATTTCAAGCCGATTTAGTGGAAATGATCCCATATGCTGGAATGAATAAAGGATTTCG
Source organism: Vesta saturnalis (assembly GCA_036346205.1). Classification (NCBI taxonomy): domain Eukaryota; kingdom Metazoa; phylum Arthropoda; class Insecta; order Coleoptera; family Lampyridae; genus Vesta; species Vesta saturnalis. Next base: position 2,137,107 of record JARFJB010000428.1, read on the forward strand.
ATACATTTTAGTGATAATAAATGCAAAGAACGCCTACACATATACAAACTGATATGAGAACAGAATTTTATAATGCAGAATTTAAAAAAGTGATGAAAAAGTTCCATATCAATCGCACTCTTAAAGCAATAATGTGGAAAACATTCAGTATGCAAGGATCCTACAAGTGGTTAGCAATATTACCTCATATTGTTGCCGATTATAATTTCAGAAAGCATAGAACAATAGGATATAAACCGGTAGATGTAACGGAAAATAATGTTGCAGATATTGTGAACCATTTAAAATGTCATAAAGTTCTTGATACTAAGACACCTAAATTTCGAGTGGGGGATTACGTGCGCATTAGCAAATAGAAGCATATTCTCTAAGGGTTACACACCTAATTGGAGTTAGGAAGTCTTTCAAATATCAACAGTAAAACGTTCAAGCCCAATCACCTGCACTTTACGCGATAGTCGTGACGAAGAGATTCAAGGCCGGTTCTATGAGCCGGAACTTCAAAGTGTTAAACATCTTGACATTTACCTAATTGAACGTGTAATACGACGTCAAGGGAATAAATCTCTCGTTAAGTGGCCGGGTTTTGATAATTCTCACAATTCCTGGATTCCAACAAAGATATTATATAATAAGTTGTGTACGCTTACTTCTATATGTTGTACTATTATTATGCAATAAATAATTTTTTTATTTTAAATTTGTTTATTTATGTTAACATATACATATAACACTACATTCTACTAAAGCGTTTGACAAACACACACAGACGGTGCTAACTTTCGAGGATTGGTGAGAATATAGTATCACAGTCTTCTATTCTTTTTTTAAATCGGGCATAATCTTTAGCTAATCGTCTCATTCACCTTTTCGCGTCTGCCTATGCGCCGCGTTCCATGCTGTTATACAGCGAACTACGTTTTTGGACTCATTAATGCACACCTTCTTCACTTGGCGAGTCGTCATCTAATGACTCATAATTTGGTAAATATCGTTCTATTTCGTGTACAAATTGCTCCAAAGATATTTCTTTAAGTTCTTCTATTAATCGATTCATACAACAAATGCACATTACACCACCATCATGCGTTTGCAAGTATTTCTCACAAAGACGTATTCCTCTCCCATACTTATTAACTAAATTATCTAAATAGTCATCACTAAACCTACCGATCCCATACACTTTTTCATGTTCAGCATCAAATTCTAATGATTGAAATTGACATATTAGTCTTTGCACTGCACTAACACAGTCCACAGCTTTAGGCCACAACTCTGCACTATAACATATCCACATATTGACTAACATATATTATATATCCCTGTTCTCTATATGTTCCTTACCCCCCACTTTTTACTTTTCCGCTTTGGCAACTTCTACATCAATATTCAGTTTTTCCTTGGCAAATTCAAGAATTTCCATAAAACATACTATATTGGGATCGAATATATCCTGCAATGGTGCTATTAACCTGCCTGTGTCAAGCTCAGACATTTCCGCTGCTGCGCTTATTATTTTATTATAAAATAATGAAAAGTTCATAGTAGGTATTAGATCCAATCGATAACTTATTATCTTAAGAAGTCTCCATAATTGTTCTGTAGACTCACATCCTAAATAGATTTCTGATTCTTCACAATCATTGATGCGAATAACTTTCTTCTTGTTAATAGTTTCATACGATACATTTTTCGAGCCCACCCTTTGTAGGTAGCCATGGTCCTTCCGGTGAATAGAAATAATTTGTAATTATTCCCTGATTGTCCATAAGTAAATGCCATTCCTTTTTATCAAACGTCACTCCACTACTCTTAGATCCACCAAGTTTCACGACTGCTTCAAAATTGAATCGAGGTGACAGACCGGCACTAACATACTTCGACTTACTTTTGTTTACGTAATACTGCACATTATTAATTAAAATATCACGACACTCACTTGAATGTATAATACTGGCAATCTTCGCCTTTTCTACCGCTGGACGTAAGATGTTCTCCATTATGTACGATACTGACTTCACATGTACTCCCTCTGTATTTATATCCCACATTCCCCTCTCTTTTTTTACCTGCAGGGCCAGTGACGTAACCTCGACATTATTAACACATTACTACAACGATCTTGACAGCTTCACCGTTCCAAGGCTACCTGTCAACACTGGAGGGTCTACTGCTTCAAGGTTTTCTGTCAATAATTTGGTTAAGGTTAGCTCTCATTCCTCTTCAATACAACACCGAGGCCACCTCCTTCTTACACGAAGTTACCTACGTCTCCACAAGGTTCTTTTTGAGCTAAAAAGGAGTGATAACGCGCATACTATTGTACAGTTTCCACGATATTCAGTATGTTAGCTACCCCTGTTCAAGACGATTGGAATACACCTCAGGTCTACCAACCATTATCACTACTTAATCTTAGTTCGCGACGAGTATGTAACCTTATACCTAACTGGGTAAAATTTGTAAAAAAAAGGAATTAATACCAACCTACTACAACAACGGTGCTTCGACAACAATATGAAGATGTAAAATGGGATTCGGCATGGTTCGACACCTTGGGCAAGCGAATCTACGAACACGTCTCGGGTAGTAGTTTGAAATATTACTCTCACATAATCGCCCTGTACATTCTCTACTATCTGGTTGGTGGTATGCATTTATGTCATGCATGCTACTCCACATTGCAACCACGAGATCACCGCGTGTTTGACCACCACACCCATATGGAGAAATGGGCAAATTTTTACCACATATCACATGATGAATATTGTTGCTCATCATATAGAGCACCCCTAACGATATATGATGTATATGACAATGACTCGTGTTACCTGTGTGACGAAGCCTGTTATGTGGACTATTAATATTTTTTGCTATGTATTGTATGTAATAAATTATTTTATGTCATTCGATTACTTTCTTTAGCAGTTAAAACATGTGCGACGTGCCACCAAACTTTTATTATCCTCAGTATTACAATTGTTTCGATAGACGCTTACTAACGTATCGAACATGGTCTGGAGTTCAATCTCCTTCATCACTTGCTGCGGCATGGTTCATTTCCACATCTGCATACGATACGGTTGAATGCTTCCTGTGTGGGGTTAGAATAAACCGATGGAAACCATTTGACAATCCGTTACAGGAGCATGTCCGATGGGCCCCACACTGCACGTATGCTCAGTTACTTGAACCACGTCCCCGCAGATGTAATGAAACGGAAGTGGAAAGAACCTTTTCCACTTGTACAAAATCAAAATGTTTTATTCCTAGAGAAAATCATATTTCTGAATAATACAATTGTACATGCTTTTGTTTATACAGGAAATAAATATCTTAATATATCGTTTTCTTTTTTTTGGTTTCTAGAGTGTGTATCAGCTAAGCGTAAAGTAAGGTGAATAGATAGGGTACACAGGTAACTTTCAGTGCGTGGTCATCACAAATGACCTTGCTAATGTATGAGATGCCTGACCTTGGTATTGTGTAAGCTTTTGAGACCTCGAGGAAGTAGGACATACTAGTGTCCTTCATGGTGTGTCAACTTGGTAAAGTAGACCACTATTGTATAGCCTTGGGCGTGTGGGGCTTAGTGAAAGTAGGTCAGACTCTGCAATTATGCGACCTTCGTCAGGTGGTAGCCATGATAAAGTAGTAACCTTGGAAATGTGGTGAGTTCTAGAAGTCTCCAAACTTTCCTACTAACGGTATCAGGCTATCATCAGCTTTGTTACAGTTGCCTCTTTTGCGAGTCACTAACACACCGCCTACATATATCGAGCATCTAGGTGCCTCAATAATAGACCACATTGTGCCAGAACAACAACTACTTCGGTCGTGAGTGCTTTCTAGGCACCACGATCACCTCAGATCATTTACCATTACTGATTAAAACTTCATTTTGTCCAGCTCCCCCAGCACCTCCTCAATATAGTAATTAAGGATTTTTCGAAAAGAAGACTGGAATGTGTTCTCCGAACACATCTCCAACAACCTTCCAACACCCTATCTCCAAACGACCCAAAATCTCGAGACAGAAATTAGAGACCTAACTTCCGTAATTACGGAAGCGGTCGATATGATACCTCTACCCCATTAAAAAACATCGATATTTCCGACAAACCGCTCCACAGCACATCGTGAACTGGATGAAAGAGAAAAGACGAATCTATCGTCAATTCTTGCGATCTAGGGATCCGGCTCTCAAGACCGAATACAATCGCCACTTAATCAGGCGAGCAGCAAACCAACAGGCCGAAGACTACTGGACCACAGCCACCTCGCAAGTAGATTACAGAAATGGACAACTCTTCTAGCAACCCTAAATCTTACCTAACCGACCTTCAGGGCAACCTAATCTCCGATCGAGGAAAGGCCGACTTCTTCGATCTCCACCTCCAATCCATTTTTCGATCTCCAGATGATCCCTAGTCCGACAACCAGTTCAAGGCACTCCTTGAGAGTCGCCTTGAAGAATTCCGAAACCTTAACATTTCCGAAATCCAACTCGATAACGAGAATCCTCCCTAGGTCAACGCTTACTTAAAAAAAGGAAGAAATTCAGCCCCAGGTCATTACGGCCTAAACCGTAAGGTTTTCCGGCACCTAACCGACCTAGCCCTCGGATTACTCTTACACATTTACAACAAATGCCTAACCCTATCACACTTCCTGACGGACTGGAAACCGGCCTCCACCGTCATGATACCCAAACCACACTCCGACCAAACCGTAACTTCCTTCTACATCTCCCTCCTGAGTTGCCTGGGAAAATACTTTAAGCCGATTCTAGCCAGGCGACTCATGGACCACCTCGAATTCAACGAACTCCTTCCCAACAGCCAATTCGGCTTTCGCCCCAACCGAACATGTTACGATCCCTTGTTGAAGCTGCTTTCGGAAACCACTAGAGCATTCAATCACAAGCAATGCAATCTGACTGTTTCTGGACATTAAGCAAGAATTTGACAGGGCCTGACACTTCGGCCCCCTACACAAGATTCGCAACCTCAACATACCCGGCCCCTTCTCCAAACTCCTACTCTCGTACCTGACTAATCAGTTAGTTTGAGTCAAAGTAGGAACACCTTCCCCGATCCTTTCCAACCTACAGCAGGCGTACCGCAAGGTTCTGCCTTAGCCCCGATCCTTTACACTATCTTTACATCCGCCATTTCCAAAGTTACACAACCCGTAGTAGTCGTTGCGCAGTTTGCGGTTAACCGGAACAGCGATACGGCCTCCTGACTCATATCGAAAACGCTCCGAAACTTCTTCAACGGGGCGAACCGGTGGAGAGTCTTCGTCAATCCCACCAAAATCCAAACTATCTTCTCTTTGAAATTTCAAGTACGTAGCTATTTTCGTTTTGGAGTTATCGTGGATACTAACATACCGCCAAACACACACACACGCACGCACACGCACGCACATTGTTACACGTCTAAACCGCACTAGGCGTCGTGCAGGCCTACCGAAGTAAGCAGGTTGCAAAGCCAGCTACCGTGGAAATGGGCGGGGTCGATATAAAGGGTAAAATGATTGAAAGGTAGTTTCAAACATCTTACACTTACCATAAATTCACAACTGACAATGCTCAATTCAGGAACACCTGTCTCTAGGCGCCACCACAATCTTAAATTTTTTTAAAATACATGATGAATAGATTGCGTATTACTAACGATTGCACATTTATTAAAATCAATGACAATAATGTCTACTACTGTCTAGCTTAGTCGACACACTTTTAACTTTGTTACTTAAAGGGTTACTTTAGATTTGTTAAATAGCACGATTCAATACTGAACACTTTTAACTTGATATTTGCTGTTTCATTTTTAAATCTTCCTTAGCACCTTTCAAATTCTTGAAAGTGTTTCCTTTCAATTCACAGTTAATCCGTTTATTTGTAAATGTTTAAACACGTCATTCCCAATATGGGTTTTTGCAGTTAACTTATATGTACTGCAGCACTAAACGTTTACAAACAAAAACCAGCACTAACCATTTTAAAGGCTCTTGAAAACTTTACGCGTGATTCCTCTTTAATTCAAGCTTTCTTGCCGAGCGACTCCCGAACGACGACCCTCTTATGCCTTAACAGGCTCTCGCTTAAATATCTTCCGTCCACCATATTGTCAAAACTTCACGACGTTTTCGCTCCAAAAACACAATCAACCTATCACAAACGAGAATCCAACTAACGCAAACGATACAGGAACAACACAGGGACCTTAAATTACAAATTCTTCGGAAAAACCACTACTCGTACTCAAATTCACTCCGTCGATTACCAAGAACTTGGCTCAACTTTCTACAAAAATTTCTCATGTGGGAGATTTCTCCTTCCGCACAATTTAACAAATTCCAACTCCATTTACCCTTGAACACGCATTCAATTTTTATTATTGCGCAACGTTACGACATTTATACATACATACTACTTCCTACACCTCAATAGAATACAAACATACCATAAATTCACTCACTCACACGTTTACAACCATTTTTAAAGCGAATTGTTTCGTACACAGTAGCAAAAGACCAATGGCAATTCGGTAGCTTTTACCATTGCCGTCTCAGTAAGAGTTTTACCAAAACATCATTTTTCAACCAAATTTAATGCTGTCAGCATGATAATCTTTCAACAACATTCAAATACCTTTTTATATGGCACATAATGCTCCATTAAAATTACAGTGGCGTATCATTTACTCCAATTTACATTATGAACTACATACAAATTTTTTGTGCAAAATCACTTTATTTACATTCAAAATACGTTCCATACGTTATCACAAGACTGCATATACACGGTGCGTCAAAAAAACCTTACAACATGCACATTCACATGCACATCCACACAGACAAGCACACTCGCAAACACTCATACACACGTACACGTACTCACGGATGCACTCATCCACGCACCAATACACATACAAACAAACTACATACACACACGCGCACACACCACACGCGTACACCACACACATCACACACAGATACACACACACACACACATACACACACACACATACACATACACACACACGCACACACACATACACACACACACGTACACACATATCCACACACAGACACACAGACACACAGACACACAGACACACAGACACACAGACACACAGACACACAGACACACAGACACACAGACACACAGACACACAGACACACAGACACACAGACACACAGACACATAGACACACAGTCACAGACACAGACACACAGACATACAGACACACAGACACACAGACACACAGACACACAGACACACAGACACACAGACACACAGACACTCAGACACACAGACACACAGACACAGAGGCACACAGACACACAGACACACACACACACAGAGACTCACAGACACACAGAGACTCACAGACACACAGAGACACAGACACACCCATACACGGACACAAAGACCCACATTTGCGCAAACGCGCAGAACCGCAGACGGACAGCGGATAGACGCACAGGCGTACAGATGCACAGACGAGTAGACGTGCAGGCGAACAGTCGGGCATACACATAGTCGCACAGACGTGCAGACGTGTGGACGCACGGACGTACGGACGCACGGTCACACGAGCGCACGGACGAGCGGACATACGGACTACAGATGCGAGCATGCATGCTCGCACGCGCGCGAAATATTCTGAAACTCGTGAGAGATGTCCCACCATAACGATGCATTTCTCTCAATTTTAGTCTAATATACTATGATGAACCATGTGAGTAGGTAATTGATTATTCCCTCCTCATTCGTTATACGTTACTTTTTTCGTTTATTTTGTTTTTTTAATGTAATAAACCTGTTAAAAAGTAAATATTTTAACGTGTTCAATCTTAAATGAAGAATGGCACAATAAAAATATTGTCCAAACAGGTTTTTTGTTTGAATAGACCATAATATGGTCATTAGGCATAATGGCGGACTGGTTGGCTGTTTTGTATTTTTTAGTTTGGCCATTCTATACCTTTTTACTAAATTTATGTTCATGGTGGCAACTATTTATGTAAAAAATATATAACCCTACACTGAACCTAACCGTAACATAACCCATGATACAAAAAACCAGGTATAGCAATCCCAAAAATGCGCAGTAGTCATTTTCTCCGACCAATTAGAAATTTATCCAAAATACAAAAAGCAACATGGCACCTTCCTTTACAACTCATTAATCGATATAGAGATTGATTTTTTTTTCGTCAATTTATTAAGAATTATATAGCTTTAATAATTTATGATTATTATAATTTTGTAACATATTACAAATTTTTTGATTTTGTTTGCATTTATCGTCACAGTGTAACTACTTCTGCATTTGAATACGGCGCTACATTCTGGATAAAAATTTGATTGTCTGTCGTCTTTTCTTTGGTTGGCCATTCTGCGCAATTCTACACCTGGTCTTTTGCATCATGGCATAACCTATCGTGTGCACATTAGTGAAGAGCGTACACCAAAGTATTTTTTTGATGTTTTGTGTTTTATCTTTTCTATTTCATTTAACTTTGTTTGAGTGTCCCCTTTCTTTGTTACTATTTACTAAAAAAATGAATAAGTGTAAGAGGTATGTTTTGTTACGTTTTTTTACGATTAATTAGGAGTAAAGGTGGAACAGCATGTTTAGTTAAACGCTATTCAAGCAACTCAGTGTTAAATCCACATGTATCTTTCATAGACTCCCAAAAGATCCACAGATATAGTTCAATATTTAACCATCATATCATGCCAGTATGTACCCGGATGGTTTCTAAGTTGTAAAAGAAAACAATTATATCTTATAGTACTGCTACTTCAAGATATGGTAACACTAGGTTATATTATTTATATAAAGATGGATGTTAAGTTGTGCTTTTCAGAAGAAATAAATATGTACGTATTTGAATTGAAATATATTTAATTATTTATCTCGTTGTCTGCATATACTTACTCTCAATGCTGTTTTAATTCTTTGCACATTTCATGAGAAAAGTGATCTAAAAGATATACATATTCTGTATGTTGACAAAAATCTCAAATAATGTGAGCAATTTTGCAGGTCTGGAAAAGCGGCCACTTGTTTAAGACAACACGTCCTGCCGAGTAGGTACAACCCATGTTCCTTGCACAATTTAAAGATACTGTCTTCTAACACTATACCAACTCAATGGTTTGGTTACATTTTTCTAAATGGTTCCCATCATAAAACATAAATCAGTCCGCCATTATGCATATGGTCTATTGACGCAGGTTTGTATTTTTTTGAGGACCATTTATGGCGTGTGCGTCCATACGACGTACACATCTATGGGAAACGTTTAATACGTAATTTAATACTATAACTAAAAATTGCTTAAACACTGTAAACTATCGGTTACTGACAACCTAACCTATCTTACCGCATACATAAAATAAAGTAAAGAAATAAGCATTTTTATTCTTGATTTCGTTACTATAATAATATTAATATAATATATGTTAATAGCCATATAAAATAATATGTAAAACTGTTTGTCCTAAATTATACAATTACATCTATTCGTACATCTCTTCATACTTCTTATCAAAATCCTAAAACAAATTAAAAACATTACATTATTTTGTCTTTATGAAATGTTGCTTTTCTTAGAATTCTAATACATTACTCAATCTACAAAATACCCATATTCAAACATTCAGCAATGATCATTGGGGAAAGCATTTTTAATCTAAGATTACATTGAGTAAGAATTGTCAAACCAATTGTTAGTGTGCCAAATTACTTGGTTCGGATAGTACAGTATTAATATATATATATATATATATATATATATATATATATATATATATATATATATATATATATATATATATATATATATATATATATATATATATATATATATAATTCTGCTACGAATTATCGTCGATGCCGAGTCCGTTAAGTGAGTCTATAGAGGTGGTAATGGGGAGATGTCTGAGATTATATACCGGCTGAGATGTTGTACCATCAGTTTGGGACGTGTGCTTTTAATTTTCCGCTAGAACGAACTGCAATTGCTTCTATTAGAGTTCCTTTGGCAACAGTGTAGTACCCACATGCAAACAATCACTTATAACAAAACTGAATGGTGGTGTTTGTATTGCCAAGTGAAAAGCTATATTTGCAGTTGGTTGATAAATTTTTTCGCATACTAATTAGAAGAAATGGTAGGAAACTTTATTCAAGTTGTTTTTAACATACAATTCGTCGTTACTTTCCATAATGCATGTTTAGTATTTTTTGCTTATTCCTAAATGGGTAAATATATAAGAAAGTACTCCACAAAGCTGGTCCAAGGTAAATATGCAGTTAGGCATTGATGCAGTTCAGAAGAATAAAATGGGTTGGCTACTTGCGTCAAATTTCTACGATGTATCATTTAGAACTTTACGTTGGATAGTTGAGAGCGCTACTGGTTCAAAAAGAGATTTAGGAGGCCAGAAAGTTACATTTTCGAGTGAACTTGAACATGATCTTCTAGAACACTTTAAAACATTAGAGACCAGATTTTTCTGTTTAACAAGATATGGAGTTCGAAAACCTGCCTTTCACGCTGTTGAGGCTAAAAGTATACCCCATAGATTCTTCATCGAGAAACAAATCGCTGGGTAGAACTAGCTTCATGGATTTACCTAGATAAATCCTACCCTATCACTACGAACGCCAGAATCTACTTAGGCTGCGAGGGCACAATCTTTTAATAAAGTTCAACCTAAAAGTTATTTTGAACGTTTACGAGTAGTTTTAAACGAAAATTCGTTTAAACCGGGAGACATATGGAACGTCGATGAACCTGGTCTAACAACGGTCCCATCAAGAAATGCCAAAATATTTGTCACAATGGGAGGAAAACTAGTAGGGGTCATAACGAATGAGGAGAGGGCACAACATCTAACCGTAGTACGTTGCATGAGTGCCCTCGGGACATTTGTACCCTCTGCTTTAATTTTTCTACAGAAAAATATGAAGGTCGAACTAATGGATCATATTCTAACTGGAGCCATTGGGATAACCCAAGAGAAGGGCTGGATGACTGGGGAACTATTTCTAATATGGTTTAAACATTTTGTTATATTTGTGAAGCCATCTGTTGAAAATAAAGGGTTATTAGTTATTGATGGCCACAGTAGCCATAAAAACAAATGTTTCAAGCTACGCAAAGCAATATGGCTTAGTTTTTTATGCTTTCCACCACACTTCACCCATTGGTTTCTATTCCTAGACGTTAGTTTTTATGGGCATTAAGGACGTATTGTAACCAAGAGCTGAACTTCTGGCTCAAACATAATCTAGGTCGAGTAACAACACATTTTCAAGTGCGGGAAATATTTTTCACTGCTTATATGAAAGCTGCTACAATTAAAAATGCCACCAGTGGATTTTTAACTACTGGAATCTGCCCACTCAATCGAAACATTTTTCCGGATTGGGTGTTTGCCCCTGCTGATATTACCAATATTCCACTTGATGATTCGTCTGAACAAAACAATAATTTGTCGAGCATTCTATACTAACCAGGCGTGTTAGAATTAAGCTGCGTAATTCCAACCCATTATAGCGGATATATCACCTCTTCCAACTGCAAAGACTCAATTACAACCCAGCCGCAAAAAGGGAAATCTGGGGTCTTAAACAATACCCCTGAAATTGACGTAATGAAACAAACTGTGGCGGAAAAAGATGCAACAGAATTAAGAAAAACTGCTCGTGTGGTAAAAAAACGTTTGAAAATAATACGTTGCCTGTATCTTCGGTCGCGGTCGCTGATGATGATAGCGTAGCTATCGAAACGCCTTCGGTGTTTTTTAATTTTCTGTGGTACGTGGGTATATTTTGTTTGTTTCTGACATACGTGTCATTTTAGGGTAGATAAAGAACCATGTATTTCATTACAAATGAAATTTAAATATAATTTTTAATGTAATTACTTTATACTGTTATTTCTGGTGGGCTTAACTGCCTTTTGTAGTAACCTGTTTTTAAATATATAAAAGGAATATACGTACTTTTCTTGCTACCTCCTTTAAATGTGCTGCCATTGCAGGACCTGTTTTTTTAACCATTCCAGTAAAAATTCCATTTTCGTTTTCTAACAACTGATGAGGATGTTGCATTTCGACCACTTTTCCTGCATCCATCACCATAACCTTTAAAACATTTCGGTATAACAGAACTAAATTATTTAAAAAATGCAAAATATTTGATAGTTACTACTACTTGGATCTAAAGTTTCTAGTGTTTATGTTTACAGATAAAAAAATATATTAAACGGAAGTTAAAATTATTGGTTATATACACTTTAATGTTAAAATGCATTACCTAATATATTTTAATAGCTATTTATGTAAGAGCACAAAGTGATATCTTATCTCTCGAGAAAGAAAATTGACGCTTAGCTGATCGTGGACATATTTCAAGAGCTCGTCATGCACATCTAAATTTTTCTGCAATTGCTTAAAAAAGTCATTGTTACTGGGTATGTAGGATTTCAGAGATATATTTAACAAATAAAAAGAGGTTGGCAAAGTACTTAATCGCCTGTCTCTAATGACAACAAACGAAATGGTCTCTTATGATCCTCAAAAATTTTCATCTTTTGGTCATCAAAGATCGCAAATACTGACTTTTTATAGCGATTGTAATTGTAGATGTACACTGTACATGAAAGGAGAAATGGCAATACATTTTAGCAATTAGCAATTTTTATATTTAAAAGGTTTTAGTTACTTTGTCCGAATCCATAATTGTGATTAACCTATGTGCTATGGTTAAAACTGTACAATGCGCAAACATTTTTTTGATCGTTTTTTGGATAAGTTTATCTGTTTTCGGATCAATGTTCGCTGTAGCTTCATCAAGGACTAATATGCTATTTTTTCTTAACATCGCTCGTGCAAGACAAATCAATTGTCTTTGCCCTAGACTGATATTTGCTCCACCTTCTGTTACCTTCTGATCTAAATATCCTGAAATGAAAAACGGGTTATTTATTTAAAACAACTTAAAATGCTAAATTTATTTTCTTATTTGAATATGAAAATAAAAAGAACACGTATTAAAACTGATCCATCAATTTTCTCCGTTCTATAGACAAAGCCAAAACAGAGGTTTTCTTTAAATAAATTGAGTTGTGAGTAAACAAAGAAATTTGGACTGTTGTGAACGGAGCCACAAAAGTGTGTTAAAAAAGCTATAAATGCAATATAACATTCAAGCTCACGAAATGCTTTACTTTACATCTAGGTAGATGAATTGGGTACTATTACATTGTATTGTGAGGAAGGATTAAGGTTCACACACCAATGATACGTGATATCACAGTATTTTTTGCACGATTGAGCTTTTTCGTTTATTTACCATACCTGTTTCCAAGATAGTAGGATACGTTTTTGTGCGATCGTTCATATTTGTCAACTTACTGTCATTGTTTTGACAACAGTAGGTGGCATTTTCTGTTTAATGAGTCTAACTGAACGGTAAGTAATTTACTTACCGTTCAGCGAACAGTAAGTGAAATTCATAACCTTAATTAGCAGAATTTCTGACACAATTATTTTACAATTGTCACATTAACATTCAGGTTACTAAGGAAACAATACATACGCGTGTGGCTCGGCTTGTAGTCATCTTTTAAGCAATTTTGAGATAAAATAAAATGTCTTTGCCTACATTTTGCCATCAAGTGTATTGTTGATCGCACAAAAAATAACATAAGCATTTCGAACAGTAAGGAGTTTACTAATCTCCTCCAATATTGGCGACTGAGCGAAGGTAAACTGCTCTTACTGTTCTTAATACTTAATATACTATTACTGGATGCAAGGCCCAACTCGTCGGTAAGATTTTAGTTACCGACGTCTTTTACTTACCAACGTAAAATTATATATAAGTACTATACTTGACAACAATAAGAAAAAAAATTGGACATTTCTATTTAAAACGTCACTTTTGACTTTTCGTTTATTTAGTAGAAATTAAATAAGTTCAATTGTGGTAAATTTAATACAATCGTGCAAAAAACAGTATGAGCATCACGAACATTAAGGGTTGTACCAGTCTCCGGCCAAAGAGGAGGCTTCGCTATCGCTCAGTTTCCAAACATGACCGTCGACCGGTAAACGTCCCTCACTGTTCTTGATACTCAGTATGCCATTTCGGCCGAACAGTCGTTTTTATTAATTTACATGACGGGTACGGGATTTATTTACCGTTCAGTAAAACGGTGAATGGTGAAAAAATAAGTAGAAATCGTTTATCTAGGTATATTGCTAAATCCAACCAAAGACCAAAGAATAAAAAAGGTTGATAGGACGAGAAATAGTATAAGTATCACGAGCGACGTGAATAGTGACGAGCACCAAATCAGTAAAATATACTATCGTAAGTGAAACTTCTTTAGTTATAACTTAGAAAGTATTTAACGAAAGAAGTATCTTACTACTGAAGATTTGTTTGGAGAGCACATGTACTGGATACCTCTTTAGTTGAAACTTCTGTAGTTTTTGTAAATACTCTGTTAGTTGCGCAGTCCCCCTAGGTTCATAACCTCAAAATACTGGTGAGTCTACGTTTGATTTGTGTTTTGTACAAATTAGTATTTCGTTCGTAATTGTACTATTTCTTGAGTTAAAAACTGCTTTGTTCTTATTGTGCAAACCGATATGTTTAAATAGTTTGTTTTGTAGGGTATTTATCTTAAAAAATGGCTCTCGAGGGAAAATAGAAAGCAAAACATGCCGATAAGCCTATGGTTATTGAAGTGATGAAACGTTATGTTAGTGCAATAGAATCTAAAAACATGACAGCCTTATAAAAAAGAATAGAACTGCATGGGATGGTTGAAAGTATTGTGGAAGGACTGCAAGGCTAAATCAAAGAACGCAATGCCTAGCGAAAAAAGGGAAAACATCAAAACTAGTGGTCGAAATAAAGGAAATTACTACAAAACCATTGTTGATATGATTCCCCAATGTTCTGAGAGCGTGTCAGGTATACAAGATGACGATAAGAAAGAAGATGTGATAAGACACGAGAAGGAAGATGATCCTGCACAACACGAAAGCGGATGTAACGATAGGACTAGTTCAGTTTTGATTTCTGAACAGTTGTCCATATCAAAAGAGTCCAGCAGCATCACATCAAAGAAAAGTAAGCAAGATAGTTATGTATTATGTATTTATTTATATCATGCCAAATGGTTAGAAAAATGGGGGTTCGTCCAGAAAATGAAAATTTTTTTCTCAAAATGGTAAAAATTATGACCTGCTTCTGAAAATAGTAGGTTTTTTGGTGAAAAAGTCGGGAAAATCCCGCAAAATTGGGAAAACGAGAAAACACATTGTTTTTTACAAAGTGTATAGTGG
>JARFJB010000428.1:2155000-2202500 GCA_036346205.1 Vesta saturnalis
TATGCGTGTGCGTATGTATTTTTTATATGTACGTTGCGTTGCGTTGCGTATGCGTTTGCGTTGTATTCGTGTTCGTTGCGTTCGTGTGCGTTCATTGCGTGTGCGTGTTTTGCGTTGCGGTGCGGTGCGCGTGCGGTGCGCGTGGCGTAGCGTGGCGTGGCGTGCGGTGCGGTGCGGTGCGTGGCGTGCGGTGCGGTGCGCGTGGCGTCGTGGCGTGGCGTGGCGTGGCGTGCGGTGCGGTGCGCGTGTGCGGTGCGCGTGCGCTGTGCGCGTGTGCGCATCCTGCGTGTGCGTGCGCGTATTTATTTTGCGTTGCGTATGCGTGTGTCGCGTATGCGGTTGTCGTGCGCGTGTTTCGTGGCGTGTTTTTGCGTTCGTTGCGTTTTTTGCGTGTGCGTGTTTGTGCGTTGCGTGTGCGTGTGCGTATGCGTTGTTGCGTGTTGTGCGTGTGTGCTGTGCGTTCGTTTTGCGTTTTTTGCGTGCTTCAGATTGCGTGTTCTTGTTGCGTGCTGCGTGTGCGTCGTTGCGTATGCTGTGCGTGCGCGTATCGTTGCGTGTCGTTGCTCGTTTTCTTTTGCGTTCGTTGCGTTGCGGTGCGTGCGCGTATTGCGTGTGCGTGCGTTTGCGTTTTCTTGCGTGTCGTTGCGTGCGTGCGTGCGTGTGCGTTTTGCGTTGCGTGCTGCGTGTCGTATGCGTTGCGTGCGTTGCGTGTGCGTGCGTGCGTTTTGCGTTGCGTTTTCGTTATGCTTTTTTTTTTTTTTTTTTTTTTGTGCGTGCGTGCGTGCGTTGTGCGTTGCGTGTTCGTGGCGTGTTTGTTTGCGTGCGTTTTTTTTGCGTTGTCGTGTTTCGTGCGTGCGTTCGTTTTTGCGTGCGTGCGTGCGTGCGTGCTTTGCTTTGCGTGCTTTGCGTGCTTTGCGTGCTTTGCGTGCTGTGCGTGCGTGCGTGCTTGCGTGCGTGCGTGCGATTTTGCGTGCGTGCGTTCGTTGCGTTTTTGCGTGCGTGCGCGCGTTGCGTGCGTGCGTGCGTTTTGTTTGTAACCTTTACCTTAGTGCTGATGCTCTTATCTACTGGCCCTCAAGATCCCCTAACCTAAATACCTTGGATTTTGTTGTGTGGAGTTTAGTTAGAGATAAAGTATATTCAAGCGAAATAAATTCCATTGAAGAACTTCAAGCGAGAGTTGAAAATAATTTAAGAATGTTAATTCAAGAACCACCAAGGATTATGTTTTAACTAGAAAAACGTTTACGATTATGTATTTGTGAAAATGGTGGGATTTCTAACATTTAGTGTAAAAACCCGTGCCTACTTATCAAATTTTTTTTCTGTTTGTTTTGTGTTATTCGTTGTTTTTTTTTAAATTGTTTCCTTTGTTGTGTGTTAATGTCATACAATTAAAACCCTTTTTAAGTTCTAAATAACTTACAATATTTTTACCTCATAGTTGTGTCTGAAACAATAATTATTCCCTGAACTAGTTCGTTCTCCGACATGAAAATTATTAATTGTTTCATTTTAAAATAATTTATTAATTCGGTCAGCATTACTTGGTAAAACCTCAAATAACTCCAAAAGCAGCCATTTCTTTGACTTTCAACAATAGTACCTTTTTTGTGGCAAACTGTTTAAAAAAATATTATGTTTGCCCAAAAAATTAAAAATATACCAAAAAAAAGTTGGGGGGGGGGCAAAATAGGTGGCGACGCTCCTATACAAAACATCAAAAATTTGTCAACACCATCGCTTATGACCTAATCAAAATGCTCTAAATTTCATTTAGGTATCTTAAACCGTTTCAGAGATAATAAAAAACAAAGATTTTTGGGGCCACCTTTACAGGGCCGTATCTTCTTAAGAAGGCATTTTCAGACACGTGTTTATTAACCAAACTAACATTATTGTTTAATATTCTGTTTACCCTACAAATTAGGGGAACGTTTATTGAAGCACCCTGTTGTTAATTATACTGTTGAGCTTATTCGATTTAGCTAACACATTAAAACAGCGAGATAGGCAAAAGTTACGCGAATCCTGACTAATTAATCTATATATATATATATATATATATATATATATATATATATATATATATATATATATATATATATATATATATATATATATATATATATATATATATATATATATATATATATATACATACATATATACATATACATACAGGGTGGCTCATTAGTGTGTGGACGGCAAATAACTTAAAAAGTATTAGATATAGAGAAAAACTTTCTTCTCTAAAATTATACAATTTTTAGAGATGCACAATCGGAAAATATTAGTAAGTATACTGGGTCGTCCAAAAACCTGTAACATACCAAACATATAATTTTTTTAATGATACGCCCTATATATTTTTCTATGTTTAAATTCGACTTTTTTTCCTGATTTAAAAAATATACGCTTGTCATACCTTATATCGAATGGTTTAATAGATATGACCATTTTTTATTACAATTAAACGTTAATTTAATTAATTACAATTTCAACAATTGAAAATAAACGATAGTTCCGTATATGTAACAAAATAGTACATATGCTCTATTTTTCAAAATTACTTTCAAATTTGGAGATATCTTCATTTTTTTTATACAGGGTGAACAAGAATATCTATTTTAAAATTTCTCAATTTTTTTGAACAGGACACCCTGCATATTATTGTATATTTGGAATCAGCTATCTTTCGTGATTCTAAAAATGTACGCATTTGATCATTTATACCGTAGGAATCAGAAGTTATGCCATTATTTTATGGAAATGGCGGTAAGTTGAATATTACTACATGTTAAATTGGTTCAAGTTTTAAATAGAACTCCTTGTATGCATGAAAAGAATCGGCGAAACAAATCTGAAAGAGACAGACTTTAATTGAAAAAAACAAGTTAAATCCAAAATAGAAGGATTCCACTATAAATTTAAAATAAAGTCATTACTAAATTAAACTTTTGTTGCACAAATCAAGCTTAAGTGGCTAATTGAACTAATCGAAATTAGGTACTAAGTAAAAAAAAATTGAAAAAGGAATAGTAAAAAATTGTGTTCAAAATGTCTGCCACGTTGTAGCAAACATTTGTTGATGCGTTTAGAAAATTATTCCTTGACACGTTGAAGTACAACTGGCGTTATGAATGCGAATGCATTACGAATGCGCATTTTCATATCATCTTTTGTTGTTGGGATTTCTTATTATACAATTTCTTTCACGTATCCCCATAAAAAGAAATTCAGTGGTGTAAGGTCTGGAGAGCGTGATGTTCAATTTATACGCCTCCTCGACCTATGCACCTCCCAGGAAATTGTTGATTTAGCCATTCTTTAAAGTTTCTAGCAAAATAAGGAGGAGCACCATCTTACTGGAACCACATGTCTTCGGCAATATGCACTGGAACATGTCGAAGAAGAGCAAAAAGTTGAGTACTGAAAAATTCATAGTAAAGAGCACGATTTAAATTATTTTTAAAAAATAGTGCACGATAAGGTATCCATCTAAAATTCCAGCCCATGAGTTGAGAGACCATTCATGCTGGCTGCCTCTCTTCATCATAATATGTGGGTTGTGGTCGAAGTGATAATGGAAATTATGTTGCTTTATCGGAAAACATTACATTTTGTAAAAAATTAACCTGATCGATAAGCTGGTCTTGTATCCACTGGAAAAACGTTGTTTTTTGATAATCAGCATGCAAAAGCTCCTGGTGAAGTTGTATAAGGTAGGGGTGAAACTTATTTTTTTTAATTATTCTTTAAATTGAGGTACGAGAGATATCGAGATCAGTACTTAATTTACGACTACTTGTGTGAGGATTTTCCACAACTGCCGTCATAATCATGAATTCATTTTCTTCATATGTCACAGGTTTTACTCTTTCATGTTTTTCGTAACGCACATTTCCAGTTTGTTGAAAACGTTCCAAAATGTTCCTAAACGACTCTTCTCTTGGATATCTTAGTTTATTAAAAAATCTTTACTTATAAACTCTGCTGGCTAATAAACAATTTTTCTGACACTCGCCCAGTATAAAAATCATATCAATTAAATCACTTTTATCAAACTTGATTGTTCTAACAAACTTAACTATCTAAGAAAACTTAAAGAAAATTTACGAATTTTAAGTGCCAATGAACCAAAGTAACAGACTTTATTTCATTTTATTTTGTTTTAATGTTTGCCAACATGGTTATCCAAGGCTTACTATTCAAATTGATTTACATTTTAAACGCTTACTTCAGTAGTTATAAGTACCGGGTGGCCAACTAAGAACGGCCGTCGGCCATATCTCAGGAATGGATTACAAGACAGGTTCGGGAAAAAAAATTTTATAACAAAAGTGACCTCGAGAAGCGCCTGGAAATTA
This sequence comes from Vesta saturnalis, assembly GCA_036346205.1. Classification (NCBI taxonomy): domain Eukaryota; kingdom Metazoa; phylum Arthropoda; class Insecta; order Coleoptera; family Lampyridae; genus Vesta; species Vesta saturnalis. Next base: position 2,159,371 of record JARFJB010000428.1, read on the forward strand.
TTTTCAGAATTGTAGGTCCACCGCTAGAGGGCGTATTTGACAGTTAAAATTTTAAAAAGCAAAATTTTTCAAAATTTACTCAATTAAGGGGCATATTAAATATTATAATCAGATTCGTCGACAAATTCTGCATATTTTTTATTTGACAAGTTTTAGAGGACGCTGTTTAATATTTTTTTAATATTGTGTTTTCTCTTCACAATTTTAAATGGAAGCATAAAAATTTAAGTAGGTCTTTAAAAAGTAGACTAAATAAAATAATAAAACAGTGAAAACTGCAAGTCGATATCTTTTTCCTATCGGGAGATATCGTAAGAAACAGGTAAATGGCGGGAATTGTTCTTCCAACGTCTAGTAGGCTAGTTCGGGTTAACGGAAATTATTAAATTTAGCCTGGATGAAAAGATCTTACATTGGTCTGCAGTAATTTATACTGTTATCATACTAATGTTATGTTTGCCGCTAGATTACCTAAACGTAATGCTGTCGCTACTAATAATGAGAACAAATTATAAAACAATAATGTGATAAATCTAACAATTAAAACTTCAAATAAATAACTACGTAATTAGTGTCGCCCTAGATGTTCGAAATGTCGTCCATCATTTTCAATGCATGAAATCAATCGCTTACGGATGGAGAGAACAGCAGTTCCAATTTCTGTCCTTGAAATAATTCGTATTGTCTGTCGTATTCTTTCAATCATGCCATTACATCAAAGTTAACTTGTGACAACATGACTAATGTATTTGCCGCCATTTTACGTCCAGTTTCAATAAAACACCAAATTATTTAATGAAATTATCTTATGCTATATGAATAGATTTTAACTAACAACATGATAATTAAGTGAGGCAAAGTAAAGTAAAAAGGTACCAATAATAAAAATAATGAGAGGCCGGGCGAAAAAAATTCGTAATAACATTACGAGAGTTAATGCATTTAAAGTCCTTTTTCGTTTACTAACAACGAAGGACTTCAATGTGTCTTATTGATCTGATTACTTTATAACATATACTATTTTAGATTGCACCCATATCACATGGTCCTACACCATAGTTTGAATGCTCAAGATTTCGATACCAGGTTGGATTTTTGCAACAGTCTCTCAAATATAATACACGACGATCCTGAAATACTTTCACGAATTATGGGGACAGATGAGGCTACTTTTCATAGTGATGGTAGTGTAAATCGACATAATATGCACTACTGGTCTGAAACGAATCCCCACTGGATGCAGGACGTCCAACATCAGGGTCGTTGGTCTGTAAATGTGTGGTGCGGGATTCTAGGTGGAGAAATAATTGGGCCTTTTTTTTTTAATGAGACTGTTAATGGAGAAAGATATTTAGATTTTTTAAGCAACGAATTGCCACTTCTTTTAGAAGACGTACCCTTGGCCATTCGTCGTGACATGTTCTTGAAACATGATGGGTGCCCGGCACATTATTCTAGAGATGTTCGGAATTTCTTAGATCAACCATACCCTGAAAGGTGGATAGGACGTGGAAGTTTATTTATTTGGCCACCAAGGTCTCCAGACCTAACCTGTTTAGATTTTTATTTGTGGGGGCGAATAAAAGATCTCGTTTATGCCGATAGGCCCACAACAAGAGCTGACATGATTGAAACAATACGACAGACAATACGAAGTATTTCAAGGGCAGAAATTGAAACTGCTGTTCTCTCCATCCGTCAGCGATTGATTTCATGCATTGAAAATGATGGACGACATTTCGAACATCTAGGGCGACACTAATTACGTAGTTATTTATTTAAGGTTTTAATTGTTACCTTTATCACGTTATTATTTTATAATTTGTTCCCATTGTTAATAGTGACAGCATTACATTTAGGTAATCTAGCGGCAACCATAACATTAGTATGATAACAGTTTAAATTACTGCAGACTAATGTAAGATCTTTTCATCTAGGCTAAATTTAATAATTTCCGTTAACGCGAACTAGCCTACTAGACGTTGGAAGAACAATTTCCGCCATTTACCTGTTTCTTACGATTCCTCAGGATAGGAAAAAGATATCGACTTGAAGTTTTCACTGTTTTATTACTAATTTAGTCTACTTTTTAAAGGCCTACTTATATTTTTATGCTTCCATTTAAAATTGTAAAGAGAAAACACAATATTAAAAAAATATTAAACAGCGCCCTCTAGCATTTATGTCATTAATCAGATTGCTTCAAATTTACAAATTTTCTATTGTTTAACAAAAGCTCTTTCAAACAACATCAAGTTTATTAAAATCGGTCAAGCAGAACCTGAATTAAAGGCGTTTTTTCGCAACAAGGTTCCCACTCTCCCCCGCCCCTTATTTGAAGAGATAGACTAACACTTGTCAAATAAAAAATATGCAGAATTTGTCGAGGAATCTGATTATAATATTTAATATGCCCCTTAATTGAGTAAATTTTGAAAAATTTTGCTTTTTAAAATTTTAACTGTCAAATACGCCCTCTAGCGGTGGATCTATAATTCTGAAAATAATTTCCAGGCGTTTCTGGAGGCCACTTTTGTTATAAAATTTTTTTTTCCGAACCTGTGCTATAATCCATTCCTGAGATATGGCAGACGGCCGCTCTTAGCTGTCCACCCGGCACCCAATTTTTTGCTATTCCTTTTTCAAACTCTTTTTTACTTTGCTAACTAGTACATAATTTCGATTAGTGCACTTAAGCTTGATTTTTGCAACAAATAGTTTTTTAAAAATTATTATTAATTTTATTGAATACATAAATAAAAAGTTTACCCCGAGTAGAATTTGAACCTACGACCTGTACTTTGCGGAAAAACTTATAATAACTTATAATAACTTAAATTTGTTTCAATAGTACAAAAAATGTCAATTTTCGTGACGAGTCCCGAGAATGCATTTTTTGTACGAATAAAACGGCCACTTTTATCGTTACATTCAGTCATTTATTTGTAGTTCACTACGTTTTTGGAAACCCCTTATTTGTGTGGCTATCAGTATCAGACATTAATAATACACATTTTATACAAAATGAGTATTATTCTATTTTTTAGTGAAAAAAAAATTACTGTGTAGTTTTTAATTAATATTCATTAGATTTTACCTATATACATTTAATACAAATGTGACGGATAGTGAAATAATGTTAAGATAGGTAGTGCCAGCGGCAACAGCAAAAGTTGATTTGTGTTTATAGAAGATTTGCTAAAAATTAAAACAAGAAGCAAAATTATATTACATATCAATACTTATTTATAACGGAAAACGTCGTTTGTGATCAGCATGTGGAAATTTTAAAAATGTGTTTATTGAAGTAATGAAATCCCACAAACATCAGTCACACGATGTTGATACTTAGTGAAGAAAAAGGCCACGTATTTCATTCCAAGAGGGAGGGCGAGCTGCTCAAGCTTTCCGAGCTCCTTCAGCCACAATCATGGATTCCCAGCATACATACATACATTACGTATATATGCATGGTGGGATTAAGGATGAGTGTGGTCAGGATAGGATCAGAAGGAACGGAGTTAGGGTTCTGAGGGGGAAAATACTACCCAGCATTCGCCTAAGTAGCCGCACATGGTGTGCATATATGCAGTGACTATGCCGCTACATGTGTATGAGGAAAACCCCCTGAAAAAACCTCATACAAGGTTGACGGTAACGGGAATCGAACCCATTACCTCCTGAATGATAAGCAGGTTGTGTCACCACTACGCTACCAGCTCGGTATATTTAGTGAAGGTTAATTTACTTTTTGTACTAGGACAAAAACTAAACTACTTTTTGTAGGTTTCCTTTTGGATTTAACTTGTTTATTTCAATTACAGTCTCTCTTTCAGACTTGTTTCACCGATTCTATACATGCATACAAGCAGTTCTGTTTAAAACTTGAAACAATTTAACATGTATTATTATTCAACTTACCGCAATTTCCATAAAATAATGGCATAACTTTTGATTCCTACGGTATAATTATCAAATGCATATATTTTCAGAATCACAAAAGATAGCTGGTTCCAAAAATGAAATAATATACAAGGTGTTCTATTTGAAAAAATTAAGAAATTTTAAAATAGATATTCTTGTTCACCATGTATAAAAAAATACATAATAAAAATAAAGATATCTCAAAATTTGAAAGTAATTTTGAAAAATAAAGCATATGTACTATTTTGTTACATAACCGGAACTATTGTTTGTTTCCAAATGTTGAAATTATAATTAACTAAATTAACCTTTAATTGCAATAAAAAATGGTCATGTTTATTAAGCCATTCGATATAAGGTATGACAACCGTATATCTTTAGAATCAGGAAAAAGGCCAATTTAATATATATATATATATATATATATATATATATATATATATATATATGTACATACATGGTGATTAAATCAAGTGTGCACTATTGCTACCTTTTTTATTTATTGAAGCACGAGGTCGCGTTTCCGAGTTATTTTAAAAAATGTAGTTTTCTTAAACGGGACACCCTATATATTTATATCCTAATCGATTGCCAACGCTTTTTTTAACATAAAAGGTTGTTATATATTTCAGCCTGAAACCAAAAGTAAAGGAGATATGAGCCAATTTCACTTTTCGCTTATATGATACCATAAAATTTAAATGAAATATTACTTCCACATCCAGCGGATGAGAAGTACTGTATCGCGAAAAATATTTTCATTTGCTCAATAGCTTTAAAATGTCCAAAAACAAAATTTGAACAAAAAAAATCTGTCTGTGTGTGTCCTCCATAACTTTCGAAGGACTTAACATATCAACTTGAAATTTGGTACACATATAGATGTTAACTATTCAAAGTGACAGATTGTTTTTGGTGTCAATGGGGTATGGGGAAAGGGGTAAAATTTAGGGGTAAGTACACCTTTTCCAAATGTTTATTCTTTTAAATTTTTTTCTTGTAATATGTAATTAGTTATATAATTGTGGGTGTTTTTTGTCCCTATAATTTTTCTGTAGAACAAAGTGTTACTAGATATTAGTAAAAAACCGATTTTTTAAATATTTTCTGAAATTATACAGAAAATTTAGATCAAATGGTAATGTTTTTGGCAAAGGTATGTTAAAAAAATCGTGATGTATGAAGAAACGGAAATAAATGTGATAGCTTAGGAAAATTCCATACGAGATTGTATGAGAGATTGTGGATTATGTTTCGGAACTATACGGAATATTTTGAAAAAACATAAATACGTGCCATATAAACACAGGCATACTCACAGTCTTTTACCAGGCGACCAAGAAAGAAGAATTATATTTTGCCAATGGTTTGTAAATACAAAAAACGCAAACCCTGATTTCGAAAGGCTAATTCTCTGGAGCGATGAATCTAATTACAGCAATAGAGGCATGTATAATAGAAAAAATCATCATTACTGGAGTAAAGAAAATCTAATGCGAAATGGTCCGTGTAATACACAGAGACGCTTTAGTTTAAATGCATGGTGTGGTCTTTTTGGCTTTAAAATCTTCGGATCAGTGTTCTACGAAGGCACTTTAACAAGCGATCGCTACTTAAATTTTCTCCGAACCATTTTAGAAGAGTTTTTTGATGACCTTAATTTAGCTGATCACCAGAGAGTGTTTTTCAGTAAGGCGCCTCCACACAATACTCAAAACGTCAATAATTTGATAAATGGACTTTTTCACGATCGCATTATTGCTACCAGGGGGCCAGTTTGTTGGCCTCCACGTTCTGAAAATTTTACACCAATGGATTTTTATTTCTGGGGATTTCTAAAAAACGAAGTTTACCAAAATCGTTACAATAATATCGAAGATCTTCAGATAGCGATAACTTATATCATACGTAGCAAAGGTGGACGTACGGTTTTAAAGGCTACAAGAAGAGTATTTAAGTGTACCCAAAATCGTATTGAGCAAGGACGAGATATATTCGAACATTTAATTTAAGCTTTTTTAATAATTTTATCAAAAAATAAATCAATGGATTCGTTTTGTTTTGTTTTTATTTTACATTTTATGCCCGCCAAGATAAGCTAAATAGGCTCATATCTCCTTTATTTTTTGTTTTAGGCTGAAATTCACAATAACCTTTTATGTTAAGAGAAGCGTTGGCAATCGATTAGGGTATAAATATACAGGGTGTCCTATTTAAAAAACTACATTATTTAAAATAACTAGGAAACGCGATGTTCAATTGTTTTTCTGTTACTTCCACGTTAATCACCGGAAGGAATACTACTACTTCTCTAATTTAACCGACCTCGTAGCTTCAACAGTAAAAAAGTTAGCAATAGTGCACACTTGAATTTGATCACCGTATATATATATATATATATATATATATATATATATATATATATATATATCTATAGATAGACAGATTGTGACTTCGTTGTTGATTTTTCATTAAAATCATTTATACAAAAGTTATATGGTTCCAATACGTGCACAAAAATATTTTAGCACCTACAGGGTGATTCGTAAAAGTAAGTGGGTATCAACTCTTTTATTTTAAATGGAACACCCTGTATATCATTACATTTTTGGATAGCCTGATGAATAAACTTTTCAACGATGTATACATTTGTACGTATAAAATGCAACGTTGCCAAGTTATTTAACAAAAATGTGTTTTTTTCCTGAATGTAAGGTTAGCAATAAAAATTAATTCTTGGTTGGTATAGGCTTTCAAAAGATGTGTGAAACTTTAGCAAGTTCAACGTACATCAATCCACGTATTTAAAATGCAACACCCTGTATATTTTGATATGGCGAATTGTACTCTTAAAGACCTAACTTTTATCTAAATACATTGATACCGCTAAAGTTATAGTTTTTAAAATATTTCCATTTTTTAATTTTTCTATAATTATCTTATAACGTTGAATTCTTTTCCTCATATTTTCTGCAGTAGTCGGCGATGTTTTATAAACTTCATTTTTAATGTAGCCCCATAAAAAATAGTCGATAAAAGTCAGATCGGATGATCTAGCTGGCCACCTGATAGGCCCATAAGGACCTATCCAACGATCAGGAAATTGCTGATTTAAAAACTCCGTCACAGCACGAGCCGTATGTGCAGGAGCGCCATCTTGTTGAAACCATATTTCCTCATTAGCGAATGGGATATTCTCTGCAATCCATGGTAGCGCGTTGGTTCGCAATCAATTTAAATAATTTACTGCATTTTAATTGTTTTCCAAAAAATAGGGTCCTAATAATCTGTTGCCAATAATACCAGCCCAAACATTGAGACTCCATCGATGATGATTGTTTCTGTATCTAATTATATGTGGATTTTCCATGGCGTACTAATGACAGTTATGTCTATTTACAAAATAATTGTTATGAAAAGTAGATTCGTCTGTCATCATAACTGTATTAAAAAAATTATGTGGTTGTTGCAATCCCCAACGACAGTAATTTAATATATTTTCAAAATTATGTTCATCCAATGCCTGGTGGAGTTGGATCTTGAATGGATAGTATTTATGTTTATTAATTATTTTGTGTATTGTTGTAAATCATGCTGTAAATCATGTTCCACTGCAATTTTTCTAATATTTATTTGAGGGTTTCCTTGCATAGCTTGAAGCATCACTAGTTGAGTTTCCTCGTTGTTTACAGGTTTTGGACAATTGTTCTTTTTATACGCAATCGATCCTGTTTCCTCAAATCTACTTTTGAAATTTTCAAGAACTCGTTTATCTGGACAACGGGCATCGGGAAATTTTTGTTTATAAATTCTAGAAGCAAGTAAACAATTACCTTGGGCTTCTCCTATTAAGTAAATCATTTGAATTAATTCGTTCTTCGTATATTTCATTTCAAAATTTAGAGTTAACTTCTCTTAATCCAAGTTTCCTTGTAAATACAAATGTAGTGAAAAAGTAGTTTTGAAAGAAATCAAGTTAAATTACACCTAATTGACATATTAAAATTTTGTTTTATTGTTTTCAAATCATGGCACTCTATTAAATCGTTACGTTATTAAATAATTATAGAAAAATTAAAAAAATGAAAATATTTTAAAAACTATAAATTTTAGCGTTATCAATGCATTTAGACAAAGATTCAATTCAATATATCAATAAAACGTTTACATCTTTTCAAAGCCTTAAACTAGTTTAATTATATCCCTGAACTAATTTGTCTCAACTTAGATAATAAACCTTGAATTAATTTCTATTGCTAACCTTACATTCAGGAAAAAAATACATTTTTGTTGAATAACTTGGCAACTTTGCATTTTATGTGTACAAATGTATACATCGTTGAAAAGCTTATTCATTAGGCTATCCAAAAATGTAATGATATACAGGGTGTTCCATTTAAAACAAAAAGTTGACACCCTCCCTACTTTTACGAATCACCCTGTAGGTGCTTTAATATTTTTAAGTTGTGCACGTATTGGAACCATATAACTTTTGTATGAATTATTTTAATGAAAGATCAACAGTGAAGCCACAATCGCGTGTCGCTTTGGACACTTGTGAAATTTTTTTTGTCTCAAGAATATGAAGCTGTAAAATTGACCTTTTCCTTTCAAGGCAGCGTTTTTAATTTTGACTATTCTGAGACACATTAGTAGAGAGGCATCGGGATATTCTCCAAATGGATCTAAATTGTATCTTATTGTACCCAAAAACAACACTGGTTCCTAAAAAATAAAAATGATTGCCGTTTATAAAGTTAACGTGACGTTTATATTTACTTGTGGAATGATTGCAATTTTTGATCGTAAATCGTGTAATTTCATCCTACAAATGTCGAAACCATCAATAATAATTTCACCATCGAAATAAGCAAGGCGAAATAGAGTTGAAATTAAAGAGGATTTACCTGCACCGGTTCTTCCCACAATTCCTATCTAAAATGAGATAAAAGCATTTTAAGCAAATTATTCATGATGTTATACTTTTTCTCTAGGGAGCACTTCAAAGTCTAAGCCTTTTAAAACAGGAGGACTATTCTCGGAATATGACATGTAAATATTTCGGGCTGAAATTTTTCCTTTTTTAGGCCAATTACATGGAGGTTTACACTGGTCTTTCTGAAACATACCTATTTATTATTATAGTAGCATAATAATAAAAAGTTTTAACTAAATCCAGGTCAACTTCTTGTTCCAAATGAGTGAATTCTAATACACGTTCTACAGATGTCATTTGAGTTTCCAACTCTGCAGATTGTCGCATACCCCACTGAAATAATCCAGTAAGACCAATACATTGAGTGACTGATACTCCAATATAAGAACTAAACACTCCTACAAATATTTAAAACGTTTTCTTTCTTGTCCAAAGCAATTAATAATTCAAAAAGTACTAACTGGGTTCAATTAAAAAAAATGTAAATGTTATTAAACCAATGTAGAGACAGCAAATGCAATCCATCCAATATCCAAACGCTTTTGAAGTAATTATAAATAAGTACCAAGCGCTACTGTGTACATCTTGATATTTATCAAACTCATGCGCGAGAAGTCTTTCTTGGCCATGGATTCGTATTGTAGTTAACCCTTGCAAAGTAGCATTCAGATGAGAAAAAACCGGACTTCTAGCTGTAATTGCTTAACATTTATACCTACTTTCAAAACCAAATTGTGCTCACTTATTCCTTCTAATATTTTGATGCTACGGCTGGTGTTTATATAACATTTTCTTACCAAACATATACAAACTACAATGAGCAATGTTGGGCAAATCATAAAAACATGTACTATAACTATTACGATCGCAACTCCTAATAAGTTTAGGAAAATCTAAAATGAATCATTATTTATTATAAAACAGCAAAAAAAGAAACAGTATTACCTGTACAGAGTCGAGCATTGCACCTGGTAACACTTCATCAATAGCACCTAAATCTTTTGAAAATCTATTTAATATTCGACCAGATGGGTTGCTGTGAAAAAAATGCATAGTAGCTCTAATAACAGTATAAAACATGTTGTCATGCAGACTACAAAATGGTACTTTACACCTTTATTAATGCATTGTTTTTTTACTTACGCAACGGAAGAACGCATAGCAACCTTGAAAAAAATGAATGAGCGTATTAATGCTACAAATGCAGTTGCTACTAAGATAATTGCAAGAATTTTGCTATGTTTTAAGCTCTCCTCCTTTGCCAATGCCCCATAAGTTGTAAGATTTGTTGATGTTCCGTTATAATCAGTATCTTCGATTGTTATGTTGTTATCACTTGATTTGTTCGCCCCTTCTTGTTTGTTATTTGTTGTAATATTTTGCACTGCTCTTATCCTGCACATATTATTTATAATAAATTATTATTAAGTTAAATTTATAAAACAACTGCTTGTCCTAGATATTTTAGGATTTGGAAATTGCTCTATGGTTTAAATAATACAAGTAAAAATAATAATTGTTACGTTTTAAAGAAATAATATACAATTCATTTATACACGTGCTCCAGTAAATGGCAATAATAAGGAAAACATTTACTTGCGATTAGTACGTGGAGTCCGTCCAGGCTTATAGTATGAGTTAATGTTTTCCTATTAATTGATCGTTAATCTTCAGTATCCTTCATTTTCACTTTTCAACTTTCCCACTTAAAGTAAACACTGAATCATTGAAAATGAACAGGGCAATGCAAGCAACATTACAAGAGCTAATTTACGTGTTTAGAACGGTCTATACACAGTCGCTGTTACTAAATGGTGTAGTAGTTTATTACCATTTTCGTGTTACGTGATGATTTCATCCTTGTTTATGACCAGGGTTGTAGATAATAATAAAGGATAGAGCATAATCCACGACCTCAAAAGAGTAATAATTTAGCGATAGCCAAGAAGCTAGAATATTTGGCTAAACAGTAAAACTAAATAAAGTAATAAAAAACCGTATTTTTAGAAAAATAATAAATATTTCCAAAGCCATAACAAAATTAAAGAATTCAACAAAAATATCACAACATGTCAATAGTGGGTATAAACGCCGTTCCTTTCTATCACTTCCAACATTCTGTTGCGCATAGAAGCTGCAAGATTTGAAGAAAACTTGGTTTCTCGTATTAATAGATTTTTGTGTGGTTGAATAATTCTGCTAGATTTCGCAGAACAACAGTTTCTTGCATGCGTCCTTCCCATTGACTAACCATTTTGCCCAAAGGTGTTCTATGGGGTTTAAATCCGGCGAGTTTGCGGCCCATGACAGAACTTTTATTTCCGGATGGTCTTCAAACCATTCTGCTACAATACGAGCTGTATGCACTGGGATGTTGTCTTGTACTAAAACAATTGTTTCCATTTCTTCTTCTAGATGCAATGCACGTACTGATGGTAACATAACGTTTTCGAGAACCTCGATGTATATTGTGATCGAAAAGAAGGTGGTGAAACCATTTCTAATTCTCCTAGACCAACAGCAGACATCCATCCCCAAAATCCTAATTGAACTCTTTCTAACAAGCCTTACGTTTGCTGTGTTATACCGGGTATTGTTTGGACGCAATAAGTGCACATGGCTGTCTTGTGTAGAGGAAAAGTTTTTTCGTCAGTAAATATTACATTGGACCAATCTCTCTTCAAATTTTCCCTACAAACGTTCAAACGGGCCTTAGCTTGCGCGTTAGTGAGCAATGGTTTCCTTGCTGGGCGTCTATGGTGTATTCCGGATGAATGTAAACGACGGCGTATTGTAGAGAGAGAAACCTGAACGCCGGTTTCTTCTCGTATGCGATCAGCTGTAGTAAAAGAATTTTTAGCTGCTGCTACCGTAATTTCTTCATCTTCCTGTACAGTTGTTTTGCGTCTTTTGCCAGGTATAACAGTTGTAAGAGATCTATGCCCACCTAACATGTGTCTTTGAACCCATCGTGCAACTTGAGTTCTCTAAAAGATTATTGTGAACAACAATATCCAATAAGTTAAAAAAAAAGTAAGATTACCGAAAGATCCACGCGCCGGCTTATTTCACTATAAGAAAGGCCCTGCTCTGCCATGCTTATGACCATCCCTCTTGTTTCTAATGTAAAGTCGTGCTAACCTAACCGTCTACCCATGGTAGTAAACTAACGTTTTATTTTTTGACAATAAAATAACACTTAAGTCAGATTTACAGTTTTGCATTTCAAAAACTAATTAAGCATAGCAACATTTTGAAAAATTATTTATATTGTCATTTTAAAAACATTTTCCCATTATGTATAAATTGGGTTGCATAGCCCTGTTCATTTTCAATGATTCAGTGTTTACTTAAACGTTGTTAATTATGATCATTTGAAAAAACAATTAAATTTGGACTGAATGTGAACAATATCTGTAATATGCATAATTAGGGAGAGCTCTGATTAACATTTTTGACGGAATTCAAACATAAGCTATCACAAAAATATTAAATGAGAATTATTGACTTAGTAACCACTAATTTTAATCATTTAAATAAAAGAACTACTCTTGGGTTAATACAGCCAAGTGTTGGCTGTGAAAATACTTTGGCAGCATCTAAATGGCTGTCCTGAACGCAGCGTTATTACTCTTCCTAATTCAGATAAATTCAGTGGTTTAGTTTCGTATACACTACTTTCCACATATCCTCATAAGAAAAAGTCTGATAAGACCTGGTGATCGTGCTGACCAGATGATTTAAATTATTTTCCAATGTTCATTTTTGCAACAGATTTTAAAACATTACCATTTTTGAATAGACAAAAACGAGACCTTTGAAATGATATACTACAAGTCCCTGATTCCCATTTAAAATTTTTGGGGTTATAACTGCTACTCGAAGGGGACTCAATGTACGGATGAAATACACATAGGCGCTCACAGACACGAACTCACGCAAATAAGCACAGATGCGGACACTCACATCCGCACACACGTCCTCTCGCACAGACGTACACTTGCTGATACCCGCAGACGCTCACATGCACACAACTGAAATCTACACACACTAACGCAAACACATATACAAATGCACACACATGCACACAACTCACGTCTATACCCACGCATTCAAGCAGACACACACACATACACACTCACACACACATACACACTCACACACACACACACACACACACACACACACACACACACACACACACACACACACACACACACACACACATACACATACACATACACACGCACCACCCACGAAAACACGTACACACTCATATACACTTTGGTAAACGCTCATATCCGCACACTATCGTACATACGCACACACGCAGATACGCGCACACCTACACACGCACACAACTTACAAACTTACATCCGCACACACACACACACACACACACACACACACACACAACACGCACATACTAACACACACACACACACACGCACGCACACACGCACATCCGCACACGCTCACCCTCACAGAGGTTCATACGCGCATATATGCACTTAAGCACACACGTATACAACTCATATACATACACAAGCCCTCACGCAAACACGCACACAGACCACACACATGCACACGCGCATGCACACACACCCACACAAATCCACTTCCACAGGCACACACTTACGCAAACACGCACTCACGTGCACACACACTTACCCACGCGTACACGCTCACACGCGGGTACGTGCACATACACAAACGCACACATGCACACACGTGTGCCCACACGCAAACACGCACACACGTACACACCCACATCCGCACATATGGAGTACATAATTAGAATTATAATCATTTTTAATTAATATTTTAATAAATTTAATCGTATAGAATTAAATAGAATTAATTGCATTTATAAGTAGGTTTAGTTTAATAGGCACATTACAAAATGAAGCAATGGAATGAACTAATTTTTATAGATATAAATATGAGTAGAGGATTTTCAAATTATTGTGATTAGATCAAATTGAGTAGAACGGCTAGATTAGATTAAATAGATTGATTAGATTGATTGAATTGAATGCATTCATAAATTAACGATGTACTAAAGTTGAAAAACATACTGGAAAATAGAAAAAATTAACTAAAGCATTTAATATTGTATCAACTAAAAACAAATTTCCAGAAAATATTTTTCATACAATTGATTATGATTTGGTGCCTGAAATAAATGTAACTGAAAATATAGACAATTTGGAGGTTTTTGAGTTAATTAAATTAGCGAACGCTACAATTACGAATTATATGGGAGATCCATTTACACTGATGTCTGATTTATTTAGAAATTTTATTTAAATTTATAAAAACTAGATTAGGTACGACTCTGGAGGTATTAGGTCATAACGTCAATAATATAAAAACGTTAAAACTAATTTTAAAGGAAAAAACTAAATCTCAAAGTTCAGATTTTATAGAATCAAAATTATTCGTGCAAAATATAAATAGTTTTACTGCAAAGCTAAACGGTTTAGCGGATAATCTGAAAGGATTTTAGAAGGTACAACAACCGCAAAGGATGAGTCAATGGTAACGAAATTAACTTACAGCATGCAAAAACCAACTTTCAATTCAAAGGTACCGGTTTGATTTAACTTACAGCTTGCAAAAACCAACTTTCAATTCAAAAATACCGATTTGATTTAACTTACAGCCTGCAAAATCCAAGTTTTAATTCTAAAAACGTTGGTTTGATTAAACTTACAGTTTGCTGCAAGCTGTAACTTAAATCAAAGCAGTATTTCTGAAATGAAATTTGGTTTCTGCAAGCTGTAACTTAAATCAAGCCAGTATTATTGAATCCAAAGTTGGTTCTTGTAAGTTGTAATTTAAAATCAAACCGGTATTTTTGAATCGAAAGTTGGTTTTTGCAAGCTGTAAGTTAAATCAAACCGGTATTTTTACAATGAAAGTTAATTTTTGCAAGTTGTAACTTAAATCAAGTCAGTATTTTCTAAATAAAAGTTGATTTTTGCAAGCTGTAACTTAAATCAAGCCAGTTCTTTTGAATTGAAGGTTGTTTTTTTTGCAGAAAGCTGCTATTGAAAACGGACAAATGCTTGAGGGGGGGGGGGAATAGACAAGTTGAGTTTCATTTCCATATGTGGTTTGACTGATTTGATTTCTAGGTAATTACATAAGAGGGGGATAGATCTTGAATATACAATTATGATGTTCACGTAATTTTGTGTATACGGTGTGGGTATTTCCCAGTTATGGAACCAACAATAACATGCTTTCAAATACATTTAACGTGTTTGGAAAAAAACCCCTAATTAGGTAATTACATAATAGACAAACAAGTTGACGTTCATTTCCAATTTTGATAATAAGTATTACATGTAATAAATTATTAAAACCCCTTTGTCTTTTTATTACTTGTAATAACCTAGATGTTATGATAGAAGTCGGTTTCAGATAAGCATCTTGAATTGCTGATGATGGGGCGAAGACTCAGACCCCTATAGCTGTCTCACGAGATAGAAGCGGGTCCCATTATTTCAAATTGCAAGTTTTCGCACCCTACCAATTACAGTGATCTACATCTACTTTTAAAAATATTTCGCTAGATAGAACCTCGATAAACCTCCAATACAGAAAGAATTCATTAGTTTTTAACATACACCACTAGATGGACACAAGCAAAATCCACCAATCAGAATACAGCACCTCCCTCTCTTTCTCTTTCTCCTTCTTTTCTCTCCTCTCCCTCTTCTCTCTCTTCTTCTCTCTTCTCCCTCTCCCTCTCTCTCCCTCTCCCTCTCCCTCTCCCTCTCCCTCTCCCTCTCTCTTCTCCTCTCCCTCTCCCTCTTCTCTCTCTCTCTCTCTTTCTCTCTCTCTCCTCTCCTCTTCTCTCTCTCTCTCTCCCTCTTCTTCTCCCTCTTCTTCTCCCTCTTCTCTCTCCCTCTCCTCTCTCTCTCTTCTTCTCTCTTCTCTCTTCCTCTCCTCTTCTCTCCTCTTCCTCTCTCTCCTCTCCCTTCTTTCTCCCTCTCCCTCTCTCTTCCTCTCTCTTTTCTTCTCCCTCTCTCTCTTCTTCTCCCTCTTCTTTTTTTTCTTTTCTCCCTCTCTTCTCTTTTCTTCTTTTTTTTTCTCTCTTCTTCTCTCTCTTTTCTCCTCTCCCTTCTCCCTCTTCCTCTCTCCTCTCCCTTTCTTCTCCTCTCCTCTTCTCCTCTCCCTCTTTTCTTCTCTCTCCTCTCTTTTTTCTCCCTCTCCTCTCCCTTTCTTTTCTCCCTCTCTCTTCCTCTCCCTCTCTCTTCTCTTTCTCTCTCTCTCTCTCCTCTCTTCTCTCTTCTCTTCTCCCTTTCTCTCTCCCTCTTCTCTTCCTCTCTTCTTTCTTTCTCTTTCTTCTCTCTTTCTCCCTCTTTTTCTTTCTCCCTCTTCTTCTCCCTTCTCTCTCTCTTTTTTCCTCTTCTATCTCATCTCTTTTTCTCCCTCTCTCTTTCTCTTTCTCTCCTCTCCCTCTCCTCTTCACTTCCCTACTCTTCTCTCTACTTCTCCTCTTTTATCTATCTCCTCTCCTTTCTCCTTTTCTTTTTCTTCTCTCTCCTCTGTATTCTCTCTTTCCCTCTTTCTCCCTATATTTTTTTTTCCTTCTTCTATTTTTCTTCTTTTCCCTCTCTTCCTTGTCCTTCTCATCCTTATTCTACCTCTCATTCCCTCTTTATCCTTCTTTCCTTCTTTTCTTCTCTATTCTTACTATTTCTTTTCCTTTTTTTCTTTTTTCTTCTTTTCAATAAGTAATAAAGATCTTAAAAATTTTGTTTTGTATAATGTTTTCTTTTAATAATGTAATTGAAATTGTTAAGCTTTTATCTTGTTAATTTAACTGTTTAAATACTGTTGATGTAATGATTCATATAATATTAAATTTATCTTGTTTTCTATTTCCTTGCTGGAGATAATTCTTTTTGAGTTAGCAGGTGTTGTTACTAGAAATGAATTTTGATTTTGTCATTCAGGTTACTAATTTTGTAGCTTTATTTTTACAAAGAGAAAATTTACTTGATTGGTTTATAGATTTAACATATTTGAATCTGCATCTAAATAAATGACGGATTTTATATACCGATTATTAGTTGTTTTAATAGTATAGAAGTAATTTCTTATAGATCGGTTTATATTAATGTTGCGTTTTGTTGTACAGGGTTTCAGAAAAGTGAAAAAAGATAAGGAAGCATTTGTGGTTCAAGTTGTCCTTTGACAATGTATCATGCTTTTAATATGAGTGAAAATAATGCCCAAAGTAAAGACTTCTTCATCTGTTCATTTCCAACGAGATTATAACATCACTGTGATGCTAAGCTGACAACTAATAATAAGTAGGTATCGTGTTGCGCGACTAATTCCACAGTACTATTAATTTTGGTACTGTTTATTTTGTTGAATACCGTATTAAGTGGACTACATTCAAGTGTTATTTTCTATGAACTTGTATTAGTCTGTTATAGAGTCGTATAATTGTTTTGTTATCATAATACATTAATTGCGGTATAGGATTTGTTTAAACACAAAGTAGTGTAAAATTGTAAATACATTACCAAAATGCAAGGTAGTAATCAAATGACGATGCACATAATTGCGCTCCAAGGAATAATAAAAGTATTAGAATTAGTACACACAATCTTGCGCCTGCATCCAAATAATGGTAATAAATTTTTGTAGATAATACTCCGTGTGATCTAACTTCTCCTTGTTCTTCGGGATCCTGTAAAAAAATGGTTTAATATTTGTAACTTATTTGATTCTTATAAAAATACACTTGTATCACCAGATAGAACGTTTAACCCCATTTTACTTGTGACTGCAATGCTGTTTGCAATGTTTTGTACTGTATTATCACCAGGAACTGCAGGTGTTGATGTTGATTTCGCCATAAATTTTGTAAATTTGAGACCACTAGCCTGTAAAGCTGTGTAATTTCCGTTTAAAAGAATCCTCCCTTCATCCATAATTACGATTTGTGGAACATGTTCTAAATATTGCAGTTGATGTGTTACAAGAATGACTACTTTATTACCTAGGTATTTCAAAATACATTCGTCAAATAAATGTTGACCGACATGAGTATCAACTGCAGATAACGGATCATCTAATAAATAAATGTCTGCTTTTTTATACACAGCACGTGCTAGATTAACACGAGCTCTTTGCCCACCACTCAAAGAAGCTCCTCTTTCACCAACGATAGTTCTATCACCATAAGGTAAAAGCGTGAAATCACGAGCTAACGCACATACCCTAACAACTTCTCTATAATGCTCTCTATCATAACGCTGCCCAAATAGTATGTTTTGTCTCACCGAACCTAGAATTATTACTTTTAGCACGTACAACACAAGGAATGACTTTTCATTTACCAGCAAATAACCACGGTTCTTGAGCAGCATATGATATAGTACCATTGGTTTGTACGTAACCATTCGAAGGGGTTAGTTCTCCGAGTACCAAATGAAGTATACAAGTCTTTCCAGAACCAACCTCGCCTACCAATACAGTTAATTGACCAGGTGCAACAGCTAAATCTATATGCTCTAAACAAAGTACATCATCATATTTAGCAGAAGCATGCTCGACTAAAATGCCCGCATCAGTAGTTGAATTTCTCTTCTTTTTTGCGTTATTTACTGGGATTCCCTTTATAGGACTAGGGTCTCCCACATCCGTTTCCGGAGTAATTAAAAATTCACGAATTCTATTTACAGCTACAGATGCTTCGGCAACCTAAAAATTTAGTTTAAACCAAAGTTTAACTTCTGCAATAAAAATATCTGCACGTACTTGTGCTATACCTTGTGGAAAAGATACAGTCATAGTTTGCCTTAAAATTTGGTAATATGCAGTAATTACATACACCCTCTCTGGCGTAATCTTGTTATCCTTGAGGATGTAATAAAGTATACTCAAAAATATTGCACATCTTGTAGTAAACATTATGAAGGACATTATGACGCCTTTAATGTATGATGTGTATGTTAAAACTTTAATTTCGTTTCTAAAAAATATATGGTATGTGCATAATTATTTAAGCAAAAGTAAAAGTATTTTACCTTCGAGAAGTAGAAATTTTTTTGCAGAATGCGTTTTCCCAAGCATACATTTTTATAACTTGCATTCCGCGTATAATTTCGTTCATTTCTCTTACTCTGTTATCTGTTAAAATCGCACCTCTAGCTCTTAAGCTAGATGTTTTTTGTCCTAACCAACCTTTATAAAAGACGTGACATAATACAATGTTATGCGAAAACAGATATGCGTTATACCTTGAAACGGAATAAATGCCGCAATTGCGGTTATACCAACAAACGCAGATGTTTGTATTTCGTTGTACATAAAATATAGTATAAATATCGCTTGTAAAGGGCTCACCCATATATAGTGGCTCATTATCGGTGCAATGTCAAATCGATTAACATCATTTGACATTAAATTGATTACATTCCCAACAACCTTATCTCCCAATGCAGTTAATCTAATGCGCAAAACCTGCAAAATGAAAAAGTAATTTTGATTAAATGTTAAAACAAGTATAATTGAAACAATCGGAAAGATAAGTAAAGAAAAGAAAATAGTTTATATTCTAATTTATTTAGTTTATTATATATATATATATATATATATATATATATATATATATATATATATATATATATATATATACTGGGCGTTCCAGTTTTTTGTAGAAGGACTTTAATAGTCGATAGAGCTTTCAAAATTAAGACAAAAAGTTTATATAAACATAGGTTGCCAAATGCTTAGTTTTGGAGATACAGGGTTTCAAAGTTTTCATTTTTTTTCAGTTCTTTTAATTTATCTTCAAAACTATTTAAAATAATAAATCCAAATTTAGTACACATATTACACTTCTTAAAACTCAATAATAAGAGTAGTTTAACGTTTATCAATATGTACAGGGAAGTACATTTTCTGGGGTGGCACACCTTTATCCCCCCCGCACTTTTTCATGCGACGCCTCTAACTCTTAAAAACCAAAAATTTAGATTGCCCATTTGATTTAGGAACTTTTTTGTCTTCTGCTTTTTTTTCGAAAAATGCATAGTTTTTGAGATAAATTAGCTGTAATCCATGAACAGCTTCCAAATGGTAAGTAAAGAACGTCTGATGCTCCCGCAAAAAATAGTGTGCCATGAAAGAACAATAAAAAAAAAGAATCAAATTATGTCAATTCTCACGTTTTTTTGTCTTTTAATAAAAAGTAGTACTCCACTGATTTTTTCCTAACTTTTCAGTTGAATTAAATAAAGGAAAATAAAAGTAAAACAACAAAATAAATATTAAAAAATACGTATTTATTGGAAAAAATTGGAAAGAATTTCTGTTTAAGATTTTAACCAGAACGAAACGAACGAAATAAATAAATTAAACAAATAAACTTAACATATAACAACAAAACAAAAACGCTATCGTAATAATAAATAAATTTAAAGAAACTGTTCAAAATGTGAACCATTTTGTTGAATACATAATTCACACCGACGAATAATTGCACGTGGAATATTAACTAAAAATTGTCTTATTTTATTACACGCATCCCTAATCCTATTAATGAGATCATCTCTTGTTGTCACAGGAGTTGTATACACCCTTTCTTTGAAATACCCCCACACAAAAAAGGATTTAGGTCTGGAGACCTTGGCGGCCAGGGAACTGGGCCTGCACGACCGATCCATCTTCCTGGATAATGGTTGTCTAGCCAGTTTCTAACGATTCTGCTGTAATGAGCTGGATAACCATCAAGCTGGAAACAAGCCGTTCTTCGTAAATTTAAGGGAATATGTTCCCACATATTCCCATGTTCATTCTCTAAGAATTGCAAGAAAGCCGCAGCATTCATCCGAGGTGCTAAAAAGTAGGGCCCAAAAAGGTGATTATTGTAAATACCTATCCATACGTTCACACTAAATTCTTGTTGGAAATGTCTCGGGCGAACTACATGTGGATTTTCATGTGCCCAAACGTGCTGATTGTGAAAATTTACACATCACGGCGAGTAAAGCAGAATTCATCGGTCCATAAAACATTATTTAAAAACCTGGATTGTTATTATTTTCAGCAAGAATCCATCGACAATACGCAACTCTACGTTCTGCATCCCCTGGTTGTAGATGGTAAGGATATCGGTGATCCCTTCTTAATGTTCGGTGAATAGTAGTATTTGAGACTCCACCTAAAGATACGGATACTCTTGTAATGCTAGTTGTGGGCTCTCTGTCGAATTCACGCAAAATTCGTCGTGCAATAATTCTTTGCTGCCTATGATTATTATCTTGACGACCATGCACATTATTTAACCCATTATTTGTTGGTGAACTCTTACAAATACTGAAGGATGCGGAGCTCTTAAAAGGAAATCTCCGCCTATATTCACGGGCTGCTGCTGCTGAACTTCCATTTACAAAGTCATAAATAAAATGGATATCTGCTATTTCTTGATTAGAAAACAAAAATGGCATTGTAAAAGATCACTTTTGCAATAAAAATTAACACAATAAAATATGTAAATAAATTACATTCTTATGCACAAGTCGTATTTAAAATAAAACGTGAGATTTGACATAATTTTATTCTTTTTTTTTATTGTTCTTTTCATGGCACACTATTTTTTGCGGGAGCATCAGACGTTCTTTACTTACCATTTGGAAGCTGTTCGTGGATTACAGCTAATTTATCTCAAAAACTACGCATTTTTCGAAAAAAAAGCAGAAGATAAAAAAGTTCCTATATCAAATGGGCAATCTAAATTTTTGGTTTCCAAGAGTTAGAGGCGTCGCAAAAAGTTCGGGGGGGATAAAGGGTGAACCACCCCAGAAAATGTACTACCCTGTAGATATTGATAAACGTTAAACTACTCTTAATATTGAGTTTAAGGAGTGTAATATGTGTACTAAATTTGGATTTATTATTTTAAATAGTTTTGAAGATAAATTAAAAGAACTGAAAAAAAATGAAAACTGAAACCCTGTATCTACAAAACTAAGCGTTTGGCAACCTATGTATATATGAACTTTTTGTCTTAATTTTGAAAGCTCTATCGACTATTAAAGTCCTGCTACAAAAAACTGGAACACCCTGTATATATATATATATATATATATATATATATATATATATATATACAGGGTGTTCCTGTTCTTCAATGCGTCAATGCGTTGATGATAACACTTCGTCAAAAACAAACAATTAAATGTAATGTCAAATAATTTATTCTGAAAAACGTCAACCTCAAACTTTCACCATTTCATTTATTGTTTGTAACAAGGTAAATCTTATTTCAACAATTAACTACTAACACAAGAATAAACATAACAGCCGTATAACTTGATGTCCTAACAAGTTTTTCATAGCCCCCCATCTCTTTCTAAGCAATAAGCTAGCCGATCTTGAAAACATCGTAGAGTATTGCTTATGAACAGCCGGTTATTTCATTACATGCTGTACGAATTCTATTTTTTAGTTCGTCTCAATTCTGAATTCACACATTAGTGTAAATGTTACTTTTCGACTATCCCCACAAAAATATCATTGGGAAATAAATCACATGATCTTGGGGGCCACTGTATGAGGCCAAATCTACCTATCCAGCGTTCTTGAAAAGTATTATCTAGAAGGTTATACAGTCGACTTTTTTTTCACTATCGCGAACACACCCATGTACTTCAAATTTTGTGTTTAAGCTTGTTTTGAATTCGGTTGGAGCTAATTAGATTTTGGGAGGAATCCAGCGGTGGAGAGGGGGGTTAATTAGGGGCAGTTTTTGGTTTTTATCAAATTGTTCTAAAACAGCTGCATATTTCAAAGATATAAAAAATACCTAGATATAGACCTTAACATATCGATTAATTATGTTCTATGCATTTATTTTATATGACCCGTAATTTAGCGGCAAAAAATTCCTAAGGTAGAATTTAAGTGTTACTTCAATTCTTTGCAATACCCGAATGACCATTAATTTTATAAGAAAAAGTGTACACACATTTTTTAAAGAAAATTCAATTTTACATAACTTTTCTATATAAAGTTTCTTAATAGGACGCAAGGTAAGTCTAAACATTAATTATATATGAATGAAAATGTTTAAACTGTATTATTGATATCTTACAGAAGCGGGCGGCTTTGGCATTTTTTTTATGTTAACATGTATTTATGTCTATTAATCTCTACCTGACATGAAATTTTAAACGTCATTCTGATGTCAGATGTCATCTATGTAGATTATTGTTTTTGTTTCTACAATGTTGTCTAGCTTTTTGTTATGCACGTATGAAACAGAGGTTGTATAGTTATAGTAAAAAAATAATTAAATTATTTCATTTCTTTTAAGTGTTTAAGTTAGCATCTAGATTTTTTATTAACCTCTGCCTGACATGAAGTTTTAAACGCCTGTCACATAAATTATTGTTTTTGTTTTTACGATGTTGCCTATTTTCGTAATTAATTTATTATAAAAGAGGTTGCATAATTATCCTAAAAAAAATGTTATTAAAATTATTTCATTTCTTTTAATTTTCATTTTGTAAGTTGGAAGGTCGTGTGGTGTTCCACACCAGATATTTTTTATTCAATTACACACAGAGAATGTAGTGTGTAATAATTAGTAATATGTAATAATACAAAAAGCACCCGGTATATTGGGATCTTAATCAACATGTTATTAATTGAGTATGCGCCTGTCACAAAACTGGGATAAAATTGATTTTAGTAAATCGTTATTTTTCTAATAAATTAGTTAATTGTCATTAGGTTTTGACACATAATTTAACGTTTAGTTTTAATCCTCATGTTATTCAGTTCAACAACGAGTTTTTTCGTAGAAACTTACATAAGAAGTAAATCAAGAGAAGAAATAGAGTGTGCATTCCGTCGTCAATTTAAGAACAACAATAAGAGTCATGCTTCAAACCGTAAGACTGTTGTGTCATGGATTCACCACTGGCGTAAAGAAGGTTCTGTGCAAAATTTGAAGAAACCTGGACGTCGACGAACAAGTCGTACTCCTAAAACTATTGAACGAGTCAGAACTGCGGTCACGAGAAGCCCCACACGGTCTGCTAATAGGCAATCCCTTATTTTGGGAATATCAAAAGGGAGCCTACATCGAATTCTTCACAAGGACTTAAAATTTCATCTGTACAAATACCAAATGGCGCAACATCTTAGTTATCAAGATAAACAAGCCAGGTTAGGTTTTTAAATTTACATCGAGGAGACCACAATGTTTTAATGACTGACGAGGAAAATTTTTATTTGGACGTCATGCTTAATACAGAGCTTTAGGTGTTGGTCAAGCGAAAATCCTCAAGAAATCATTACAAACAATCTCCATAATCCAAAAGTTATTGTTTGGTATGAGGTAGGATCATTTGGCATTATTGGTCCATTTTTTTTAAGATGGAAATAATCGTCCTCTAACAGTGACGTCCGAGCGTTACGTAAATATCCTAGAGACGGTTTTCATTCTTGATTTAGAAAGAAAGGCATTACTAAATAATGCGTTATTATTCCAGCAATATGGACCAACAGGACATACCGCTAGTATGTTCCATGGGCGACTCATTTCGCTATTTGGGGATTTAAATTGGCCTTCGTGGTCTCCGGTCTTAACTGCACCAGACTTTTTTCTGCACGGCTATTTAGAGGCGAAGGTTTTTGCAACTCGTCCAGAAAACATCCAAGAGCTCAAAGTCCGAATTGCTGAAGAAATCCGGCGAATAGATCAGGCTTTACTTTATCGTGTCATGAATCATTTCTTGTCAAATCTTGAAAAGTTCTTTGAAGTTAGCGGCGGTCACTTAAAAGACGTAATTTTTAAAAGTTGGGATAAGTCGTATGTTACAGTAAATCCCAAAGAGTAGATTGTAATTCAGTGTAATAAAATGTTTGTTTCATTAAGTTTTAACAATTTTATTGAGCTATTAAAATGGGTAGTCTTTTATGGGCAACCGAGTATATACAGTGACACAGATAAAGTCCGCATCATATGGGAATTTTTTTATTAATAACAGGTGAAATCTGACTTTGACGTTAGTTGGTGCTTGGAATTTGATCCAAAATTAAATTGAAAATTTTGACCTCTTGCTCTTGGGTATCTGTCAAATTTGACATTTAAAAAATAAGTGAAATTTTGAAAAACTTTATTTGAAAAAGTTATTTCTTTTTAATTCTAAGTGTCATACGAATTTTCAGACACCTAGATTAAATTTGATTTTTTGGAAATTTTTGACCAATAACAGTCTCTTAAAAAACGGATGCTAGTCCATTTGTGAATGAAATATTTAGCTGATGGTAATAAATTTATTTAAATTTATCGATCCAATTATTAGTTTTTAAGGAAAAATAAAATTTGGTTGCCAAAAAATTTACTTCAGTGTGCAAAGTTTGAATAACTCTCCCATTTTTTTCTAAGTTACATGATTGCTATATTATTATAAATTCTAAACAGATTCTGAAAATTTAGTGATGCTTTAAAATAGGCCCCTCTATGATAGTTACTTTTCTAAATCCACTTTCTTAATGCAAAACGTTAAACTGAAAGTAGGCACTAACATATTTACAAGTAGGCTATGAAAAACAAAAGTTTAAGTGATTTTTGGATTTTAGAAGTCGTAATTTCCACTGTTTTGTATTTGTAAAGGGACGCCGTCAGATATCCCGATTTTTTATTATTTTTAATTAATTCCCAAAGTTTATTAGCAAGACGCCGTCCCTTATACAAATTTTCCTATCATGATTAATTATTTGCTAAGTAAAATACCAGTACTGATTCACGGAATTTAGTAAGATAACGTGACGCGCTAAATGCACAGGTGCAAGCCATTATAAAAATTCGTAGAAGTTCTAGTAAAAGTTAAACAGATTTCATAACGTTGCATAAAATTGCACAATAATTAATCATGCATCCTCCTCCAGACGTAAAATCCAAAAAGTTTAAAAGTTTGTATACGTCAGAGCATCTTCCAAATACGGGCTTACGGAAGCTCACCAAAAGTTTCGTAACCCCATCGAAATTCTATATAAAACGCACACGCGCTGCTGAAAAGGAGTCTTAAAGAAAATCTTGAAGTCAGAAGTCTTAAGTCGTAAACACAGAAATTCCTTTTAAACCACACGTTACCAGAATCTAAGAAGACGCTACCAGAAGAATTCGAATCGAAACCGTGTGCTATATCGTCGCGTTTGCCGACTACTACCTGTTGTAAACCATCCCTTTAACCGCCGACCGAGTAGAAATCGCGACTCCGCGACTTGATAGCATCACCGAAGTAAGGTTAGAGTTGCAGAGATCTAACGTGAAAGTACGTAAGTTGAGATACCTGGTGATAGGGATATGCAGGGTTGTAAGCCGACGTCCTAGTTAAGGTACTTCTGTATTACGTGAAACCTAGACTGTGGATTTGGGATAGGTTGCCCGACATTCCATTTGACCGAACGAGATCCTATTGTTTAGTTTAACGGGTGGTTTCCCGTTACTAACAAAGGAGATCCACTTAGATTCCCACACTGTGGAGTTTGAAGGTATCCATTTTCATTTACGGGAGATCCTATTGTTTAAAAGGGTGGTTTGCCCAGATTGAACGAAGGAAATCCACTAAATTTACAAACTTAACACAACACACCTCGACAAACGTACCAGCGACCGCCAGATACCTGTAATTAAAACCTCGTCGGAAGATTAAGCTGAACACCTCGTTAACGCCGTTAATCCAGTAATATAGAAACGTAACCGCAAACACTAGACGTGTCCGTCAGTATTAAATCACCACCTGTAAAGTAAACAAACCACCACCGCCGCCACCGTAAAAACGTAAGTTGCACCTTTGACAAGTACTAAGATTGTTACCCGTAAACCAGAAACTATCTGATAGTTTCTTGTGTTAAATAAGTCAAATCGTGATTGTTAGACGCGGAAAAAAAATTTACTTTAAAATAGAAAACGAAGGTTTTATATTTTAAAAACGGCCAACATAACAAAAAGCTTTTATTTGTTATTTTTTTGTTTAAATAAAAACCGGTATACTAAAATTAATCTCGTAAGAGGAAACAAATAATACGCCGCTACCGTACACCAGCTACCTAAATAAACAAAAAGCTTTCATTTAACTAAAGATCGTACATTAAATGGAATGTAAATGTGAATGAGTTTATTTTCATAAGAAAATCAGGTATAAAATTATACACTTATAACCGACCGCTTTAAAATATTGATTATTTCTTTAAAGGCAGAGTATTGAATTCAGTGTCTTATCGCGCAGTGTTTATACCGCGTTATCTGGCTACCTGCTTCTGTATTTTATACAGGGACGTATTCAGGTAAAATTATTTATTTATTTCGGAAATTAACCAGTATAAATTGAAACAGTTCAAGGACGAAAACTAAAAGTCAAAACCCCAAACCGTCTATTAATGTTACATTACAGAAACTCCAGAGGACCACCTAACCATTAGTACCTGGACGAAGGATGTCTACTTAAAGATACCGAAGAGGAGGTGGCGTTACCGTTACAATTTGGCACCTGAGAGCATGGGTCACAGTTCCGTACATTTACCTGTATCTATATCTTAGTTAAATAATTTAAATAACCATATAATATAGAAGTGTAATATAAATAGGAAATAAAGTTTTATATATATATATATATATATATATATATATATATATATATATATATATATATATATATATATATATGAACCTTTGTAATCTATTTGTTCAACGTGTTGAGAGCCTGAATAACGAACCCCGATCCTTATTTTGCAAGTACAAAATTCCGACTGAGCTAGAAAAGGGAAAAGTGAGAATTATTCATTAGTAGTAATACACTCAACAGTCAAACCGCTAAAAACATCCAGCGCGTTACATATTTAGCAATAAAACACATACCTTTTATAAGTAACATTATTAAATAGTTATACAAAACAAATCAATAGCAAGAAAATACATCACGAATACATTTATGTATGACGGCCTTCACACTATACAGACAATAGTCTTATTGTCAACTGCCTTAACTGCATTTTATAACTGTTGCGGCCTAATGTTATCACAACAGTTTCTAATTGTCTCTTTCAAATTCTCTAAGTTCACAAATGACCCATGCTCATACACATTTTTTAAGGTAACTCCACAAAAAAAAGCCCAGGGTGTCATATCTGGGGACCTAGGTGGCCAATAATTTTCACGATCTCGCCCTATAATTTTCTCACGAAATATTTGAATCAAGCAGTGTTTAATCTCATTCGTTTGGTGTACTGGCACACCATCGAGCTGATACCACAAATCGTTTCTAGTAAGTAAAGGTAAATTGTCTAAAAAGTTATTTATTTCATTCTACAAAAAGTGGCGATATCTTTTTATCGTTAAATTCTCCCTGAGGAAGAATGGTCCAACTAATTGATTGTTCATATACCACACGAAACGTTTATTTTAAAAGAATATTGATTACGACATTCGATTGCAGATTTTCTTGACTCCACCAACGGCAATTTTGTGAACTCACGGTCCTATTTGAACTAGAAGTTGCCTCGTCAGTCCCAAGTATCTGATAAGGGAAAAGGTTATTTTCTTCCTTCATCCTTTGGTACGAAAACGAAAAACCCATTCTGATTTCGAAACCCCTTTAAAACGTTTTTATAAATTTTAGCTTGTATGGACGAAACTTTGTGTGCGGGATTGTCCTCACAGCTTCCCTGTTATATCCCGTTGATTCGGCAATATTCGTGATGTTGGTTTGTCCTTTTGCAGCCACGTTAAGACGAACATTTAATTGAACTTCTTCATCATATTTGTTGCGGAAAGGCGTTTTTTAAATGTATTTACAACAGACCCTGTTTGTCGAAATTTGCTAAGTATTCTGGATGCTCCACTTTGTTTAACATTTCTCCCTGGGTGACGGTTATTAAAAATTTCAGCTACTTGCCGGTGAGGTGTATTTTCGTCACATAATAAAACAATTTCGACTGCTTCTTCTACCGACAATATGACGTAGTTACATTAAATACAGTCAAAATCTAAATATTATAATTTACAACTTGTGACATTTAGTATTGTGTCAAAACAAACAAAGATCCTATCACGTAAACTTTTGTTTTCAACAGCCTACTTGTAAAATTTTTAATGCCTACGTTTCCCTCTACGATTTCTGTCCAAATTTAACGTTTTGCACAAAAGAGTGGATTTAAATAATTAACTATCATAGTGCAGATTATTTTAAAGCATGTGGAAACTTCAAGAAAGTGTTTAGAATTTAAAATAATATAGGGATGATATCACTTGGAGAAAATGGGGGAATTATTCAAACTTTACATTACTGAAGTCAATTTTTTTTTCCTTAAAAACTAATAATTGTATCGATAAATTTAAATGAATTTATTACCATCAGCTAAATATTTCATTAATAAATGGACTAGCATACGTTTTTTTTTGCTCTTATTTTGACAAGAGGCTGCTGTTGGTCAAAAATTGCCAAAAAATCAAATTTAACCTAGGTGTCTGAAAATTAGTATACATATGTAGAACCTCGGCACCTTACGCCATCTTGGATTTTTACGTCACAAGGCCGGCCACGTGGAAGATCGTATTTTTCACCCTTATTTTCATGGTTTCTTTTCGGATGCCTTTTTCAACCCTTCGATGGAATTTTCATCCCTAATGATGTTCTTTTTGACAGCAATTTTTTTGTCGGCCTTATTTTATTGTTTCTTTTCGGAGGCCTTTTTCGGCCCTTGATGGAATTTTCAATCCTTTTTGTTGTGCTAAGGGACTTTTTGACAGCCAAGCCTTTTTTGTACTTGCTCACGTGAGGGGTGTATTTAGGGTTTGGTCTTTGGGTTGGTCTTGGGCTTGGGGTTAGTCTTGGACTTGGACTTGGTCCAGGCGTTGGTCTTGGATTGGGGGCTGGGGCTGGGTGACGGCTTCTTTTCGGGGCTTTTTCAACCCTAATTAAGGTCCTTTTGGTAATATTAAGAGCAGTACAACCCCTGGAGGTTAGGCAATTGCACGTGTTCTGATTGAAAAGGATTTTTATTTAAGCTGTGTTTATTAATATGTATTAGGACCCATTTTTATTTTGTCAAATGAGATTTTAATTTCTATCTACAGATTGTGATCTTTTACCTATACGAAAATTTATTTATACATTGGGGTTGTATTCTAATAATTAAATTTCACTGTCATTTTAAATTAATCTCAACACGCAATGCAAAAAATTATTTAAAGTTAATTACACGACACAGTAATCAGAATATTGTTTTTCTAAACGAATATTAAAACTGGTTGCTTACCTTTGAAATATCTTGAATCGCCATCCTCTCGTTAAAATTGTTGTATATACACAGGTCCTCGGTATCTAAACACCTAATATTTTAAAAAAAGATATGCTGTTTGCACTATCTGTGCACACTAATACCACTTTCTATGTTTTGACTTATGCTTAATAGATATAAAAAACTGGTTATCGAGTAAAAGTAATTTTTGGAATGTAAATAAAATATTATTTGCTGTACATACACACAAAATTGTTTTATAGAAAACGAATTCATTATAAAATCCTCATTAAAATATAACATAGAGTTAATTACAGTTGGTGTAATTATATAATACCAATATTGAGTAGCATACTTTGTTTAATAATAAATGCTAAAAATCATAAATTTTTATAAAACGATTAAAAGAAAGAAATGACAGTAGGTATTACGTAACGCTTAATTAAAAAACAAAGTAATAAAATCTCTTTTTTATTTATCAGACTAGAATAGTAGGAAAACAAAAAATTGTACAATAATTTGATTATTGTAGATTAAAGATACAGTGAAAAACTTATTTATAAAATCAAACACAGGTAAATTATGTAATCTAAAATATAGAAACATTAACATATAAAATCCACACACATTCGAATGGTAATCTTGCAGAGTCGTTTTGTTATAATGGAACCATCTAGAATTTTTCTCTAGGAAGCGTAAATGATAGCCTTGCGGTGCTCGTCCAAAGGAATCAAAATATTTCCTATTACCATTCTCGTCGATTTCAAGCATCTCAACACTTGTGCCGCATACACCTTTGGAATTGGCATGCGTCCAGTCTTGCAATAGTAAGGCGTTTTCCAGTGCACACATAGGCCCAAGGATGTTATGGTTTAAACAACTATATGCTTTTGCTTCCTCTTTCAATTGTTTAATCGATGGACATCCAGTCTCGTCAAGGTTTATTATCGGTTTGTTAAGAAACCTTAAAAACTGTTGTGTTTCACTGCCCTTAACGTGAATTTTGTTAAATGGTCGCAACACTCTCATCAGCTTCTCACGGAAATTGTTGTAGTGTACATGACCTGCCCACCATTTTAGTCCGTGATAATTAGCCTCCAAAAACTTTATTTGTTGTGACATGGATCTTGATATAAAATAACGTCGAGGTGGTTTTATCAGTATCAGCGATAAACGACCAAGCTCTGTAACCACGGCAATCTCTTTCGTTATGAATTTGTTTTTAACACCACTAAACCCTTGTACGTCCAAGTATGCGTCCATCTTCTTTCACGTGCTGGATACTGAAGCTTGAGATCTAGAGTTACTCCTTTTTATCAGCTAAAATCCACGACGACGTTCCGATGTTTATCGATCTCGATCACGTTATCGAATTCTGCATACACCAAACAGTTAACGGTTTCAGCGAGCTCTTCACCAAAACCGACTTCCAGCCAAAGCGAGCCGTTTCTAACTAAATTCCAATGCGTGCTAGCGTTTGCAGACAAGTCAGGTGTTAGGTCGAAGGCCATTAAACAGTATCCGTTGGGGTAATCGCTTCTCGATATATCGTTACCCTCATTCAAAAAATGAATACCAGTGTCAGAGAATAAGGTGTGATACGCCCTTACATATAAATCATTAGGTGTAAAGTCCGGCTGTAAGGCCTTCCAGGGAATTTGTTGGCCGTCAATATATAACGATATGTAGTTAATATTTCTGTGATGAAAATTGAACAGATTTGAGGCATCAACACCGTTGAAGGCTTTATTTGCTATAAAGCTGTATCGTCTTGCTTTAGAGCTTTAGCTGTGATGTGCAACATGGTCTGGCTTAAATCTATGTAATCCTTTCCATTTCCGGGTACTACAAACTCTATTGGGACAGCATCACTCAGAGCTGATAAGAGTTTGTAAAATATCCATTCACCACTCTCTATACTTGTCTGCGTCGGCGATAAAGCGAACAAATCCAATTCGGACTTGACGCATTCACACGATTGGGTATGTAGAAAAGTCATTACCTTGAAAATATATCGTCGTAAGTAGGCGTCTTCTTCTTCTTCTTAGCGACAGATCTCGGTAGAGACTGGTTATTATCGGACAGGCGTACTCTTTTATACCCCGAACCTTCCATCATTTTATCGATTTTCTCGTCGGCTTTACGCTTAAGATTTCTACCTGCCTCGTGGAATCTTTCTTGAAACGAATCCTTAATAGGTCGATCCTCTATGACGTCACCAAAAATATTAGTTACCGTGGTTAGAGCTTCTTTCCAAAGGCCTTTGCACCAGACTTAAATAACGGTATTATACTTCTAAATATACCACCTAGCCAGCTTCCTATTCTGTGACCACGTTGATATGGTGCGCCTTTGTAGATGGATCCAATGCCGTTATCGGCCTGATTCATATAATATTGTTGATAAGGACAAACCATTATTGCACTTTCTTAAAGTGCAATCTTATTCGTTTTGGTAGCTTCGTAATAAAACTTGAGAATTGTCAGGAAAATGCGTCATAGAGCTATTACTAAATAAGGTAAGATAAAACTCCATCTTTATATGTTGCTCAACTGCGATGCTAGTACCCAGCTATTAAATTTGTCGCTGTATCCACGCCACTTGACCAGATATTGTTTATATCGTCCGCTACCCTTCTCTGCTAAAATCTTCTCGACTTTGAATAGAGTATCTTTATCGACCGTAACAACTTGCAATTCTTCTTCGTAAAAGGTACCTTCAATAGGATCGTTATTAAGATCGATTATCCGGTAAACTGGTGGTCTTCTTTTTATCACTGCACTAATTATAAAAACTTCCTCGCTCCAATTCATTTCATATCCCTTTTCATAGGTGTACTTAGTTCTGGCTACTCTGACATGCTGACCGACCTTATATTTAGGATGATGTGCAGTGCCTAAACCTTTCGCGTACAGGTTATTCCACACCTCTAAAATGTTTTCATCGTTTACAGCCGCAGGGGCCATCTTTATACTTGAATGAGGCTACTGTTGTAGCAGTCACCAGTTTTTGGAGTACATCGATATACCTGTAGGAATTTTTGTAAGTGAAATAACGCCACATCCTTGTTTTCAATGTTTTATTAAATCTTTCAACTACAAATGCTTTTATATCAGGGTTATTTGTTACATAGAAATTGATATTTTATTTCTTGAAAAAGTTTTGTACACTATTCCTCTTCTTTGAGATTCTTCTCGGTGTTTCCCGCGATTCACTATCAGCATCGTAATTCTCACCTATGAGGGTCCGTTGAACGTTAGGGTGATACAGTAACATAACGTCTTCGCGCATTTCCGATAAACTCTCGTGGTATATTTATCTCTTTAATGTACGTCGCAAACTGGCGCCAACCGTGTGGGTTTGTAGTTTTTCGCTTTCTTAACGTCTCGTGAACCAGATCGATAATGTTGGAATGTGGTATCTCTCCTTTTATTGTGATAGTACCCATTTTATCCCAAAATACATTACTGCTCGTATTCAGTATACGCAGGAAAGCCTCGCCTTTTCTCTTATATGAAGATGGAAGTGTTGATACTATTTCGTCGTCCGCCAAACCTTTGCGTTGCGGTGATTCTCTAATATCATCATCAGCATCACCCCTGATTGTTATGCTAGCGGGTTGACGTAATTGATTGGAAAAGTGTAGATATTTTTTAAAAACTTGATTGTATTGCTGCCATTTGTCATGATCAGTCATTTTGGTTTTTAAAACTTTATTCATATCGTTACCTAGTTGCGTTAAAATGTTGTTTTGTGTGACATCTGGTGCCTGTAATCGCTGTATAAAGTCCAGCGGTAGAATAATCATCTTCTTCATGTTGTTGTTGTCCATGGTTATTGAAATAGATTACCCAGAATTCCACCGAGTAATGGTCTTAACAAGAGTGGTAGAAATGCACTCCCTTTCTGTACAAGAAACTGTTTCTTTTTTTTTATAGATTCACCTCTACGTGCCAAGCGTCTTAAAGTCTACTTATGCTGAGAGAGTCGCTGCTTCTGATCAGCTGACAGAGGTACACGACCTTTTAAAATGTTATGTGCACACTCGCAAATACATTCCACCTGTCTATTATCCAGACATTTCAATAAAGCGTCACGTTGGCTTTTACTTAATCTGGCTAATGCTCGTAGGATATCGGTGTTTTCGTTTAAAACGTCAACCATCATATATGATGTAATCTGTATGACTGTGAGGCTTAAACCCTTTTTTCGCTATATATACCTGGCAAATACCTTGAGGCCCAAATATGTTTGTTCTATATCTCAGCACATCCGGTTTATTCTGTTTCAAATCGAATAATAAATATCAGTGTGGATTTGAAGTGGCATCTTGGTACGCTGCCTCTAAAAATTGGGGTTGTCCGGTGAAATCTGTCTTGCTAAATGCTGTATCTGAGCTCTGTCACGTGGGTTTTTAAATAAAATTTTGTAGTGTGCATTGAGAGAAATATCCCGCTGTCCGCGTCCTTGATGAAATATGTTTTGATTTAAGAAAAACACACTTAGGTTTCTATGATGACAGCCCTTTGTAATAATATCAACCACTGAACCATTAGTTTCGCGCATTAGACCATCAATTATTATTAAGACCGGTTTTTCGCCGTCAAACTGCTCCATATCAGGTAAACCCTTTTGAAATTCCACAGAGAGACCTTTGGACAACGGCTGGCACTCGCTGTAAAACCAGATAATTTTTTCAAAAGCTGTATCGCATACAGTTTCGGTATTTTTTAGAAAATATACAATGAAATACGATTTCCCACAACCAGATGGCCCCGCTACTATTCCCGAAAAGGGGTGCTTAAACTGACCCTCCATCTGGGATCGCTAAACGATACTGAAGCGGCTCAGTCATCAAATACCAAGTGATCTGCGACACCGTTATATTTTACTTTTTAATTAAGCGTTACGCAATATTTACTGTTTTTGCTTTCTTTTAATCGTTTTATAAAAATTTATTATTTGTAGCATTTATTACTAAACAAAGTATGCTACTCAAGATTGGTATTATATAATTACACCAACTGTAATTAACTCTATGTTATATTCTAATGAGGATTTTATAATGAATTCGTTTTCTATAAAACAATTTTGTGTGTACGTACAGCATATAATATTTTATTTACATTCCAAAAATTACTTTTACTCGATAACCAGTTTTATATCAATTAAGCATAAGCGAAAACATAGAAAGTGGTAATAGTGTGCCTATACGTGCAGCAGAAAACGGTAGTTATAACCTTAATTTATTTATTTAGTTGCACAGATTTAATTACTGCTAGTGCAAACTACACATCTTTTTTTAAAATATTAAGTGTTTGGATACCGAGGACCTGTGTATATACAACAATTTTATCGAGAGGATGGTTATTAAAGATATTTCAAAGGTAAGCAACCAGTTTTAATATTCGTTTAGAAAAACAATATTCTGATTACTGTGTCGTGTAATTAACTTTAAATAATTTTTTGCATTGCGTGTTGAGATTAATTTAAAATGACAGTGAATTTAATTATTAGAATACAACCCCAATGTATAAATAATTTTGGTATAGGTAAAAGATCACAATCTGTAGATAGGAATTAAAACAAATACTATTATGCAATCTCATTTGATAAAATAAAAATGGGTCCTAACACATATTAATGAATACAGCTTAAATAAATTTTTTTTTCAATCAGAACACGTGCAATTGCCTAACCTCCAGGGGTTGTACTGCTCTTAATATTACCCAAAAGAACCTTAATTAGGGTTAAAAAGGACCCCCCGAAAAGAAGCCGTCACCCAACCCCCAAATCCAAGACCAACGCCTGGACCAACCCCAAGTCCAAGACCAACCTCGAGGCCAAACTCTAAATACACCCCTCACGTGAGCAAGTACAAAAAAAGCATGGCTGTCAAAAAGGCTCTTAGTACAACAAAAAGGGTTGAA
The DNA here is from genome assembly GCA_036346205.1 of Vesta saturnalis. Classification (NCBI taxonomy): domain Eukaryota; kingdom Metazoa; phylum Arthropoda; class Insecta; order Coleoptera; family Lampyridae; genus Vesta; species Vesta saturnalis. Next base: position 2,195,449 of record JARFJB010000428.1, read on the forward strand.
AATTCCATCAAGGACTAAAAAAGGCCTACGAAAAGAAAACTTAAAGTAAGGCCGACAAAATATTGCTGTCAATAAGACCATAATTAGGGATGAAAATTCCAGCAAGGGGTTGAAAAAGGCCTCCGAAAGGAAACCATAAAAATAAGGGTGAAAAATACGGTCTCCCACGTGGCCGGCCTTGTGACGTCAAAATCCAAGATGGCGGAAGGTGCCGGGGTTCTACTTACATACTTATAATTAAAAATGAAAAAACTTTTTCAAATAAAGTTCTTCAAAATTCTGTCAAAAAACGCGTTTTTTTGGCCATTTATTTTTTTAAATGTCAAAGATCCCCAAGAGCAATAGGTTGAAATTTCCCATGTAATTTTGGATTAAATTCCAAACACCAACTGATGCCAAAGTCAAATTTCACCAAAAGTCATTAATACAAAATTTCCCCATATGATGCGGACTTTATCTGTTACTTTATATATATATATATATATATATATATATATATATATATATATATATATATATATATATATGCTATCTGGCAACATTTATATGAATGCCGTGGCACTGTTGGTCATTCATGTCGCAAACAGCTTGTATTAGGGTATGGAGAATAACAATGTTTTATGAACAGGTGTGTCTGTGGAATGCTAAAAATAGACCAACCTTTTTTTGTATTTAAATGGTCAATTTTACTTGAAGTGAAATATATTTTTGTTTCCTTTAAAGAAATATGTGCATATATTTTTTTAGATTTACTTATATCGCTTTTTCACTCTGTTTAAATCAGACAAATTGCAATAAGAATTGCTGAAAAACAATAAAATTTCAATGTAAATGTAAATAAATAATTTTCAATTTTTGTAGTAAAAGTTCAAAGATTTTTATACAATACACTAGATCGCCGACTGCCTCGCAAGTGAAGTAAGCGTTGAGGAGAAGTGGGAGAGTGGCGCCATTGTAAAGCTGGCAAAACTTCCTAGCTGGCAGTTGTATTAGTAAACAAGTATATGAGTACCGCGTTTTTTGAATCGGTGCTTTCCGGTTAAAACCAGCAGCTATATATTGCTTACATGTTCGTGATTTGAAAGACAATTACAAAATTTCATTTAGCTACTTAAATATTCGTAAATATGCCTGTGTCTTGTAGTGCACACGGTTGTAAAAAGCGCTTTATACGTGGTGGTTTCACACACTTCTTTAGGTGAGCATAATTTCGGATGTTTCGTAGTTCTTATAGAAACGATGTCAAAATGGCAATACATATACACAAACACATCACGTTTAATGTTAATATTTTGTAAAAATATTATACTCTTGATGTTATAACATTACTTACTACAGCAATTAGTCATTTTCAATACAAAATTTAGATCGATTGGGGCTTGTACTTCGATAGCGCAGTTGGTTAGCGCGGTACTCTAGCAAAGTACAGGCCGTGGGTTCAAATCCTAGTCGAGGTAAACTTTTTATTCATGTATTTAATAAGATTAATAATAATTTTTAACTACATATTTCCTTTTGAACTTATTTTGCACGAATAAGTTCACTAACTAATAATTATATAGTAACATCTAAACATAAAGAGTCTTTAAGTTAAATAGTTCTGTTATAAAATATATCTTTCTCGCCACTTTTTATTGTCAGTGTTGCATTGTACAAATAAAAGAATTCAGGGCTACAAGTGTGTTTTTATGTATTTCCATAACTAATTAATTGCTTGAAGGAAGAGAAAAAAATCATACATCTAAGTAAAATTATATTAACTAAATCAGCTATTTTTTTTTCTTAGAATTTTATGATTTATTAGTACCGTGATCCAGTTGTTTATAATTTACCTTCAAGCACTGAATTTGAAATAAAACGAACTATAAAATACTCAATTTAAACCACGGTGATTACATTGTGTGTTTTCTGTTTTATGGGCCTAGATTTATTAAAAAATATATATAAATGAATCCCCTCTAAAACTTTAAATTAAAAAATTAGGAATGTTTGTGGGGGTAGACACTCAGACCACTCGCTACGCTGACAGGTGTCCCCCTATACCCTACATCTAGGAAGGAAAAGCACCCTCCTAGCAAAAATGCTGGGTGCGCCACTGATTGGAACACTGTTTATAAATCTAAGAATAATTAATTAATTATTTTTAATTTTATTAATATATAAATAAAAGTAAAGGATTTGAACCTACGATGTACTTTGTTATACGCTAAACTGCGCTATCGAGATTAATTAATCGATGCAAATTTTGTCTTTATGTATGTAGAACTGATGTAAATTCTAAATAAAATGAGTTCTACATACATAAAGACAAAATTTGCATCGATTGGGGCTTAAATCTCGATAGCGCAGTTGGTTAGCGCTGTACTCTAGCCAAGTATAGGTCGTAAGTTCAAGTCCTACTCTTTATTACTTTTTATATATGTATTTAATAAAATTAATAATAATTTTTAATTACATATTTACCTTTGGACTTATTCGTTCATAACAAAACTTATAATAAATTAATATTAGTCAAGTTGCTTTGGTATGTGTGAATCCTTGCGATATTGCAAGCTCACATTCGATTAATATAAGTAATTTGATTGTTATGTCATTAAATTTAGAATTTATATCCGTTCTACATACATAAAGACAAAATTTACATCGATTGGGGCTTGAACCTTGATGGCGCAGTTGGTTAGCGCGGTTCTCTACCAAAGTACAGGTCGTAGGTTCAAATCCTACTCGAGGTAAACTTTTTATTTATGTATTTAATAAAATTAATAATAAATTTTAATTTTCAATACCATTTTCAGTTTTCCTTTGAATGATGCCAATCTTTGTTTGTTTTGGAAAAATGCTCTACGATGAGAAAATTTTACAAAGTACTCTACAGTGTGTAGTGATCACTCATCTGATTACATGAATAGACCTGAATGTTATAAATTAAAATTAAAATCCGACGTAGTCCCATCCATTTTTCCGGAAAAATTGATGAAAATAAGACAATTTGTAATACTTTGACTTTGAGTACATCAAAGCAAACTTCTGCATACATACATGTGAACCACAGCTAGATATGGATCCAAGCCCCAGTTCTAGTAAATTGGAAATAATTGAAACATCAAAAAAACTACAGTCATCTCCAACAAAAGATGTTCTACGAAAGAAAATTAAAGTTTTCAAATAAATAATTCGAAGAAAAAATGCACGCATTCGAAACTTACAAAATTGCATAGCGGTTCTTAAGCAAAAGGGGTTACTGCAAACTGAATCAGCAGAACTTTGACGGTGTTTCATTGGAATTGTTTTGCAATGAATTAAAAAATGCGAAAATAAAATCGAGAGGTTGCCGATATTCCGAAGAAATGAAAAAGTTTGCTCTGACGTTAAATTATTACTCTCCCAAAGGATACAACTTTGTTAGGTATGTAGGGACGTACAATAATAAAACAATAATAATGGTAAACAAATCTATACGTTCATGTTATACTCAACTTCAAGCTTACTGAGCAATTTAACTTTGTCATGTTATTAAATAATAATAATCTATGCTTATTGATTCTGATGTGTGTTAAAATTTACGATAATCTTAAGTAATTCATGTTTTAGATCTGTTCTCAATTTACAACATCCAAGTGCCATAAGAAACTGGACTTTAAGTGTAAATGCAGAGGCTGGATTTTTTATGGAAGTATTTCAAGCATTGATACCTCTTTCTCTAGAAGTTAAACAATGTAATTTAGTGTTAAATAGCATGAGTATTCGAAAACAAATAATTTGGTATTCAAATGCGAGCAAGTTTGTTGGATACTGCGATTTTGGAAATGAACTACAAATAGAAGGGCATGAAATCCCAGCTACCGAAGCTCTAGTTTTTATGTGGGTGGCACTCAATGGGAAATTGAAGTGGCCGATTGGGTATTTTTTTGAACACAATACTAATGCAACAGCTTAGGTAGAACTAATTAAAACAGCACTTACTTTGGCTGCTGATGTAGATGTCAGAGTATGGGGTGTCACATGTGATGGTACTATAAAATATTTTACAACCTTGAATCGATTAGGTTGCGATATATTTATATGTCATTATAATGACATAAAAAACTATTTTCCGCATCCTTGTAAATACATGTATATCTTTTACCAAATGCTTGTCATATGTTAAAACTAGCCATATAAAAATTTGAGGGTCCTGATAAGTTAACCGCTTCGAATGTGCCACGAATTTTATCACGAAATACAAACGATATTTTTTCTATAACTGTTATATTTGAGAATTTCTTTGCACTTTATTAAATAATTTAAATTAATTGCCCCGTATTTCCTAAATGTTGCAACATAAGTCGTATCTATGGAGACACCATGTTTAACAATGTCTAGTATTATTAATATCAATATTAACTGGGAGAAAAACAAAATGAAAGTCAAGCTAGCCCCTTAGACGTTAAGTTTCTTAACGGTAGATGCAATTCAACTTTTGCAAAATTTATAGATAGATAACTTTCGAAATTGTGAAGGAACTATAAGATTCATAAGAGCAAATGATAGAATTTTTGATTCTTTAAACACAAAAAGCCTCTATTATCTTGAGAACATTCCATTTTTAGAAAATGTAATCCGTGCTTTAACTGACTATTTGTTCAATATAAATTATAATGGTAAACGATTATACTTATCTGGAAGAAAAACATTCACAATAGGTGTGGCTACTGCAGTAAAATCTATTTTCCGTATATGCCGGGAATTGCTAGCAAAATTTATACGTTATAAGTTTTTACTTACCTATACATTTTCTCAAGATCATTTGGAATATTGTTCAGTAAAAAGGTATTGTACAATAAACCTACTATGCAACAAAACCGCTTAAATACAAAATTTAGTAAGTATTTTTTTTATACTAACAACACACGCACGACACACAAACACAGAAACACACACACACAAACACAAACACACAACACAAACACACACACCACACAAAACAAAAACACAAAAACACACACAAACCAAAAAAAACACACAAAACACAAAACACAAAAAAAACACACACACACACACACACAAAACAAAAAAAAACAAACAAAAACAACACACAAAAACAAAAACAAACAAAAAAAAAAAAAAAAAAAAAAAAAAAAAAAAAAAAAAAAAAAAAAAAAAAAAAAAAAAAAAAAAAAAAAAACCCCACACAACACACACACACACACAAAACCAACCCCCCAAAAAACAAAACCAACCCCAAAAAAAAAAAAAAAAAAAAAAAAAAAAAAAAAAAAAAACAAAAAAAAAAAAAAAAAAAAAAAAAAACAAAAAAAAAAAAAAAAAAAAAAAAAACAAACAAAACAAAAACAACCAAACAAAAACAAAAACACAAACAAAAACACAAAAAAAAAAAAAAACACAAAAAAAAAAAAAAAAAAACAAAAAAAACAAAAAAAAAAAAAAAACAAAAAAAAAAAAAAAAAACAAAAAAAAAAAAAAAAAAAAAAAAAAAAAAAAAAAAAACAAAAAAAAAAAAAAAAAAAAAAAACAAAAAAAAAATAAAAAAAAAAAAAAAAACAAAAACAAAAAAAAAAAAAAAAAAAAAAAAAAAAAAAAAAAAAAAAAAAAACAAAAAACAAAAAAAAAAAAACACAACACAACAAAAAACAACAAAAAAAAAAAAAAAAAAAACAAAAAAAAACACAAACAAAAAAAACAAAACACACACAACACAACAAAAACACACACACACACACACAAACACAAAACACACAACACACACACACACACACACACACACACACACACACACACACAACACACACACAAAACACACACACACAAAACACACACACAAACACACACCACACACACACACACACACACACAACACACAAAACACACACACACACAAAAAAAACACACAAAAAAAAACACCAAAATAAAATGACACAACAATAAATTTAAAATTTAAAACAAGAGAATTAATAAAAAACCACAAACCAAACAATTTAAAAAAAAACCCAAAAATTTAAATAATTAAAATAAATAAAATGATGAAAGAAAATAGTTTTAAAATTAGAAAATATTTTAAATTATTTAAATGGTAAACTTTTTTTGTGTTGATAGTAATTGCCGATCAAATTGTGGTTTGATATTTTAACCAACTAGAGGACGAAAATTAGAAGAATTTATAATTTTGAAAGATTTATATATTTTTAATCGAAATTTTGAAATTCCTACCTTTTCTAACAGTAGAGGAAATAGTTTTATTGATTTGACAATTGCCTCAGATGTTAAATAATATCTGTAACTGGGAGATTGATAAATATGAAAGTTGTTCAGATCACTTCATTAGTTTTGATATCTGTAATTTAAACGTTAAAATGGCATTATAATAATAATTTAAGTAATAGGATTATTATTAAAGAAAAGGATAAGGAAAGAAATTTAGTTAACCAGATTTTAGTTGCACAAATGAATTAGATTTAGAATTAAAATATAAAGTAGAAAATACAAATTTGAAATTGTTTATTGAGAAAATAATGAACAATTAAAAACACTTGCAAACCAATGTTTCTAACATAAGAAGATTTTCAATAATAGTAAAACTGTTCCATGGTGGAGTCCAAAGAGACACACACGCCACACACGCACACACACGCACACACACACGCACACACACGCACACACACGCACACACACGCGACACGCGACACACGCGAACACACCGCACACACGCGCACACACGCACACGCACGCGCACACACGCCGCACACAGCCCACCACGGCACGCGCGCACAGCCAGCGCGCACACGCGGACACGCGCACGCGCACACACGCACACACGCACACGTGCACACACGCACACACGCACACACGCACACAGACACAGCACACACGCACACACGCCACACGCACACACGCACACACGGCACACACGCACAACGCACACACGCACACACCACACGCACACACGCACACACGCACACACGCCACACGCACACACGCACAAACGCACACACGCACACACGCACACAGATACAGAACACAGACGCACAGACGCACAGAACAGACGAGGGACAGGC
>JARFJB010000428.1:2207500-2456756 GCA_036346205.1 Vesta saturnalis
ATTGATTCTTGCAAAATATGTTGCTATGGGCAACGTGAAAAAATAGTTTGCAATTAAAAAAAACTGATATTTCGCACCTGACATTAGTAAAAAAATATAAACATTTTTTGACAGTTATAGAAAAAACTAATTAATTAACTGATGTTAATTAATTGATTAATAACAATTGAGTATATAATAAAGTTTTTCTGTGATCTGTCATTACCTATTATATTTTTCATATATTCCAACTAATAAATCTCGTGTTCTACTAAACAGTATACTTTATTTCGCTGTGTGTAGGAAACTCGTAACAGGTTATGGGCCCAGGTACGTGAAAGTATCTCGTATTGGAATTAGCGGAAGAGTTAGTTCCTTCAGTAGTACGCAATATTAGTGATAAAATGGATATTGCCACCATCAATAATTTTGATGGAAATAAGGGGTGGACATTCCAAGTGAAATGCGCTTTAAAGGCCTGTCATAAACGAAAAATGGGTGAGACAAGATGCGTTAGCGCAATAGATTTAAGATAGATCACCCTAGTTGAAAACTCTGACTCGTCGAAGGAAATAATAAAAAAACTTGAATCCATATATCAACAAAAGTCAGAATTACGCAAAAATTTCACCAACATAAAATGGACATCAATGATAGTGTAGCTCATCACATGTCAAAACTAGAAAATTTAGTCAAGCAAATAAGAGAAACTGGTGAAACTATTAAAAAAATTTTAAAGAATTTTTCTTTAATCGTCGTTTTTTATCGTATTACATTAAAAATTTGCGTAGCTGGGTTGAGAAAAGAAAAATTGTAAATTGGTATTATTTTTTGCGCATAAGGTGCTTCACCTATCGGAAATTTTGTACAAATGTGTACAAATTTGAGATAAAGCTATTAAATAATAGACCTTACCGCTTAAAAAAGTATACTTGTTAAAAGTTGCATTTTAAAGTCGAGTATTTATAAATTGAACTACATATTTTGTAATTCTGTTTATATGGGCCAAACACTTAGGAACGTTGATGTTAGATACAAATAACACATTAGATATACCGCATTAATATACTTAACCGTAAATTAAACTCAGCTTGTTTTATGCTCCGTTGCCTTAATTATTTGATTTCTTATGAAGTACTGAATGAAAACTGTCGATTTTTCATACTTTGAATCACTACTTCGATATGCGATACAATTCTATCGTTCTTCGGCCAAGTGTCATACATTGTTCATTACTCAAAAAAGAGCCATCAGGATATAGTGTAATTTAAAACCTCGAGAATCCTGTCGAACGTCATTTAAGAAATATGGTATTCTAATCTTCACCAGTACCTCATAGTTTCACTTACATATAGAAACACGAAAATAAATTTTGCAAGCATGCCAATGGACATGAATATGAAACAAGATCTGCCAATAATTTTAAACCATTACAGCCTATCTGATCAGTATTTATCAACAGCCAATTTTATCGTCCTATTGTTTTATATAATAAATTGCAAAAAGTCATTAAGAAAATTATTACTTTTAAATCTTTTGTATTCAGTAGATGAATTTAATGAAATATTATTTAATTTACCTATGAATTATTAAAACGTGTTGTAACTAATATACATTGCGATGTCCAAAGTCCAAAAAACAAAAGTACCTTTCGCATTTTTGTATCTGTGCTGTTATTTATACAAATTTATTAAATCTGTCTGCCGTTTTTATAATAATTTTTTCCAATTATCGTAAGTCTTTCTTCTTTAAAATTATGTACGTATACAAATGAATGAATAGTTGTGTTATATGTCTGCATAATATGTTATACTTGTACCTGTATTCCATACCTGAAAGGTTCCGAATAAACATATTATTATTATTATGTTACAAATATAAACACACAGACAAATCAAAGTATGCCAAACATTTAGTAGTAAATAATCACCTTAAGACTTCACAATACATTAAATTTTTACATTTTTGTAATAAAAAAGACAAATTAGATGTTTTGGAAGCATTCGAAATTTATAATTATAAACATAAACAGAAATTACCTTTACTATAGGAACAAGGCATTTTTTTTTTTAATGAAAGCTTTATATAATAAATTCGTGAAATGAGGGAGTGTGGTGAGGAAAAGACTATGATGGATAGATATAAAAGTTGTACATTACGTTGGTTTGGTCATATTGAGAGAATGAACAACGCAAGATTAACGAAACGAATATATGTGGGTGAGGTTAGGGGAAAGGCCGGGTCTGGTAGGCCGCGTGAAACTTGGCTGAATGTAGTAGAATCTATGATAAAGGTTAAAGGAAACAAAGATAAGGAGTTTTAAAAACAAAAGGGCATGTCAGAGACTATGTATGAATCTTGCGGAAGCTAGGGAGGTATGCGGAGATAGGAAAGCATGGAGAAAGATTGTGAATGAAAAATAAATAAGAGGCAGGGATTGTTTTGCCTACCCCGCAAGGGAATGGCGTGAAGGTTAAGTAAGTGTAAAACAGATTTATTTAAAGCATCATAACCAGCATGTTTTTATTATAAGAAATAAACAGATAAAGACATGTAGTCAATAACACTTAATGGGTACCGATTTCAAAATGTGCGTTTATCACAGAGTAGAGTTCAACATGACGGTGTAATTTTTAGCAAATTTTTTCAGTAACAAAGCCGTATTGTTATGGGATTTTCACATTATTAAATTGTCAATTTGATAACAAATTTAAAGTTTAATCTTTAACCCCTTAACTTAACAATTATTTTGTGAAAGATTGTCCATAATTATTGCAAACAGTAATATCGCTAATTTATTAATTTAAGGAATAATTTGATAATATTCAAGGAAGGTTATATAGTCCAGTCAAATTAGACAAATTTACGGCAATTCTTCGGAATAATTCAAAGTGAGTTGAATTTTTGTGTACACCTTTATTTAGTGTTTTTAAACAACATCCAAAAAGTACCCTTGATTTGACCTTGAGCTTCGCGAGTTATAGGGCGCAGATGTGTCAAAATGTTGGTTTTTCGCTTATATCTTCTTTTCTATTGACTTTAGGTATAGGACACTCTACAGAGAAATTGAAGGGCATAAAATTCTGTACAAAAAAGTATTCTAGTAATTTTTTTGTAGGACCGACCGTTTCTGCGAAAACTTGCTGTAAATGTTGATTCTGAAGGATAACTCTACAGAAATACCGAGTTCCACAACCAATTTGAGGTCTGAAATGTAAAAATATTCCATGAGCTGAATCAAAGGGTCTTTTTCGTACAGTATTAAAACGAGAATGTTTCCAAAATAAAATATTTCAAAGAAATCGCTTGGCAGGAAACAGCTGCATTGTCACTCTCGTATTCGGCATCAAGGGTCGACCGAGGGGTTTCTACCTGCGCTCCCGTCTTGTTCTAGCGTATTCAGGCCTAGCCTGTAGTCTGCCTGCAGCCTGTTTAGCGGGTTAGTATTGAATCAGTTCTGCCACAAGAAGGACGTGTGTTTATCAGTGCATAATTTAATACAAGCCAAAATGGACAGCGTTTGTTGCATTTGCAACGAATCGCTTCAAAATAGTGCAACAGTGACAGTTGAGCGTGGTTTAACAACATTGCGAGAAGCGAGTATCGATAGAGGCGATGGCAATTTTTGAATAGCGTGAATTCGATAACAATTCACGTAGAATGTCGCAGGAATTATATCCGCAAGAGTACGATAATTGCTTTTAAACGAAAAACAGATGCCGAGAATGCGGCCAGCGCATCTAAAACCAGCCCCCCCCCCCCCAAAGCGAAGATGCGGTCAAATCAGTCAGCTTTTGATTTCCGAAAATATTGTTTTATTTGCGGAAGTGAAGCTGATGAAAATTTAGAAAAAAAGAAGCCTAAAGAAAGGCGTAAAATCATTAGACACGTCACAACGCTTGGCTTTCGAGAGACTATTCTAGATATAATAAAGAAGCGAGAAGACGAGATAGTAAAAGAGATCAAGAAACGTATAATTTTCGAAATAGATCTAGTTGCCGCCGAAGCAAAATATCATAATAATTGCTTCGTGAAATTCTGTGCACCAATAACCGACCATAAAGTAGGTCGCCCTATAGATGGTGACGTTATAACAGCTATGGAAGAGATATTTTTTTACATCGAAAATAATGAAGATTGTCAATTTACTTTAACCGAATTAAAAGGAGCGTTAACAAATAACATCCTAAGACGACAAAACGATTAAAAAAAAATTAGGAGAAAGATATGGAGACAGAATTGTGATTACAACGAAACCAGCCGGACAAAGTATCATATGTTTTCGTGATACTAGTTATAACATTTTGAATAAAGCTTGGTATGATTCGAAAAAAGAAAATGAAGAAGATGAGAGATTCAGGGTTTTGGAAGCAGCAGCAGCAATTCTTCGCCAGGACATACGAACCCAAGTTTGCAACAATCATGAATATCCTTCAAGTACCACTATGTTCGATAACATTAATGATTCCATTCCTCACAGCTTATTATTTTTTATTGAGCAAATTATTTTAAAGAATAGAAAAGGTAAATTAGAGTCATTGAAAACGATTTGTACGGCTATCAGCCATTCTATCATGACTGCGGTCCGTCCTAGGTCGTTCATGTCATCTTTACAGCTTGGAATTTCGGTTTATTTACACAGACAATTTGCATCAAAGCGTTTAATAGATATTTTATCGTGTTTAGGCGTATGTGCATCCTACAATGATGCATTATTATATGAAGCTTCCAGCGTGTTCCGACCTCAGCCGTCCATTTCTCCACCAGATCAAGAATGTTTTGTCCAATACGTTTGCGACAATGCTGATTTCAATGTCGCCACGATCAACGGTTTGAATACATTTCATTCTATGGGAATCATTCAAATAATAACTCCACATAACAAAGTTCACATGGATGAACTCATGCCAAGATTTACAAAAATGCCATCTGCAAAAGAAATAGCAAGAGTTTCGTTATAGTAGAAAACTTGGATTGTAATGAAGTGACAACTATGTCCATGCTTAGAAAAACTGATGTACTGTGGATGTATGGGAAATGGAAAAACTTACCTCGAATACCAGGATGGAGTGGGTTTATGGAGTGTCTAACTTAAGAATGAAACATATAGCAAGTCTCGAATCCTTTATTTGCCGTTTATCAATCAACCGGCAAGTAATTACAATACTATTTATACGTCTCTGAAGTGTATAATCAATAATGCCAAAATCAATGGTCACGTCCGTTGTAACGTTTGATCAGCCATTGTGTTTCAAAGCTCGAGAAATCGTAGCTACACAGTATGAGGACCCTCAATTTTCCAAGATAATAGTAAGACTGGAAGGATTTCATCTGCTAAAAGAGGCAATTGGACTATTTATACACCCAACTCTGTGGAGAAAATGTTATTAGGCCATGCTTACAGCGGAGCTGTCCGAGCTCACACATTAATTCAAGTTGCCTTGTTTCAAATTGTTTTCAGTGAGATAACTTTCCATGACACTGAAAATGAATTTTTGAAGCTTTCTATAGAAAAAACCGGAGAATTACTATCATTTAGAGAAGTTGACGAATCGGACAGTTTTGAAAAATTGAAGGAAAAGTTCGCAGAAAAACTAAAGGAAATAGAAATTAGAGGCCCGACTGCGAAATTGTGGGTTCAATATTTTGAAATGATCACTATTGCGAAAGAATTTATTCGAGCAGAGAGAATGGGAGATTGGAAGGCTCATTTGATGTAAGTAAAAAAAATGCTTCCATATTTCCACGCGACAGGGCACTTCCTTTACGCAAAATCGGCACATCTGTACGTTCAGGATATGCAGAAATTAGAAACTATAATGGATAGGGAAACATTCAACAAATTTACCAACAACTTTTTCACAATTAAACGTACAGAAAAGTATTTTTGTGGAACATGGAGTGATATGGTTATCGAACAGACACTGATGAAATCCTCGAAATCAAGAGGAGGGTTCTCACATGGACGAAGTACTAAGGAAAGCGTCTTAAGTAAATGGATTCTTGGACTGGTTACGGCAAGTGATATTTCCGAAGGTCTTGAGAATTTTTGTGATCTTTCTTTCAGTAGTAGTGAACAACATGTAGATGCAAGAGATTCGCGAGTTGTTAAAGATGATACTGATATACAGAGACTTTCGGAATGGTTTCTATCGCACAATCCGTTTCCGCGGATTCAAAAGATTGCGTCCATCGCAACAGGACTGACTGGCGACGAAAAAATAAACTGCCACAAGGCGCAAGAAATTGGCACTGCCGCATTTGAAAAAGTTCTGGGCACGAAGTTCAATGATATTAAATTTACGCGCGCTAGTAGAGTACTTCCAATTTCAACAGTAAATGGTAAAATAAAAGTTCATGATCGTACAGTACCCGTGGATCCATTACTATTGTTTCAAAGAATAAGTGCCATGAACAAATCCGCTGAAGAACTACGAGAATATTTTCAATATGAATTGGCTCCATATCCGGTGTCACTCTTCGATGACACTGGCATGCGTAAAACAAAGAAGTCATCTCTCTTTGACAACTTTGATCCATTGACATCTCAACCTGATTTTCAAAATGCAACTTATATAATTGACGGTGGCTTTCTCTTACACAGAGTTGTATGGCATCGAAATGATTCTTTTAATTTCATTTGTACAACTTATGTACAAATTAGAGACATTAGAGACATTTTGGCCCAAATACTATTATAGTCTACGATGGATATTTAAAGAGCAGCAAAAGTGTTAAAAGTATGGAACAACTCCGTAGATCTTCTAAATTGTCATCGGTCGAAATCTTGTTTGATGAAACAATGAACGCAACGGTAAGCCAAGATAAATTTCTTGCTAATAACAGCAACAAAACCAGATTGATTTCCATGTTGGCTAAGCATTTTGAGGTTCATAATATCCGTGTCAAGCAATCTGAAAATGATGCCGATGTTTTAATCATTGAAGAATCGCATCAAAATAGAACTATTGTTGTCGGGGAGGATGTAGATCTCTTGGTACTTCTGATAGCTCGTACGCCGGTTGATGGAGAAATTTATTTTATGAAGCCAGACAGAGGGAAAGTTCCGGAAAGAATTTACTCATCCCAAAGTTGTCACCAATATGAATCCAGTAATCTTTTATTTTTACATGCTGTCTCCGGGTGTGACACAACCTCAGCTCTTTTTAGTAAAGGTAAAACGACAGCTTTGAATCTATTAGAAAAACGCCAAGATTTGCAAGCCGCGGCTCAAGTTTTCACGCAAAGAGATTGCTCCCACGAATTGATTTCTTCTGATGGGATTAAATTTTTACTGGCATTATATGGTGCTCCAATTCAAGAAGGATCTATTGATCAATATCGTTTCAAGTGTTTCACGAAATTAATAAGTAAAAGTAAGCCGGTGAAATTGAATTTATTACCGCCGACAGATAGTGCAGCTAAAGAGCACCTTTACAGAGTTTATTTCCAAATACAAAAGTGGCTGGGAAATGAATTAAACCCTACTGAGTGGGGATGGATATTGAGAAACGATGTATTGGAACCGAAAAAAACAATGCAAGCTCCCGCTCCGGATTTTCTTTTGAACCTGACCTTCTGCAATTGCACCAAAGGTTGTGGACCATTGTGTGGATGTAGAAAGTTGGGGATGAAATGCTCGTCAATTTGTGGCCATTGCAACGGACAATCGTGTTTGAATGCCAATATAATTGAAGATATCGTAGAACACCAAGTTGATGAAGGAGAGAATGAAGATCAATTAGAGACATTTTCTACGGATTATCTGGAACAACGCGACATAGTAGGAGAAGAAGAAGAGGATGAAGAAGCTTAGCATAACTATTTTGACTATTGAGTATTGAGAGGATATTTTGACCGACTGTGACTGTGGATTAGGCCTGAAAGGGGATACCACATAAAAAAAAACGCGCCTCGTACTCAACCTCAAAGGTGGTGTGGAATAGGGTACTTCGTATTAGACTCACACTTTTAACGCCTAAACTGCGCTAAAACGGTCGGTCCTACAAAGAAACTACTAGAATACTTTTTTGTACAGAATTTTATGCCCTTCAATTTCTCTGTAGGGTGTTCTATACCTAAAGTCAATAGAAAAGAAGATATAAGCGAAAAACCAAAATTTTGACACATTTGCGCCCTATAACTCGCGAAGCTCAAAGTCAAATCAAGGGTACTTTTTGGATGTTGTTTAAAAACACTAAATAAAGGTGTAGACAAAAATTCAGCTCACTTTGAATTATTCCGATCAAAAATCCTAATTTGACTGGACTAATATTAAAATCCCGAGTATACTCATATTTACGAAAAATAAGCATACATAGAACACCATATCCTGGAGGTGAACATTTTGTGGTAAATCATAGAATAAAATATCTTAGAAATGAATATTTCAGTTGAATATCTATTGTCAAACTATCTATCTATTCCCAACAATAAAACTAATACACTTTCCACATCAGTTCATCTTTATATGTCCGCCCTTGTATGAAAGGCTCTGAAGCATGGAAAAACAATCTTCACACATATATCGTGATTCCATCGTGGTCTTGCACCCTTTCGCATCCCGAACTTGGCTGCACATTGCACACATTCTAGTAGGATTCTGCTTCTTTGCAGTAGCCGGATTAATCGATGGGAAATGTCGGCTATTTAGACAACTAGTATTGGTACTTGTGGATGAGTGACCAGCTACTTTTGAAGACAATTCTTCCCTGTGATGTTGAGCTGTCATCTTCTCAATAAGTGCCACACGAAAATGAAGAGCATCCTTCCTTCCTCCAGATCTCTGGTACAAGATGAATGCATTTCAGAGTTCCGGTTCGAGTAGATGGCAACATTTCCTTGTAGTATTTTTTTTCTCTTTTCCGTGTCACTGGGTTATTTGCTATATGCTGGTCAACTTGATCCACTACTCCCATTATGTCATTAAATGATATGATAGTTATTAGTTTTGTTATTTGTTTCTTCAGTTTTTACTGCCAATTCTTGGCGGTATATCTCTTCTAGACTTCTTTAATACCAAAAATCTTTTGTAGCTGAGTAACTGGCGAATAATTGGAGTTGCAAGTAGTGGATGCTTAAACCAATACATCTGGTATCTTGGTTTCTTTGTAATACTTTGCAGCAGTATTACATATAAAGAACATTTTCAGTTCATCATTGTTTGTGTACTTCAAACCAATAATGTTCTCATCTCTGGCATATCCGTTAGTCTCTGTGACTACAATAGTTACTGATGGTTACTAATTCATTTAATGTTTTATTTACATATTCCATGACATCTGAAGTGTCCGAAGGTGTCCCATTGAAGGGAATCTTGGAGGTCCGGGTGGCGTTTTTTAATTGGCAAGAATTTGCTTTTAAACTTTGTAACACCTTGTCTCTACGATACACTGGAAAAAAGTTATTGGCCTCCAAAGCTGACACAACTTGGCTCAAGGGCTTTTCTTCTGATTCCTCTGGGAGTACCTATTTGTCGGTGCATCTGAGACCAACAGATACTAAACAAAAGTAGACTCGATTACAAACCGTTTGATACCAAAATCATCCCAATCAGTTGATTCCATGCCCACCTACCAACGGTCAAAGTTGCGTTCTTTGTTCACATCCCCGTACAGCGAGTAATTATTATATACGTGTCAACCACCAATATTTGATACATTTCATTTTTTCTTTTGAAAAGGTCTTTGATGAAGAACCTAACCCTGACTTTGCGCATTCCTGAATTCACCCCTTCTCCGCCATCTTGGGTTTTTTAAACGCACATATTTCAAGTTCCAATTATTCCACATCGGCATTTTTGAATTTGCAAAAGTTTGTTTTTAAACTTTGTAATTTATACTTTGTCTTTCCGATGCACTGGAAAAAAAGTTATTGGCCTCCAAAGCCGACACAACTTGTCCAAAAGGTTTTTCTTGTTTTCTAGTGCATTTAACACCCCCGCCGACACATACCAAATTAAAGTAGACTCAATTACACAACGTTTGACACCAAACTCATCCCAATCGGTTGATTCCACGCCTGCCTACCCATGCTCAAAGTGGAGTTTATTTTATAGGGTCCGAGTAGGGCAAACATTTTTTTGTCGGTGCAATATAAAAATGACAAAAAAATGTTTATTGCGATTCTAATGTATCTACGGGTTTAAAGGTGTTTGTGGGTAAAAAAGATAGCTCGAAGTTACCCACGAATCATAAGTTTTATGTACTTTACAAGTAGAAGTGACAGTAACAAGTGGTGTATTGGTTGAGTTATGTCAGTGATATATTAGCTAATCATCATCCAAGCCTTAAGAGTGCTGGAATTTCTTAGATAATAAGTATCGTGTACAAAGTGAACAAGATTGCAAAGTTAAATCACAAGGATAGTAAAAACCCATTGTAGTGAAACTACGTTTACAAGGTAGGTACTATACTTTTAGCGGTCTACCTTAGATGATAATGCTTTTTTAAGTAATCTTTACGGTAACTTTAGGTTAACAATTCAACAAACGGTATTTGGTACAAGGAGTCTTGACACGAAGCCGCTAAACTAAAAAACACCATCACAAGGTAGGTACTACACCTAAACTGTACCTTCTATGAGAATAATTTTTTAAATTACCTTTTTTAATTTTCAGGTAACAATTTTAATTATGCGTATTATAGTTACGGCGGGGAGTTTCAAGACGAGAACCCTACGGAAAAACAAACTATACCAGCAAGTGCTAGGTAAAAATCTCTTAATTTCAAGTTTTAATTTACGCACACTTCTTAAATTGACAAATGGTACATACTGCTATTTGGTGCTTTAAACCTGTTTAATTTGTACCGGGTGAGTCATTAAGGAAGGACGCCGGCTATATCCCAGAAACCGCTTATGTTACGACTTCCAAAAAAAATTCTTCAGTAAGTGCGGCCAAGAGAAAATGCTGGAAATAATTTTAAAGTTTGTAAATAGACCGCTAGGTGGCGTAACTGCTGTACTAAATTAAAAAATGTCCAATAAGTAACAGAAACTTAAGGAAAAGGTATATTGGAAATATCGTAGATGTATTTTTGGGACAATTTTACCCATTTTTTGTATAAGAAGTTTTTCTCTAACTTCACAGGTTTTCCGTAAGGGGAGCTGCGAAAGTTGTCAAATAAACACGTAATTATCTTCAGAGCCAGTCATCGAATCTTAACAAGTAATATTTCGTCGGAAAGGTCTTTTGTTGCGCTATTCGTTGATGTATTAAAAAGTTAAGTTTGATGAACGAACAAACCGCTAGAGGACGCTTTCCAAATATTGCTGAAATTTTAGCGATTTTCTTCAAAATATTAAATAGAATGCTATGTTTTTTATAGTTTAGTCAGAAAGAGTATAAAATTTTGCCTATATCCTGAAAATTTCAAGTCGATATCTCTTTTGGTTTCAATTTTATACCTACTTCAAATTTAGATCCAAAAACAATAAAACGCAAAGTTTTTTGACATAATAGTTTATTACTTAGGCCAGCTTTTACAAACACGGGTTAACCCTGCCCCGAGAGTTAACCCCAGAAATTCGATAATACTGACAGTTATTATCATCGAGTTTCTGGGGTTAGTTTATTACCGTTGGTTAATAATTACACCGGGTGGACCATCGAAAATTAACTAGAGATGAGTAGTACGTCATTACTCAGTGGCGACCTAAATGCTCAAATTGTCTGCCATCATTATCAATACACAGCTGCAACCGCTGTTGCGTTGACAAATCGGCGGTTTCTAACTCCGCTGTGGAGAGGGTGCGAATGGAATTTCTTATCCTAATGACCATATTTTCAAGCGTAGTTGGCCTGGTTGTAAAAACAAGGTCCTTTATTCTTCCCAAAAATTAAAAATCAAAACAAGTTAGATCGGGGGAAAAAAGCTCCCTCTTCCTATCCATGTATCAGGAAAAGTGTTACTCAAAAATTGACGCACGCGTACTGAAAAAATGTGCCGGACAGCTATCACGTTGGAAAAACATCCACTGCCTAGTAAACAACGGCACATCTTCTAAAAGTAACGGCAAATCTTTCCGCAAGAAATTAAGGTACGTTTCACCATTAAGTGGTGCGTCAAAGATGTGAGGACCAATAATTCGACCTCCTAAAATACCATTGATAAAATTAATGTTACTATGGATAAATCGTCATTATGCATTGTTGGTCTGGTAGTGTTACTGGATGATCGTGGCACTACAAAATCATTAACATGGATCTGAACTTAAAGTAGGTATAAAATTGAAACCAACAAAGATATCGACTTGAAATTTTCAGGGTATAGGCGACATTTTATGCTTTTTCTGACTTAAATATAAAAAATATACCATTCTATTTAATATTTTGAAGAAAATCGCTAAAATTTCAGCAATATTTGGAAAGCGTCCTTTAGCTTTTTGTTCGTTAATCAAACTTAACTTGTTAATACATCAACGAATAGCGCAACAAAAGACCTTTCCAACGAAATATTAGTTTTTAAGATTCGATGACTGGTTCCGAAGATAATTACGTGTTTGTCTGAGAACTTTCGCAGCTCCCCCTACGGAAAACCTGTGAAATTAGAGAAAAACTTCTTATACAAAAAATGGGTAAAATTGTCCCAAAAACACATCTACGATATTTCCAATATACCTTTTCCTTAAGTTTCTGTTACTTATTAGACATTTTTTAATTTAGTACAGCAGTTACGCCACCTAGCGGTCTATTTACAAACTTTAAAATTATTTCCAGCATTTTCTCTTGGCCGCATTTACTGAAGAATTTTTTTTTGAAGTCGTAACATAAGCGGTTTCTGGGATATAGCCGGCGTCCTTCCTTAATGATTCACCCGGTACAATAATTGAACGTTTTATTTTAATTAGAAGGAATTCTGTTTTTTAGGTGTTAATGAAGCGTATCGACAAACCGTGACTGCCCGCTTTCAAAAATTAACTCCTGCTTCATCTGTTCTAAATCTTTGGAGAACGGGGAGACCGGTAATAAAGCAAAGAGGCGTCCAAACCCTCATCGAAGAGAGTATTGCCCGTAACGAGAAGGCCCACGAAGAATATGCTTACACGGGTCGATTCAAAAGAGGTTCATCAGGCTTGTCGGAAAAAATACAGCGACTTGCGTCGAATCTCGAATTCGTGAAAAGGCCATGGACCTACTATACCAATAGAAGCAATTCCGTAGCCGCACGATCCGCCGAGTCATCATCATCACCATCAAGCCGTTCAATCTTAAAATTATGGCTGACGCAAAGCGTCTTTGGAATCCTATTTTTGAGGAAGATCACTTCTCTTTCCTTACTTGTCTCAGCTTCGAGCGTTATTTTTTTCCATTCCATTCTTTCCTTGAATTTTTGTTTCCACTCCTTTATTCCCAACTTTCTCGCGTCTTCCTCTACCTGTTTCGTCCATTCTTTTCAGGTCTTCCTCTTTTCCTTAGACTAGTGGGGTTCATTGTGTTATCTTCCTTAGCATCTCTGACGGGGTCTCCTCATGATGTGCCCTGCCCAATTCAGTCGTTGTGCCTGCATGAATGTTATAATGTTTTCTCCTCCTAGTTCGTCTTCAATTTTCTTGTTAGTCTTCAGTGTTTTTCTCCATTTTCTGTTATATTTGGTCCTAATATGGTTGCTGTTAATTTTATTTCTGCTATTTTTAAATCTTTTTCTTTCTTTTTTCGAAATTGTTGTTTCTAGAGCATACGTCAATGTCGGTCTTATCAGTGTTTTATATATTTTAATCTTCGT
The DNA here is from genome assembly GCA_036346205.1 of Vesta saturnalis. Classification (NCBI taxonomy): domain Eukaryota; kingdom Metazoa; phylum Arthropoda; class Insecta; order Coleoptera; family Lampyridae; genus Vesta; species Vesta saturnalis. Next base: position 2,221,204 of record JARFJB010000428.1, read on the forward strand.
TTTTTGTTGTGATTGTTTTGCTGTTTAGCAAATTATTGTTTCTGCCGTAGGCTTGGTTTCCCTTCAGGGTGTATCATTGTTCCCAGGTAGTTGAAGGAGGAAACAGCTTCAAAATTGTGTTTTTCCGTTTTCAAGTTCGTAGGACGTTCCCCTCTTCCTATTCTCATATATTTTGTTTTGTTTTGATTTATTTTTATTCCGAATTGCTTTGCTTCCTCTTCCATTTTCTCTATTGTGCTTAATAGTTTCTGTTTTGAGTTTGCTATTACGGCGTACGCTACTATTTGTATACCGTCGGTGATAATGTTCTTTTTGTTAAGTTTTGCGTTTCTGAACAAGCTTTCTAATATCAAGTTGAATAATGTGGGGGAGGTTCAGTATCCCTGTTGTATGCCTTTTTTATTTGGAAGATGAGATGTTGTTGGTGTATTTATCACCTGCATCATTGTTATTCTGTTGATCGAGTCAAAAGCACTCTTAAAATCTATGAAGGTTGTATGTGCTCTGTTGTATTCTCTTGTCTGTTGTAATATTTGCCCCAGAGTGTTTATTTCATTCAGCACCACCTGGTCTAAAACCATTCTGGTAGTCCCCGAGAATTTTGTCTGCTTGCAGTTTTAGCCAGAATTTTATAGGCGGTATTCAGTAAGGTTATTGCTCGGTAGTTCTCGCATTGTTCCTTATTTCCTGTTTTATGTACCGGAATTATTATTCCGGTGTTCTTCTCTTCTGGCAATTTATGTTGTTTCCATATCTGATTTATTAGGATGTATATATGCTTGTGTAATGTCCGATCCCCATATTTCAAAAGTTCTGTCTCTATTCCATTTTCTCCCGGGGATTTACCATTTCTTAGTTCGCTTATTTCTTCTAATACTTCCGTTTCTGTTGGATAGTCGTTTTCTTGTTCTTGTAGTTTTGTCTCGTCTTCTTCTGGTTGTTCTGTGAGTGTCTCTTCGTTAAATATTTTTGTGTAGCGATTTTTTGGGGCTCGTACCCTGTTTGGCCTTCGTTGTTTTTTAGTCCTCTTGTTGTTTCTGGGTGTGTTGGTTTGGTTCTTTATTTTCCTGTAGAATTATTTTACATTGAGCTTGTTCAAGTTAATCCATTTTGTAATCCATCCAGTCGTTTTTTCCGCTGTATATTATGTTTGCTTTGTTTCTTTTTATTTCACACTCTCTTCTGTCTTGTTTTCTTGTTGTGCTGATCCATTTGACTCTAGCTTCATTGTTTTGTACTCTTGCCTTTTCACATTCTTCATCATACCAATCACTTGTTTTCTTTTTTGTTATGCTTCTCCCTAACACTTATTCTGCCGTTCTATGTATATTTTGTTTTATCTTGCTCCATGCTGTTTCTATATCCTCTTTATTTATTATTTCATTTTGGGTTTTTGGCGTATGCTTCTTGATATTTTCTTCTCGTTTCTGCTGCCTGAAGAGCTGGCTACGTTCGTTTTTGTTACTGCCCTTTTGATGTTGTGCTATTTCCTTATGTCTATGCTTTTTTTTAATTTTGCAATTGCTAGATAGTGATCTGATTCGGCTTGTGCGATTCTATACGTTCTCGTATCAGTTGTTTTGTTGCTTATTCTTTTTGTGGCTAATTATGTGATCAATTTGGTTTTCCACTGTGCCTGCTTGTGGGCAGGAGAGTCAAATTAAATGCTACTGCTAACTGGCATAGTCTATGTCCATTGCCGTTCGTTGTTTCGTGTATTGTCCCTTTTTTATTTCCTCTCACTTCGCTCAGATAAGGTTCCTTTCCTATTTGGCCATTTGTGTCTCCCAGGATTATAATTTCACCTTTTTTTGGTATCTCTTCGCATAGCCTTCTTAAATTTTCCTAAAAGCCGTCTTTTTCGTCTTCTGTTGCGGTTTCCGTGTGTGCGTAAATGTTAATAATTGAGATATTCGTGGTTTCGTTTTTAGTCTTATTGGAGCTAATCTAGAGTCCAGTGGTGTTGATTTTGCTATGTTCTTTGCCAACAATGTTTTATGTAAAAAGCTATACCGTTATTCCCTATTTTGCCTTCTCCGCTGTATAAAAACGTGTCTCCTTCCCACCTCATCTCTTGTACGGCTGTTATGTGTATATTGTACGTTACTAATTCCCTTGCTATTTCTTCCATTTTGCCTGTTCTCAGCAGTGTTTGGACATTTATTGTAGCAATTTTTATCTGTTTTCTCTTATTTTGCCTTCTTCATTTCGTGGTTTGTGGTCGTTTTAATGTTTTTAGGGTTGTCTGTGGTCGTTAGCCGGAACGGTTGTCGTTCTTGGTTTATAGATTGGTTCTTTCGCTCACTTTCCTCGTCACCCCTTTACCGGGCGGGGTCTCTTATAATTTTGCTCTACTTCCATTTTGTTCTTGGGTTTCAGGGTTTTATAATTACTCAATTGAGTATGCTATACCATTTATAGAGAGTTTGTTATATGTAATTATCGCTTTATCTCTATTTTCCTTTGCTTCCTTCATGTGTTTTACTCATTATTTTCTTTGCCGCAATATTTCTTTAGGGTAGTCCTCGCTTATCCTCCAAATTGTATTTTTCAGATATTTTATGGATTTTATAATTTCGAGCTTCTTATTCCTTTTTTTTTATCTCTACCATTATTGGCCTTTCTTTATTTCGTCCTCTTTTCCGTATTATTTTGATATCCGTTATGCCTTCTTGCGGTTCCATTTAGACCCCTATTTTGGTTATCACTTCTTTTATCTTCGGTTCCTGAGTTTCCAGGTTCTCGTTTTCCATCTCCTTTATGCCAGAAATCGTTAGATTTTTCTTTCTTGTTTCTCTATCTAGCCAGTCTATTTTGCTTTCTTGTTCGTTAATTTTGTATTGTAGTTTGTGGTTTTCCAGATCTCTTTCTTGATTTTCTCTTTTTAGATTCAGTATCTCCGACTGTATTGAAGTTTGTTTTCTTTTCTGTTTTCCCGCTCCTCCACGTTTTTCCCGTTGTCTTCTAGAATCATTAATTTATCTCTAATTTCTTTAAGAACGTTCTCCATTTTTTACCCTGTGAGTTTAATTTTGTATGTTTGACGTGTAGCGGTTTTGAATCTGTTTGGGTTTAAAATTTCGGTTTGTACACGATTTACTGTATCTCAGCGCGGTAAAAGTGAAAGGCCAGTCGACTCATCGGACCTTGACAGTGTTTTGATTAGTTACGCGGGGTGTGTGTATTTTTCTATTGTGATTTATTAAAGCGCGAATTTGTCTTACATATTATTAATTTTTATAGATAGATTAATTGACAAGAATTATAAGCTGTATTTACCCGGCCGAGGTTATCTCCGCTGTGAGGTTCGCCTTTGCGATTAGGTATCATATCAAAGCCCTGCTTTGTTATTGCTGTTCGCGTGTACAGATTTTATTTGTAATATTATGGTTTCTACTTACAGTATTGTCGTTATTTCTTTGTTACACTGATACTGATATGCTGTTGATTTTTTATCCTAACTTACTAAACTTTTCGGTTTAGATTTCCTCGGTAAATTATTAAAAACGGCGGAGCCCATTCGCTGCAGTGCACTACACTCACTACTAGCCGAATCATAATACGATTTTTGATTTCAAAAGGCTGTGTTTTCTATGCGGCAATCCGACAGAAAATATGAACCAGGAACGTTTTCATGAGGTTAGAGGGTAACATGAAGAAGAGAATCATTTCTCAATGCACTTCAATCGTCAACTCTGACATCCAAAATTTCTTTAGTTATAAATTGCATACAAAGTGTGGGTGATATTAATGTTGCAGGTACAAAGACATCGTGAAAAGTGCAAAAATGATTTACGTTTCAACCGTCTCAACGCTGATCGTCGAAATTTAAATGTTTCAATTTCAACCGACATTGACGAATTCATGGAACCTGTTTGTGACTATTTGATGGAAAACATCGAGCAATGTCAACTCACTCTAACGGACTTATATTCAAAAATTGAAAAGAATTACTTTCTTACTATGACCACTTCTAAAGCTCGTAAACTGTTATCAAACTCGAAATGCAAATATTTTTGGCGAGAAAATGCAGATCATTAATGAAGCAGCCGCGATAACACTCGAAGACATAAGATCCTCGTCTTTAAATATTGATTAATATCCTCCATTTGACGGTTTTCTTAACAACGTGAACTATATAATTCCGCATTCCCTTAGAAGATATCTCTCGCAGATAATTCTTAAGTTAAAGAAGGGATCAACAGAAGAGTTCAAAAAGAATTTTTGGCCATAGCTCACGCCATTCTTGCCACAGTCCGACCGCGGAAATATATATATATATATATATATATATATATATATATATATATATATATATATAGGGTTTTTCACTTAAAACTCCGCACGCCAATATCTCGCAAAGGAATAGAAATATTTAATTTACGTAAAAAGTAATCAATGTATGGGGTCAAGTAGATATTTTTCAAAGTTTAAAAATTCGACAAGATCTAAGCGTCGGGATGCGTCGAAAATATAAATTGATTGCATTGACTTTGAAATTATGCTCATGAGAAAGAACATGTTATTTATAAACTTTTTTGTTATTTACTCCAACTTATTTATTTTACTCATTTCTGAGTTAAACTAATAAACAAAATTATTATTGCAATTAACTACATGATAAAACAAATTAAAAATTTTGTTCAAAATTACGTCCATCTGCTCGAATACAGCTATCATACACTTTCAACAGATGAGCTTGGGTCACTTGTAGGAGCGTCCTTCTTGTAAAAGAAAATTATCGGGTGGTGTAATGTCCGGGGACCTCGCCCGCCCCCTTATCGGTCAATTAGTACCTAACCATCTATTCTCTGTCTAAATACCTCGTTACAATTTCGGCATTATGTGCAGGCGCTCCATCCTGCTGTAGCCACACATTCATTCTAGTCTCAAAGAGCACTTCTTCTAACAGTTCCGGAAGTGTAGTTTGAAGACATCTTAAATAGAGGTCTGCATTTAAAGTGCCTTCGTAAAAGTGAGGTCCAATAAGGAATCCGTTTAATATGCCGCACCAAACATTGATGCCAAAAATTCACTGATTACCTCTTTCTGTAATCCAACGAGGATGGTTTTCGGACTAAACACGAAAGTTGTGTCTGTTCACGATTCCATTATTATGGAATCGACTTTCGTCGCTACATAGAATTTCCAAGAGAAAATTTTGCATCTTGGCTATACAAATCGGCAAATCTTGCTAAAAAATCCATTCTTCTAGCGGGATCACCTGGTTCTAATTTATGCACTAGTTTAGTTTTGTAAGGGCGAAAAGTGTTTCTATGTAGAATTCTGCACGATGAACTTATGGAAACACCGGTATTTTCTTTTATTTTTGATAGGGATATCTTGGGGTTATTATCAACCTGTTGTATTTTGACCATTTGTAGTCGTCTTTTTTCTATTTCTCTTAGGTTTTACGAGGCTGCTATATTCTCTTAAGTTATTACATAAACTGAGAAAAGTTTTTGCATCGGGGACTCTTCTATGCAGATAACGCTGTGCGTAAACTCTTTTTGCTTCTCTACAATTGGGCTTGCATTCTCCAAACACCAGTAACATGTCTACTTTTCCTCATTGCTAAAGTGAACCATTTTCATATAATTGTTGTTAGTTTTGTTTAAACCGAACAAATTTGAATATTTCTTATGACAAAATGTGACAATATTTTTGACACAGCAATAGCAACATCTGTCAGTTGTAATTGCACTTAAAAAAATTGCGATAACAATGGTTGCCACAGTAACTGATTATTTATGGCATTCTTATAAAAATCATCCCTAATCGCATTTATGTCGATCAAGAAACGTTCACTATAAACCGGCATAACTCAGAAATAAGTAAAATAAAATAAAATAGATGGACATAATTTTGAACAAAATTTTTTATTTGTTTTATCATGTAGTTAATTGCAATAATAATTTTGTTTATTAGTTTAACTCAGAAATGAGTAAAATAAATAAGTTCGAGTAAATAACAAAAAAGTTTATAAATAACATGTTCTTTCGCATGAGCATAATTTCAAAGTCAATGCAATCGATTTATATTTTCGACGCGTCGCGACGCTTAGCTCTTAGTAGGCGTCGAATTTTTTAAACTTTGAAAAATATCTACTTGACCTCATACATTGATTACTTTTTACAGAAATTAATTATTTCTATTCGTTTTCGAGTTATTCGCGTGCGGAGTTTTAAGTGAAAACCCTGTATATATTGTGTATATATATATATATATATATATATATATATATATATATATATATATATATACTTTATTTGTCTGGATCCATTGCAATGTCTGCTGTGTCACATGAAATGGAGGAGTTCTGTAGCAGGTATTTCGTTTCCTCCGAGCAACAAGTCAACGCGAGATATGCTCGCATAACATCAATCCAATAACATCAATCGCATAACACGCGACAACAATGTCCAAAAATTAGAATTCTGGTTCACAGGACATCCACCGTTTTCGGAACCTCCTGAGCTTCTTTCGCTGGCATCTGGATTAGTCGCAGATACTTCTGTAAATTGCCATGAAGCTGATAAAGTTGGAAAAATATTACTTCAAAACATCACGGGTTAATTTTTTGAAAATATCAAATTGTGCCGCAACGATCGCGTTAAAACTTTCGCTACAATGCCTAGCTGCGTAACTGTACATTCTGAAAAAGTAACGATTTCTACGGACACAATTTTTCAACGAATGATCCTGACGTAGGGAACGACCGAAGAACTAACCAAATGTTTGAATTATGAACTCTCACCTTATCCATTATCTTTATTCGATGATTCTCGCATGAGAATAAAGCAGAAATCAGCATCACATGTGAGAGTTACGTTTCTTATATTTCGGACAACTATGAAAAAACTCAGTGATCGCTTTCGACGGTTGTCCCGAAGATAGTAGTTTTGCAAATCGGAAAATCGCTGAAAGACGCCGAAGAGTGACAAAAGGTGGACGCGCAAGAGGTATTACTTTTAACGAATCTACGATATTTCTTAAACATCACAAAAACAGTTTCTAGCCAACGAACACAATAAAAAGAAGTGCATAGAGATGTTGAAGCAATATTCAAGTGATCACGGATTCGAAGCATGGGAAGATACTGACGTGGATATCGTTCCGACGCCGATTGAAAAAGCTCCCCGGTTTAATTCCACTATAACTGTAGGAAAAGATACCGACCTTCTGTGTTGATGTGTTTTATAAGAGACACTCAATAACATTTACTTTCGAAAATTTGGAAAGGGGACAACTGCATCAAAAACGCACTCCACGAACAGCTTTAAACACAAAGAATTAATAGATGACCTTCTTTTCATCCATGCGGTTTCTGAATGCCACACCGTATCTGCAATTTGTGGAATGGTAAAAAAAATAATTGACGTGATAAAAAAAATGCTGACCTACGAGAACAAATAACATTATTCAGAAAGGCCACCCCCGGACCGGATAAAATTGGAGAAGCAGGGAAGGCTGTACTGATTGCATTGTATGGAGGAAGCGCAACAGATAGATCTATTGATCAATTAAGGTATAAGATGTATTCTCGTTCAGCTCTAAAAACAAAATTTAATCCGCTTGCCTCCAACGAGCACAGCAGCGCGAAAACATTCGCTGCGGACTTACCACCAAATTCAGAAGGGCAAAAAATGTGCTGGACTGGGGCTGGAAAAAAGTAATGGAGGCTTAGAAGCAGTTACAACCAAACAGGAATCCATTCCACGCGTATTATTGGACATTGTATCGTGTGAATGCACAAAGATTCGCGGCAACGCGTGCGGATGCCCAAGAGCAAGATTAAAATGCTCGATTCTTTGCAAAACTTGTAGTGGTGAAACATGCACTACGTCCGCAAAGACGTAGATCTTAATGACGACGAAGAAGAAGACACAGATGACTACCCAACAATGGTGCCTTTATCGAGAGCCACGAAAAGAAAAGCAAGTAATTTGCTCTCGGTCAGTGGCGACGAAAACCAAATTGAGAAATGAGAAAACTGAAAAATATCAAGATTCCGTAGTGTAGGACAATATATGCAACAAAAGATGATAGATTAGGCTTCTTGGGGAAACCACGATAAAAAAACGCCCCACCTCAATGGTGGTGTAAACATGAATTGAGAAAACATTAAGAAAACAATAAAATACTGTATGAAATTTTTTCATGTTATCTTTTTTACCCACAAACACCTATAAACCCGTAGATACCTTGAATGTCGCCAAATTTTAGCACACATTAACACATATATCAACTATACCACAAAAAAGAGGGTATCGGTTAAGAAAAATTAGAATCGCAACAAAGATGTTTTCGGCATGTTTATATTGCACCGACAAAAAAATATTTTTTTTACCCTACTCGGACCTTAAAAAATCCACACCACCTTGAGCGTAGGTAGGCGGGCGTGGAATCAACCGATTGGGATGGTTTTCGTGTCGAACGTTTTATTCTTGAGTCTAGTTTAATTTGGTATGCGTTGATGGAGGTCTCAAATGCACTAGAAAGGAGCTACTCCCATAGGAATCAGAAGAAAATCCTTTTGGTCAAGTTGTGTCTACTTTGGAGGCCAATAACTTTTTTCCAGTGCATCGGCGAGACAATAGGCAATAATTAGAACTCGAGATATGTGCGTTTAAGAAAAACAAGATGCGGTGAAGGGGGTCTTCAGGAATGCGTAAACCCAGGATTAGAGTCTTCATCGGCGACCCTTTCGAGTGAGCAGCAAAAGAAAAAATGTATCGAGTAAATTGGTGGGTCACACGTATAGGTATTTTTTAATTGCACTGGGTTATGATGTTAGGCAAACTAACGTTGCTTGAATCACTCTCTTGATCGGTTGTCGCTTCACTACCGCTGTCAGAGTCTGAAGTGTCCTTTCAGACTCACTAAATTCCATACCAAATTCTACATCACTCTCCATAACGAATGAAAAAGGCAAAAAACGATCTAGAATATATCTTTTACACAGCAGTAGCACGTGGCAAGTAGAACCTCTTCCCACTAAGCTTGACAGCAGCTGGTTCACAAATAAGAACGCAAGTGTGAAACAGACGAAAGTAGCATTGTTATACTCTCTTGCCGCCACATTTGTAATAAACTAGACGCAACGAATTTATTCGGTGTTTAAATTTATAAACAGGATATTTTCATAATACACGAGTATCTCGGGCGTTTAAGTTTATGCAAAAATTAAAATCCCCAAGTTATCTCGGGCTTGTAATGTGAGGGGTTAATTGCTAACATATTTTATGGTCCAATAGTGGCTGTACCTCGCCGTACATTAAAACAACATAAGCTAGGAATACCACTAAACCGCCAAATATGTTATCAGATTTGCATCATTGCGAGTAAATTCCATGTTACGGTTTTAATTATTTTATAAGCTTTAAATTATTCAACTAACTTCAAATCGGGCTTTTAAAAATAGGGTACACTACAGTATCTACAGTATTCAATTGTTCTTAAACTCCTACCAGCGCTATATGAATAGGCTTAATAGCGAACATGGAAAGTAAAGTAGGTAAGTTACTAACTTTACGATAAATTAAAGAGCAGCAGGCAACTCTAATTTTCATTCCCAGATGCATTGCACCCATGTAGGCAGGATGAAGCACTAATGTAGTAACTGTACTGGTTAAAAATACTCCTAACGCAAAACAATAAGCTTCGTACAGTGATATTGGGCTTTGTTCATCTCTTGGCACGTTCCAATACTCTATTATTCTGTTTAGGTATAAAGGTTCTTCTTCCCTGTTTAATGAAGTAATTAATATTTTAGATTATTACTTAAGCATATCTATAAAATTAGTACTTACTCTGTAACATTTGCTTTATTTAAGTATTCAAATTCAAAATATCGAACGACTAGGCCAACAAAAAGTGGTTGAGTTATTCTACAAGTGTAAAGTCATGAAATGTATATTATTTAATGAATCGTCACCTAATGATTACTTCAGCTACAAAAATAGCAAGACCTTGTAGCAAGAATTCTTTATAAATACATTTAAATATAACTTTAAATAAATTAGGTAATTTGCAATTTAAATTTGCGTTGTCAACTTCTTTTGACCAGTTTTTAGCCATTGTCTCGCCTAACTTTTCTGATTCGTGTTCTGATAATGGTTTCATTAGATCATCTTCCGTTAGATCTCCTTTACTGGCCATCTTAAAAATTTTTAGGGTATACCTGCGTGTAAAGGATATAGAGTTAAAGTAGGTTATCATAATGGTAGTAATTTAAAATGAGATTTTACCAAAAAGTAACAACAGATAGCAAACCCGCTGTGGCTCTTGGATTAAGAGGTCTATCTCTATCGTCATGTCTTCTCATATTTAAAATGTATTTAAAGCATATAATAAAATATCACAACTTTCAAAATATAAAAGCTGTCAAATATGAAAAGTTCTTTTGTTTTTGTGATTCCTTATAATCGATGTTTATTTTGTAGGTACGAAAAGGTCAAGAAACAGTATGCTTAATGCATTTCTGCCAATATGCTTTCGTTACACTCAGGTGAGTCGGCATTGGAAACTAAAATCGCCAGTGATTAACTTTAACTTTAAAACATGGTATTGCTTTGTCATATATTTACTTATAAAGAGAAAGCTACGTAATCGATAAAAATTTTCAAAAATTTTTATGGCCTAAACTACACGAATAACAATAAAAAATTAGTGTCCGTGTGTGGGTGAGCGTGTGCGTGTGTGTACGTGTGCACGTGTGCGTGTACGAATGTGCGTGTGGCTGTGCGTGTGTGTGTACGTGTGCACGTGCGTGTGCGAGTGTGCGTGTGTGGGTGGGTGAGTGAGTGAATGAGTGAATGCGTGAGTGAGTGTGTGAGAGAGTGAGTGAAGTGAGTGAGTAAAGTGAGTGAAGCGAGTAAAGTGAGTGAAGCGAGTAAAGTGAGTGAAGTGAGTGGAGTGAAGTGAGTGAAGTGAATGAGTGAGTGGGTGAGTGGGTGGGTGGGTGTGTGAGTGGGTGGGTGGGTGGTTAGATGTGTGAGTGAGTGAGTGAGTGAGTGAGTGAGTGAGTGAGTGAGTGTGTGAGTAAGTGAGTGGGTGAATGAGTGAGTGAGTGAGTGAAATTTTTTGAAACGACGCGTAATTTAGCGGCAAAAATTCCTAAAATTTAAGTATTAGTTCAATTTTTTCAATATCTGAATAACGATTAATTCTATAAGAAAAAGCGCAAACATATTGTTATTTAATTTTACATAACTTTTGTTTATAAAGTTTCTTAATATGGGTGAGTGAGTGAGTTAGTGGATGAGTGGGTGGGTGGTAGGGTGGGTGGTTGGTTGGTTAGATGGATGAGTGAGTGAGTGAGTGAGTGAGTGAGTGAGTGAGTGAATGAGTAGGTTAGTGAGTGCGTAAGTTAGTGACTAGGTGAGTGGGTGGGAGGGTGCTCGGTAGGGTGGGTGGGTGTGTAAGTGAGTGACTGAGTGAGTGAGTGGGTGAGTGAGTGGGTAACTGAGTGCGTGAGTGAAGTGAGTGAGTGAGTAAAGTGAGTGAGTGAGTTGGTGGGTGGGTAGGTGGGTGGACGTATGAGTGAGTTAGTGATTGAGTGAGTGAGTTAGTGAGTGTGTGGGTGGGTGGGTGGTTTGGTTGGTTAGGTGGGTGAGTGAGTGAGTAAGTGGGTGAGTGGGTGGGTGGGTGTGTGAGTGGGTGGGTGGGTGGTTGGATGTGTGAGTGAGTGAGTGAGTGAGTGAGTGAGTGAGTGAGTGAGTGAGTGAGTGAGTGAGTGAGTGAGTGAGTGAGTGAGTGAGTGAGTGAGTGAGTAAGTGAGTGAGTTGGTAAGTGAGTGCGTGAGTGAAAGTGAGTGAGTGAGTTAGTGAGTTTGTGCGTGTGTGTGTGTGTGTGTGTGTGTGTGTGTGTGTGTGTGTGTGTGTGTGTGTGTGTGTGTGTGTGCGTATGGATGGACTCCAAAACAAAAACACCCACGTACTTAAAATGTTTCGAAACAACGCGTAATTTAGCGGCAAAAAATGCCTAAAATAGAATTTAAGTATTAGTTCAATTTTTTTCAATATCTGAATAACGATTAATTCTATAAGAAAAAAGCGCAAACATATTGTTATTTAATTTTACATAACTTTTGTTTATAAAGTTTCTTAATATAACGCAATGTAAGTCTACATGGTTTAATTCAGTTGCGGATAGATGTTTACTACTGAGAATTTCACGCCACCATGGTAAAATTGTTCTGAACTCAACGAGTTGACCGTTTATAAACGGATATTTTTGAGGAAGGAAGGCGTTTATTTTCGAATAAACTGAGTATTTGTTATTTACCTTCAATTCAGAATGACAATAACGTAAGTAAGTTTCCGTAAGTCATTGAAATGCACTTTCCTTAATTGTACATTTTAGAAAACATAGTTTATAACGATTCGTAATGTTTTTTAATAATAAATTTCTGAACCTATTCATATATAAAATTCATTATAAAGAAAACACAAGCATCGTTTGTGTTCTGTAATCCTCTTAACAAATACTGATGATTTAGGAGCACAGATCCTGAATTAATGACAAATCCATAAGGAGTAATGTGGCTTCTTACAGGCTTGATTGCATCACAATTGCACTCCTATTTGGTTGGGCGATCGGAACTGAGACAACCGTACAGTATACGGACTGCGGGTACGCTAGCTTTTATGTTAAGTGTTTCTACCGGTTCCATGACAACTGCCGTGTCAGAGAAAATTTAGCAACAACAAAAATAGCAGAGTCTTTGTCAACGTCGTATTATATTTAGGAAGGTTATTTCCCGTGTAAATTAAATTAACTTCAGAATAGAAATGGGAAAATATATTATAAACCGCGCGAGGAAGAGCTTCATTACCTGCAGCCGAGCGTTGGTTAACTATAACTGATCAAGTCGAGAGCGAAGCTGGAGACCAGTTAAAACGCGAGGCAGTAATAAAGCCTTCTTGCAAGGTTTACATACTATTTTATTTGTGACCATCTAATGTTAAAAAGAACAATCTGAATAATAAATATCCTGATGTATCAAATATAAAGCAAAGTAAGCTGGGCGTGAAAATAAATACATAAAATTATAACTGTCAAATTGCTAAAAAGTCGGTTTTGTCGAAAAAACTCAAAAAGCTAATAATGTCGAGACCTGTTACTCCTAACTCCATATAACAACTTAATTTAATTAATTGTAATGATTATGAAGTTTATGATAGTTATGCTACCCTCACCACAGGTATGTAATAATTTTCGGGGTATGTAATGATTATTATTAGCTGAATATAGAAATACAGAAAACAGGAATATAAGTGTATTTCCCTAATGCAATATAGTCGCTGATATTTTATTCTGATTGGTCTGAATTTTAAAATTTGTGACATTTCATTGATTAATATAAAATAAAGGACGTAATGATATAAATACCACAAGAGGCTCATTGTAATCGGATATTTTTATGTTTGTAAGGATCGCTGGTTACTTGGAAATTTGATGATAATAATTAGACTGACAAAATCACAGCGCAGCTAGAATTGTTTAATTCTAAGAGTCAAATTGCCTTAAGTAACCGCCGTGATTAAAATTGAACCTCGAGTGGTATTTGTTAAAAGAATCACAGAACACAAACGATTTTTGTGTTTCCTTTATAATGAATTTTATATATGAAAAAGTTACGGAATTTATTATTAAAAAAACATCACAAATCGTTAGAAACTATGTTTTCTAAAATGTACAACTAAGAAAAGTGCATTTCAATGACAAGGAAAATTACTAACGTTCATGTCATTGTAAAATGAAACATTGTCATGTTGAAGGTAAATAACAAATATTCAATTTATTCGAAAATAAACGCCTTCCCTCCTCAAAAATGTCCATTTATAAACGGTCAACTCGTATATATTATACACCATTCTATGGTATTTATAATACATTCACCGGTAAAATAATCGATCCACTCAAAAAATTGATGAAGTTTGCTTATTAATAAATTTCTTATTTTAAATTAGATTTGATTTTTTTTTTCATATTGTAGGTAAATTTATATGAAATCTAGCACGTTTTGAATTTAGGAAAATTGGGCTTACGTCATTTTATACAGGGTGACACAAAGTGTGTTTTTTAACTTTAACTTTAAAACCGCATGAGGAGTGTCAAAGTTGTTCCACGGTAGAAGAGAGGCACCATGCGCCATCTTGGATTTTGACGTCACAAGGATGCCCCACGTGGGAGTCCGTATTTTCCACGCTTATTTTTCTGGTTTCTTTTCGGAGGCCTTTTTCAACCCCTTGATTTCACCCCTATGGCTTCTTTTCGGAGGCCTTTTTCAACCCTTGATGGGATTTTCATCCCTAATTAAGGCCTTTTTGTTTTTACTCGCTTACTTGAGGGGCGTATTTTTCACCCTTATTTTAGGGTTTCTTTTCGGTGGCCTTTTTCAACCCTTGATGGGAATTTCAACCCTGTTAATTTTTGTTTGTATTAAGAGCCCTTTCGGTGGGGAGCCCCTGGAGGTTAGGCAATTGTGCGTAAAGTCAACATCGGAAGAAACCAAGCTGCGCAAAAAAATGACGTCAGAGTGTAAAGTTCAACAAAAAAATATACGTATGAAAAAATAAAAGTTTAGGTTATGTTACTTCGCGTTTGTTGTCTAAGAATACAATTTTAGATGTAAAATTTTTGAAATAATCATAAAGTAAAATCATATTTTATTGTCATAGTTACTAAATCTAGTTTTTTTTTAAATACATTTGTCAATAACAATTTAACATTTTTTTAGTTACGAAGGCTGTCAAAGTTACTTTCACATTGTCAATTAATTACTGAAAAAAACAGTTTATCAATTTAATCTTTTGAATAAGATTGCAAAGAAATATTACAAAATAAAACGTTGTTATCCAACTGCTTTTTACCTGAATTGATACTTTTAAAGTATTTGTAATTGTTCCACACAATTGCGAGCATCTTCAAATAACACGTGGCGTTTTCTTGCTTGAGCGTTATGAGATGTACTTGCGTCGCACATTATATAAAGAACTAGATTTGATTACATTAATATAACATGAAATTAATAATTAAAGTAACTTACTTATAAATTCAATACAGGCAGCGGATAGTTTAAAAAAAAAAACTGTTTTATACAGGGTGTATTTTAAAATCACCGACAAACCAAAACTGGAGATTCTATGATTCAAAATAAGACAAAAATGATCATAAACGCTTTTCCGAAAATGCTTCCTAACCCAGATACAGGTTGATTAAAAAATACTTTTTTTAAGGTTTTTTTAAGTCCTTAAAAACTACAAAAGATATTACACTGAGATTTGGTACACCTAAATGGCTAATTAAATACAATTAATCAGGTGAGTTTGAGTCAACTGACTCCATCCAGTGGCGTAGAATATTTTAAGTTAATCAGTTTAAGTAAAAAAAACGCACGCCCCTGGTTTTTTGAAGAAATATTTTTTTGATAGATTCAACATTAATTCTGCAAATAAAATCATACTTAGTATTTTTTCGATTAGGCACCCCGTTTTTGAAATATTTTGCATTAACATAAACGACCACATTATTCAATAAAAATCAAAATTTGTTTTATTTCACAAAAAAATAACGCAGTTAACTATTAGGTACACTATTAAAGAGATATCGAAGGAATCAAAAACAACATAATAATTGTTTTTATACATATTGTTCAAAATGTCCTCCTTCCTTTTGAATGCAAGCTTGTATTCTTCTTAGCAAATGAAACCTAACACGCTGAAAAATTTGTGGCATAGCCCTAATCTCATCGCATGCCATCTGTGTGCGATTATCAATTTGAACAGAATAGACACGAGTTTTCAGATACCCCCACACAAAAAAATCCAATGGGTTTAAACCTGGCGATCGTGCCGGCCTCGGTACTTCACTTCCTCGTCGAATCCAGCGTCTAGGGAACCATGCATTTAAAAATTCTCTGATGTTTCGTGTAGAATGTGGTGGTGCACCATCATGCATGAAATACAAGTTCATTCTAACATCTAAGGGTACGTCGTCAAACAATTCTGGCAAATCTCTCAAAAAATTTAAATAGAATTCGCCATTAAGTCTTTGAGGGAAACGGAGAGGTCCGATTAGGTGATCGTCTAGTATACCTATCCAAATATTTTCGATAAATCTATGTTGGTGAGCTGCAACTACAGTTGGATACTGATTTTCATCTAACCATTTGCGGGAATTATGCAAGTTTATTATTCCATTTCGGGAAAAAATACACTCATCAGTGGTCAACAAGTTTCTAACACATTGTACTACATCTTCAGCATTTTTATTTAAAAACCATTCGCAAAAATTCATTCGACGAGGATGGTCAGCAGGCAATAATGCATCCACTTTTTGTAGGTGAAAGGGATGTAAATTTTGTTATCGTAAACTTTCCAAGACTTGCTATGCGACACACCAAATTCTAAACCTATTTTCATAAACTCTATCTAAAATTTGTTCCTCAATTTCAACTGGTACACGAGCATTTCGTCCGGAATTTTTCTTTCCTTTTAAACTTCCATACTCTAACAAGTTACGATGAACGGTTCTAAACGTGGTATGATGTGGATGTCTTCTATTTGGAAATCTTTGTTCATAAAGTCGAGCAACTGCACGAGCATTGCAATTAGTATTACCATAACATAAATGCATATCGACCAGTTCTCGTTTGGAATAATTAATTTTTTCACAGTAATTAGACACTAACAATGCATTACAAAACACGAGTAAATACAACTATTTTAGCAAACATAAGATACGTAACTGTCAAATGCAAAGCAATCTCTGATTTATTTAATTTGGTTATTACTGAATAATGTAGTCGTTTATGTTAATGCAAAATATTTCAAAAACGGGTGCCGAATCGAAAAAATACTTAGTATGATTTTATTTGCAGAATTAAATGTTGAATTTAACAAAAAAATATTTCTTCAAAAAAAGCAGGGGCGTGGGTTTTTTTACTTAAAGTGATTAGCTTAACACATTCTACGCCACTGGATGGAGCCAGTTGACTCAAACTCACCTGATTAATTGTACTTAATTAGACATTTAGGTGTACCAAATCTCGGTGTAATATCTTTTGTAGTTTTTGAGGAATCTTAACAAAATTATCTTTTAATCAACCTGTATCTCGGTTAGGAAGCATTTTCGGAAAAACGTTTATGATAATTTTTGTCTTATTTTGAATCATAGAATCTCCAGTTTTCGTTTGTCGGTGATTTTAAAATAAACCCTGTAGGATAAGTAAGAAACAAATTTGATACGCCGGAAAAACAAAGAGGTTATAAACAAAAGTTGGCAAACGATCAGCTGGGAAATAACGTTTTTAGAGCGCACAGTACTAATATCTGTGTCATTTTCCAATCATTACTGCATCTTTATCTAGTTTAAAAATGCGTTTCTGCGCTGGTGTCGCGATGTTGACTTTACTCTACAAATTTTAGCATCTGAGGTATAATAATACTATAGTCCCAAAAGCGGCAATAATTTAATTAATGATAATACTTGAAATTAATGTTTTGATGTTTTCGGGTTGAAACTCATAAATCAGTAGTAATATTTTAATGTTGTTGATGTCGTTGAAAAGGACTCGAACGGGCTTTCAAATGAGGTATTCTTGCCATACGATCCTATTTAATATTATTTTACGAAACGGCGGCTATTACTATTATTATTATTTTCTTTCTACTGGCGTAATTACCCATTTTAAGACATTTTCGATATCTTAGATCATTGAATGTCCTTAGTGGGTAGTTACATGGTGACCAGTTTAATTATATCTCGCTGATTATATTAACGTCTTCAAAATAATTCAGAAGGTTGAGATATTCACTTTTTTCTTTGACTATTGCTTTTAATTCTTTTTTTATATTGTGTTTATTTCTATATGGTTTACCTATGTCTCACAGTATTCTACAACGTGGCGTATTGACAACATTTGCCCGCATTGAGCGCACTTTGGACTTTCTTTACCCAATAATATATATGAATGTGTCAGTCTTGTATGTCCTATATCTATTCTCGCCCATACCACCTCTTGTTTCCTGTGTTCTAATTCAATGTTTTTATGTATTAGTCCCACGTCAGTTATTATTTCCCTCATTTGACTATTACTTCTCTCCCACTAATTTTGCTACTTTGTTTTTATATTTCTTTGGATCCTCACTAATATATCGTCCAGTGTGCACTTAGTACATTTTTCGATCTTATTTTCCTCTTCAATTTGTGATAATTTACTTACTAGAGTGTTTAGTTGCTTAGGCGTAGGTACAAGTTTTATACATCTGTCCTCATCGCTCCACTTTGGTATACTTTGCAGTACACATTTTACGAGGTCGTTCTTTGTGTATGGGTTTTTGAGGGCTGTGATAGCCAATTTAGACGAGATGCAGATTAATACCTTATTTTGGTTTTTGCAGAACTGTGTTGCTTTGAGTATTGCAACAAGGCCCGCGGTTAGTTCTGGGGATCCCACGAAAAGGTGAATTTCAACTACATTTGCTTGGTTGTTGATAATAGCTGAGTATATGTGCTTTGTTTCACTAAATTCTATTTGAATGTATGCAATTATGAAGTCCTCACGTTGGTGTTTAAATTCTGTGAATGTTGTATATATGTCCTTTTGATCTGTTTAATATATTCTATTTGAGGGACGTATCGTAACCAATCGTATATATTTATTTAAATAATTCATGTTTTCATTTTATACTTGTTTTGGTGTAGCGTGATTATAGCAGGTATTGTTTTTGTTTGGTTCCATTCATATTTGGGCAAGATTAGTGGGTTTGCTATTGTTGAGTGGAGTAGATGATTTTCCTTGCTCAGTAGTTTTGCTCTATACTTAAGGTTAATTTCTAGAAACCTGAGTTGGAGTGGTGGATAGTTTGCAATAATATTCATAGAGTCGGTAGGCGAAGTTCTATAGCCACCTGTAATTAACAGCAATCCTTGGTTCCATACAACATGAATTTTTTTAACGTGTGTTTTTGCTGCATTGTCCTACACTACGCTTCTGTACTCAATTCTTGACTTGATTAAGAAACTAATTACCTTTCTTAGTGAACTTTGGTGAGCACCCAAAGTGTAATTGCACAAGCCCTTAATTTTATTTAGGACTTTTTTACGTTTAGCGATATGCTTCTGTATGTACTTTCCAAGTAAGTTTATTATCAAATTTAAGTCCCAGAAATTTGTGGTGTGTTATATACGGTATAACAAAGTTGCGTAATAATATTTCTGATTCGACGTGTTTTTTTCTGCGACGGTAGTAGCGCATAGAGACTGTTTTAGTTGTTGATAATTTTAGTCCCCGAATTTCTGCAGTACGAGCAATAACATCAACATTTTCTTGCATTATTTTACTCACATGTTTAATTTTTGTTCCCGTATTGTGATTACTACATCGTCCACGTAAAGCATGGCATTGGTATTTTGAGAGATACCATCCGCTATCCCATTAATCGCTATTGTAAACAGTACCGTGCTAAGCCCTGAGCCTTGTGAGACACCATTTTTTGTTCATATACGTTTGAGTATACGTTGCTGATTCGGACTTGGAAAATGCGTTTTTGTACAAGCGCTTGAATTATTTTTGGTAGTCTGCCCTTAAGTCCCCATAATTGAAGTTGTCGTATTATGTATTGTCGCCATACCGTGTCGAATGTTTTTTCCAAATCAAATAATACCGCTAACACATGTTGAGTTTTTGTAAACGCTTCTTTTACTGTATGGTCCATCTGTAACAAGTAATCAGTTGTAGAATAGCCCTTTCTAAACCCCGCTTGATATTTGCTAATTCTGTTTTCTCTTTCTAATACGGCTGTTAGTCTATAGTTCACCATGCTTTCAAATATTTTGCTTAAACAGGATGATAACGTTATAGACCTGTAACTTCCCGGGTTGGTTTTATCTTTGTTCTTTTTTCTCTAATTGCTAATTTCTACTCCGGAGGGTACACCCCTGTACACAATATGTTATTATATACTTCAATTGCTTAACGATTAATGTTACTGTTGTAATTACTCTTAAAATTATAACGATTCATTCGTTATAAAAAAATATATAAACACAATTGTAACAAATCTAAATATTTCTGTAATATTTCAGATTCTCCTATATATAACCTTCAGTAATAGAGAAACTTACTTACACGATGTACACGATGTAACCCCTTTTTGCCAGCTAACTCCAGGGTCGTGAATCTTCTACTCAGACCGAACGTCTGGGTGAAATATCACCAGAAACAAAATTTAGCAAAAAAAAGAAATATAAAAAAAAAACTCCTTGTATTTAATTTCACACATATACTTGGACTGTAAAATACTTTACTTAAACTTAAATCTATATAACGAAAAATATTTTCTTTTATAGAGCAAAAACGTGAGAACAAAAAAATTTCGTCAAAGGAAATCTTCAATTAAATCGTACGATCCATTAAGGTTATAAAACAATATATATTCCACACAAAAAAATTTTATACTTAAGCGCTGGGGCGTTATATTCGTCATCCCTTTGCCTCAAACTAAATCTTGTATTCAAATACCATTCATCACACAACAGTTTAATTTTTATCCAAAACACGTGCCGACTGTAACCATTGATGTTTCTGGAGATTGTGATACGACCTTCTATATTTGATTTTTTTTGCTTTCCAACCTTATCTACTATATGTTTGTTTTAATTTACACGCATTTTCCATATATACTAGGACCCTCGTTTAATTTTGAGGGAAACCGAATAAATAGAATCTTGAGTTTTATTATTATTGTAGAAATTCTTAATATGATAATAAAACTTGTTTTATTATTACTGTCGTAAGCAGATGGGCAAATCCCGAACGGAAAAAAATATTCACGTGTATTTTTTTATATTTACTACTCCAGATGTTTTTTTCTTTATATCCCCAACGAACACAAAATTTAATTACTTTGGGAAACTTCCACTAACGTATACTTTTAAGTTTCAATTATAAAAATTTATCTGGAGTACCCAAATGCATAAGACCAGAGACTCTCTGATAAGACCGACTCACCTCTCAAAATTTTTCAATTTCCTCTACCACGAAAATTTATCGAACGCACGCGCAGCAAATCTAACATAAAAGGTCGCTTCTAAGTGATCATAGAATTGTGTAACTTAGGCAATCATAGAATGGTATTGAATAGCTATTATCTAAGGTTATATTTTTCCAACAATTATTTATTTTATATTTTATAAAATTTAAACACGTAACAAACTATTACTAAAGAACCTATTTAAGTAACATTTCCAAATTTTCATAATTTAGCTTTTTGGGTTGAAACTCATGAATGAGTATTTTAATGTTGTTGATGTCGTTAAATAGCACTTGGAACCAGCTTTCAAATGTGGTATTACTTACCATATGATCCCAATTAAAATTATGTTACAAAATGGCGATTGTCCACCATTTTTAATGATTACGACACCGAATAGCATAAAAAACGTTGTATATGTGCCTTAGTTTCCCAAAATTTTATTCATTTCAGTTTTATGGTTCGGACTTTAGACGGGCATTGTATATTAATATAAATAATAAACAATACATAATATTTTTGTTCACTTAAAGTAAAGAGGAATACGAATCCATTAAAGTAGCTATATCCCGATACTAACAGTATACATATTCTTTGCAAATGCATGATACACGAGTACCATGTTACGGTACCAAAATTCAAATTTTGATGTAGACACATTTTTTGTATGTAAATCGGACATCTCACGATTTTCAAGTAGGGGTTAAGCATTTGTCAAACTGGCAAATTTGATAGATAAAAGGCTTTTATAAACTGTCACTTTGATACTTTATGGTCATAGCCTACCAGTGAACTGTACAGTGCATCCCATTTTGGTTGAGACCGCCAGATATTTCGGTTGTTGTACTTAAAGTAAAGAGGAATACGAATCCATTAAAGTAGCTATATCCCGATACTAACAGTATACATATTCTTTGCAAATGCATGATACACGAGTACCATGTTACGGTACCAAAATTCAAATTTTGATGTAGACACATTTTTTGTATGTAAATCGGACATCTCACGATTTTCAAGTAGGGGTTAAGCATTTGTCAAACTGGCAAATTTGATAGATTAAAGGCCTTTATAAACTGTCACTTTGATACTTCATAGCCATAGCCTACCAGTGAACTGTACAGCGCATCCCATTTTGGTTGAGACCGCCAGATATTTCGGTTGTTGTTGAAGATAGAACCTTGCGGTTTCCGCAGTCCTGTGCCACTTTTTTGTGATACTCAAGATGGCTTGAACGGATTTTGCCTAACTTCTTTCGTTTATAAATTACAGGGTGTTTTTGAAAATCCACACTTTTTGGATCCCCTCCATATCTAAGAAGTTTCTCAGCGATAATGTCAAATTGTAAACTTGTCCCATAGAGAATTTTACGTAGAATCCAGGGGCGCACTCAATTTTTTTTTCGGGGTATCATTATGGAGGTAAGACTCAAACTTATGATTTCTTCAATGTAACACCCTGTATTTTATTATCTCATTAAATTACTTATTTTTTTTCCTTCAGAATGATATATAATATATAAACATGAAGTTTTAAAAAATGTTCCAAAATTACTAAAACATTGAATTTTAATAGAGTGCCATGGATTTCAAAGTTTTACTACAGGGATTATTATTTGTGATTTTTTATAGTAGGTCATGGATGCTACAAACACTGTTGTTGCTTATTCTACATTATGAACTTTTTATTACTATTTATGTGTTGCTACTAGTTACCTACGTTTTGTGTTTTGTTAGTGAATTAGTGTTAGTATTGTTCTTGTTCCTTTCATGGAAAAATCACAAGTAGTATTTCTTCAATGTAAACTTTTTTTGTATGAAAAATCCATAGCCTACTATTAAAAATCAAAGTTTCAGTGATTTTGGAGAATTTTTGAAGAATTTATGTTTATATATTATATATCATTTTGAAGGAAAAAAAATAAGAAATTGAATGAGGTGATCAAATACAGAGTGTTCCATTAAAAAATCATAAGTTTGAGTCGTATCTCCATAACCATACCCCGAAAAAAAAAATTGATTGCGCCACTAAATTCTACATAAAATTCTCTATGGGATAAGGTTTCAATTTGACATTATCGCTGAGAAACTTCGTAGATATGGAGGAGGTCCAAAAAGTATGAATTTTCAAAAACTTATGAACGAAAGAAGTTAGGAAAAATCCGTTTAGGACATCTTGAGTTTCACAAAAAAGTGGCACAGGACCGCGAAAACCGCAAGGTTCTATCTTCAACAACAACCGAGATACTTGGCTGTCTCAACCAAAATGGGATGCACTGTACGCTATACCCAACTGGAGGGAAATATGGACGATTTCAATGCATTGTAGGCGTTGAAGCCATATTTGGCTGATAAAGACAGATGCGGAGTAGGTAGTTCTGCCGCTTTCTAACTTGTTGCGGTAATAGAGCAGACGTTTTTTAACCGGGTATTTTTCATACTTTGAAAGGTATAAAGTAATATTTGCAAGTGATTGTAAAATTTATTAAATCAAAATACCATAGTGAATAGTCGTGTTGCATACGGATGTTTTAATTTAGCCCATATAAGCAGTATTAAAAAATTTCATGGGTGAGTTCTTCATAACCTCCACAGTTCGCGTGTTGTACCTAGACATGCAGTGTGAAATGTTTTAGTTTCCTGTTTAAACGACCTGCAATATTGCAATTATGGGTAAGGGCAATTAGAAGAGAAAAGTGGATGTCCACAAAAAGCAGCAAAATATGTATATGTATATGTTTGACGGCTGATTACAAAAACATATTTAATGGCGAAGGTGAAGATGACATACAGCATCACAAAATTAAAATATATTTAAAGCATATTTCAATATCCAAACCACTTACAAAATAGATTAATTCCAAGATCTATAATAACCCGCTTTATTCCAACAACAAAGCAAGAAAATAATAACAATTTTACTGCTTCAGAGATAAAATACCTAATTCATTTGTTTAATCTATCTTTATAATAATTGATGTATCATTGTAGACACCACCTGTGGCCAGCGAACACAAATGTAATATGTCAATACAAACCGATCCACTACCAGAATCCCCGACAAAGTGCACACTCCGAAGGAAGATCATTTTGTTACTAATAAACTTTCCGCAGAAATACAGACAGCTATTACTATCATGCATTAAAGCACTGTATGATGCTGGCATTACTGTTCGCTCGATTACTTGTGATGGAACAGGAACCAATATCTCAACATTGACAAAATTGGGTTGCAAAATTAATGGGATAGCGCCAATGTCATATTTCAAACATCCCTCCTACAAGGAGGAGCCTTCAAAGCCTGTAAATATTCATTGTTTCTTAGATGCATGTCACGTACTGAAGTTAGTAAGAAATACATTTACAGAAAAAAAGGGGTTGTCTGAAAAAGGCAGTATTAAATGGAGTTAACTGTCAAAATTCAATGACTTGCAAAACAAAGAAGGTTTACAGTTTGCTAACTCACTATCTTCTGTTCATATTTTGTATAAACTCAAAATAATGAATGTTAAATTAGCTGCTCAGTGTTTAAGTAGTGGCGTGGCAGACGCTATTGATTATTTAAGAAATGGGGGCCATCAAGATTTTCAAGGTTCGGCAGCCACCACGGACTTTATTTGAGTGATTGATAGGATATTTGATGCTCTTAATTCAAGAAATATTTTTGGAAAAAGTTTTAAAGCTCCGATTAAACCAAAGAGTTTGAATTATTTTTAAGAAGTGTTTGGTAAAGCTTCAGACTATTTAAAATCACTTACGATAGATGGTGAACCCATACTGAACCACCCGCGAAAAACCTTTACCTTACACGATTCATAGTCAGCATGTAAAGTGATATACATTTAGCATTCGATCTTTTTAATAAAGCTGAACGTCCGCTCAAGACCATTTGGAACTGTTTTTTAGCTGCATACGATCTCGGGGTGGATTTAATAATAATCCTGATAGTCTGCAGATGAAATGGGCATGAAGACAGTTGTTGCTCAGAAATCAAGTAGTACCAAGTGTTAATGCCAATTGTATGGATCTTGAGAGTCTGTGCATACAAGCGTTCGAGTTTAGATCGAAAAAAGAAATGTAAAAGAAAGCGAAAATATGACTAACGATGATGAAACTATACTAGATTTAATAGCTGATACCTTAAACTACTCATTAACTGAATACCAAGAAAATGTAACGTAATGTATTCCAGGATTTATTTTTAGCAAACTGTTTAAAGGCCTCAATTGTTGTTATTGCCTCGATATACTGCTAAACAAGCATACTCAGAATGAGGATCACATTTATTCAGCTGGACCAGAGATTTATAACAAATTTACCAATTTTGATTAATTTGGTGGTTTATTACACCCATCTACCATAGTTTTTAAAATTGTAGCATTTCGAGAAAAACAGATTCGTGTGTTACATGATCAAAAAAGGAAGGGTGAAGAAAACTAGGAATACGACAAAAATTTACGAAATTATTTTTTACTTCATGAATCGAAACATGAGTCGAATTATTTAGTTTACTATGTATTAATTATTATTAGACTACATAGCTACTTATAGGTACATACTGAATTTATTTGGTAATGTTCTGTAAACGCACATTTATTCTCGTGTACCGTTTTTTATATCTTATAATAAAAGCATTCATTTATTTAATTGTAAACGTTTTATTGGCCTAGATCACAATACATGTTTCAATGGTGAAAGAGATAATTGCCAACATATTTTTTTACCTGATTTACCTGCATTTTATTTCCCGTATTATCGTTTGTGTATGAGTTACGTGCGAAAGAAAGAGATCGAGATACCCATTCGGAGAGTGTTATTTATGCGCCTTCCCTTTCAAGTTAGGAGGCGGTAAATAGAGGATTTTGTGCCGTGTTTTGATTAAGGCATTTTTATAGTTAGATTTAAAAAATGGAAATAAAAAAGAAAACTAAAATCTACGGTAACCTAGGTTACCGTAGATTTGAATTTCTTAGTTTCTTTTTTATTTCCATCTTTAGATAGATTGAGGTTAGAGACACGGCACACCTTTCTCTATTTAACGCCACCTTGTCCAGTTCCGTATTGCGTACAGTTCAATGTAGCCTGCTAAAGCAATTGATTATGTGCCGTCAAACCAAATGCACACAGCCAAAATTTTGCTGTAATAGTATTTTTTGAGCGCGATGGTATATGTAAGTCATGCGTGCTGCTTACCTCATATATTTTAAACATCGATTTTTAATAATAAAGGTTTTGCGAAATTTGTTCCTTTTTGGATGGTTTTTTTTAAATATAAGTACTAAGATGGCTTTATCTAAACATAAAAACTACTAGTTATATTTAAAGATGTTATGAAAACTCCTAAGAATTCTTAAGAAAAATTGAAGTTGGCAACGTTCAATTAGTTGTTTTTAGCACGTAGCTCCAGTTCTATGGTTTGAAAAGTCTGTGTGACTATCTTACTCTTTCTTGAAATTTTGAAACAACTAAAAAAAGATAGCAACAAACCAGAGTAATGTATTAGTAAAATGGCGGTGGGTTTGAAGGAGGGTGTGTGACCCAATATGCGACAGAGCTAGTGGATTCTAAGTTCATGAATTATACCTCATTAAAATATCATGATCGTAAGTATTTTAAATTGTCTAATAAACATAAAAATAATCTAAACATTAACAATTGTACTCGAGTATACACTAAAAATGAGATCAATGACCATGGGTGGGTTTTACTTTAAAATTTCATCTTAGATGTGCACGTAAATCTATACTTTTCTCCCTTCATCTGCAACATTTCTATTACTGCAAATTATACTCGTTCCTTGTTATGGACCATCGTAATATCTTGAATATAGTTCAGTATTTAATTATTATTTGTTTAGATGTTTTGCTTTCATTAATTTAGTAATTAACGCAAAAAGACAAACTTAAATTCAACATTTTATTGTCACATGAATGGGAATGTTTGAATTGTAATATTTGTATTTTTATTGTAAATGCCAATTTGAACTCTTGCAAGACAAGTGTGTCGATGATTTAATAAGATGTACTTTTATAAGTACTTATTATTTTATTGAGTAGCTTGTGTTGAAAACTTTTGAATATTTTAATCAAAAGCACAATTTGTTTCTTTAAACAGTGCACCTACTTTCTCATATTTGCATAACAGTACTTTTGTTATTATATACATTTTGATTGCATTAATAATAGGTGTAGTATTTTATCATTTTTTGTTGTATTTTGTAGGCAAAACTAGAGTGCTGGTTCTAATTTTGTGTATGTGGTATGGACTGCAATCGTGATACAAGTGCCTCAACAGGGCAGCTGTCTAATATAAGTAGCACTGTTGTGGGTATGCATCATTCTCATTCCACACCGGCTGGTGTTGATGGTGGAGCACGAACACCTCCTACAACTCCAAAAAAAGGTGGCAAAATGCTTGCTATACGAGTTCAAATGTTAGATGATAGTATTACAATTTTTCAAGTTCAGGTAAGTTATAAATAATTAAAATAAATTGTTTCTTTATTAATGAATTCCCAAACATTGTAAATATTAATAAGCAGTTTAGAGTAAATTTTTTGAAATGAAAACATAAATATAAGACTACTGTGTAATTTTTATAAGATTTATATGTGACTTGAAGCAACAGGACCAGGAATTCTGTTCAGATTCCACTTTTCGAAAGATTGGTTTTAAGCGAATTATCACTAGTGGTTAAGGTTGGTGTGCTGGTTAATGCTCCATTTAAGATTTATTTATAATTTAATGGTTAAAAGTGAGGTTAAACGGAAAGGTATGAACTGACAGTTTATGTGGACCTTTAAGATTTAACATTTATGATTCATTTAAAAAAAGGTTTTTTTAACTTTAACTTCTTACATCTAAAATATTAAATGAAAAATTGTGTACACAGTTGCACCAATACAATTAGTCAGTTCCTGTTTATTTGGGGTTTTCCTTTAAATGTTAAATGTTGCATAAACTGCTCACTAAAATATTAAATCATAATATTACATTTTAAATCTGAAATACTACAATGGTTCAGCCTGCAGCCTTTAGTTGTAATATTCTGATGCATTCTGGACACGAATAAGTATGTCTTTTAGGTGTTTTGAACGCTTCTCACATTTACTTCTTTTGTATTAGTGAATTTATTCCTTTTTTGGAGGATATTGTCCAACTTTCATCATTAGTACTTGAATCGCTGCTATGTTCTGTATGTGGTTTTCTAGAAACCCCTTCTCTTTTAATTTCATTTATTTCAGCCATTTACTGTGCTTATTTAGAGCTAACAGAACTTTGTAATCATCTATAATTTGATAGTGTATTATTGTTTTTAAGATTATTAGGAATATTATCTGATTTTTCGTTGTATTTAAAGATAAATGTATTTTCATTTATTATTATGAATGCCTGTACTTGTTAAGATTCCATTTAACAAATAGTTTTGTTCAGGTAACTTTATTTGTTTCTTTAAATATGAATCAACTCGTTATTATTGCATTAGATTCATTTTTGCACTTATTTATCTACGCCAATTTATTTACTGTGGTATGTGCACATTTTTTACATAGACTCTCGCCATTTTCTTAGTGTTTGCCCATTTTTTGGCACAGCTATTATGGAAATATACACAATTTACACCTGACTTTTCTTGTAACTATAGTATTATAATAGATTTTAGGCTTTTCCGGTTTGTTTTCTGCACTGGTCACATATGAGAGCTATCAGTTTCAACCAATATTCCGTCCGCAGGCCAATATCAATACCTTTCTTTAAACAATTTCAACTAAGTTTTAAAAAGTATGGAATGGTTTGTAAGTCAATAATTCTACCCAACCGAATAAGGGAAGAAATAGAAAATGCTTTTATGCAAAGGGTACATATCGACCATAACAAAATCATGTTAGTCTGCAACAATTAGATAATACAATTTCAAGTTCTTTACACTTACCTACCACAGTATTTTTAAGATAGATATTGTGTATCCAAATGGTTCATAGTTCAAAACCTTGATATACCAATTAAAAATGTAGAAATGTTTCGTAGCTACTGAAATTATTTAATAATTTAATGTATTAAAATTCATTGAAAACAGGGTGTTTACATTTCCTTTTAACTATTCTGTGCAAATCTTTGTGATGACTATACACTTTATTTGGTAACATTTTCTGTTTTTAATTACAAGATCTATTTAACCCATATCATCCCATACTACTGAATAATAAAATAAAGGGTCTAAATTTTATTTATTAATCAATTTTATTAGTACAATAAAGCTTTAAAAAAAATTACAAAAAATTAATTAAACAGACAAAAAGAGGATGGTGCGTAAACGCTCCACTGGTAAAATATGAGTAACGACATTTTTTATTAATTTTAATTATCCATATTTTTTATTTATTGCATATATAATATATTTTAAACCAAGCATAAAAGATTTTCGATGCAAAATAAACAGTATTCAAAAAAAAGTTCGAAAATGACTATGGCGCAAAAATAAACCATTAGTAAAATACATATAGAAAATTGGTTATCGTTGATGGTATAATTTAAAATATGGAATATGTAGATGGACGTTGCACTTGTACACATATGAATTGTGTGGTGTCCACATTTTTTACACGTTCTTCGAGCTTTCTCTATATGGCCGACTGTATCATAACGCACTTCGTCAATATCGGTGGGTTGTTATGTTTCATGGTTTTGGATGCAATTTGCAACAGACGTAAGGTTATACAGGTATGGAAAAACATTATTGCGGGTCTGACTTATAATAAGCTAGAAAGAAACCCAATAAGCATTATATGAATGTGAGAGAGACATAACTTAACCGATGTTTTCAGTCATCCCCTGTAACTCTGTTATTGTCAGACATATTAAAAAAGTAAAAACTGATATTTGTAGATTTTTACGTAGAATCCAGTGGCGTACATTTTCTTTAGAAGTCACAATTTTTGAGATATTGACATAACCTACTTTTTTTTATTGGACACCCTATATATTTTTTTAAAATCTTTTTCCCCTTGCCAAGAGCTTTTCAAAAATATAGCAGTCTATATTTATTTTTATAAATAACGTGACAACATGATTTTTTCTATAATTTACGTTGATAATAGTGGATAGCCGTGGGTAACCATGGTAACGCAAAAAACAAAATAATTAACGTTCTGCCATTACTTAGGTATTTGATTTTTGATTTTTGAAGTTTCTGCTTCTCTCAAATTATTCCTGGTTACATTTTCCCAAATTTAGTGTTTTTGTTTATTGTTATCGTTCTTGTTCTTGTTCTTGTTGTTGTTGTTGTTGTTTAATTATTTTTTAATATGGCTGGAAACTAAAAATTTGAAAACTTTGAGAAATATGATATGAATACCTGCTTCATATTATCTAATGAAAACGCAGACCAGGCCTTAGAACTCTATCTGAACAGGTCAGTTAATCTTTACCTTAGAATTTGTATTTATTTTATACAACGTGTCCCAGATAACATTTCCAGCATGGGGATCTCGCTTATTATAAAAGATACAAATTTGGTTAAATTAGATGAATTACTCCTAAGGATTAGTGAAATTATAGGACACTCTCCAATTTCCAAATTTCCATGTATTTTAAGACTTATGGCAAGAAAAAGAAAAATGTCAAATTTCATTTTCTTGTAATATCTTTTTTGTTATATTAGACATATAAATTTTATTTGCACTTCCTTAAGGCGAGATTTTAGCGGACCGCATGAGCAAATTCGCAACGAGCGAAGGGGAGTACAGGTGTATCACTCGTTACCCCTTCCAAATCATAATGCGCTCAAGCTCGGCTCGAGACGGAAGCATAAAGAAACAGATAGATTTACTAGGTAAGGTGGATGACGTACATTGAGCAATAATATCAGATTTCGCTGAATATAGTAAAGCCGCTTGTACATAATAAACAAGGATATCTTCGACTTCCACAAATTCTTCTTTTATTATTTTATAGATCAACTTGATTTTTTCAACACACGAAGGAAAAGGTACTGTAAAGCTATATCGGCTCCTTCTGTAATGATAAGAATTCAAATTTTATTTGTGCATAGCCTCAGAGATCACCTTTAATATTGTTTGAATACTTATTTCACTTATTATTGGTTTCAACAATGCTTTTATTTTCGTTGTACAAAATGGAATACCTAATTGTTTTTTATTATACCTAGATACAATCATTCCTTGTCTTGCTCAATCGAAATTTAGAGATCTGAAATTCTCAAAATACCCGAAAAGTAATGTAGGAACTAAAGATAAAAAAACTACGAGGAGTTCGATCTATGGACATTGCTCAATTATTTAAATTCTTTGTTTCTTAGAAAATACAGAATGTTTATGTGATGATTACATTTAGGTGCTTATAAGAAAAACACAAAATTGGTCACAATGTTAACAAGCCAATGAAGTATTTAGGTATTACATTCATAGTTTTCTTCTAATGACGTGCGGGCTCTATTTGGTTCTGATTCTGACACATTATTTAGTTTATGTAGAGTTTATCTACAATAAAATACAAAATGTGTTATAGTTCCACAGGAAAAGTGCTACGAGGATTGTCAAGAGAAAACATCACAAATAATTGTCTGTAATAAAAATGTACCTACTAAAAAATACATGTTTTCTTACTCACGTATTCAACGTAACGGCTTATTTCTGTTGTATCTGCTATCGACAAGCTCAGGAAGTAAATAATCAAAATAAAATTTCAGTTTTGAAACCATATTCGTTCTCCAAAGTCTGTGTCTCTTTTAATCCTCTGAATAAATAAATCGTTAGGGATCCAAATACAAAAAAGACAAAAGTCACTATTTGTTTGAAATTTCACTTTTCGTTTTTTCTAAACTTTTCAAAAACTCATCGGCTTTCAATTTATACGTTTCTGGGTTCATATCAGGTACATCGTCGTACTTCCATTTTCCCATAATTGTTATCTGGTCCAGTCTACGTTTTTGATATTTTTCTTCCTTGACTCTAAGTTTAATTTACGTTTACATCTAAGTTGCCTTGTTCTATCTTTTTTGGACGCAAACCTTCTCAAATATTTCCCCGTTGGGCTACGCTTTATAATTCTTTTGGTCACTTTCGAGTGAAATTTTGATTGATTATTGAACGATGCTCGCCGCTTTGCACCTTACTGTATGAGTCTCTCATCACAAAATTGACCGTTTCCTCCAATGAATTTTGCAACAATAGAATTATATCTTTCTGCTAAATTATTATTTACATTGTAAAGTAAGCTGTCCACATGTTGAATGAAAGCCTAAAGCATTTTTCAACCCATCCATAAGCCACACAACTGCAAATCTTCAATATAATTTGTGTCATTTTCTTTTCTGGTACATTGAAACTGCCTAGTAGAACAATGTTCATGGTTTAAAACATGATTGAGTAAATTGTGAAATCTAAAATCATTTCGTTTCACTTCACTAGGCTTATTTGACGTAGAAATTCGGTGGATCTTTTTAATTATACAATATAAAGAAATTCTCAATCGTTCCAAATTTTTTCCACAATTTGCGCATTGTTACAGGTACAACTCCTATGTTGTTGATTCTGGTCTTGCTCAATTCTTTTATTCTATTGTTAAAATTTCTGCATATATGGTTGGTGCACTCAATTTTTTAATAAGCGAATCTAGCCCATACGGCCTAATAGTATTCAGCTTATCAAAGAGACTACTATCTCCATCGCCTACAAACACATTCACATATTAAGGCCACTTAGAAAATAATACTTCTACAGTATATGTATCAACTATAACGGTCATAACCAATGTCCCGGCATAGTGTAGACAACCAACAACTTCTCCGATGCTATCCGAAAATGTTTGTATAGAGAATGCAGTCAATAAGGTATTCACTAATGTGTAAACGTAGCGTGCTAAGGAGAACTGGAAAAACATGTTTTTATTGTGGTTGCTTACACGTATGCCAGGACTTTCATTTCACGACAACTTACCAATCATATATGCATAGTTTACTCCATGCATAGCAATACTTTGTTTGAATCCTCGGCGACTATATCTGCCTCCATTGCGTTTGCACTTCCTGACCAGTTCTTGTAGCAGGTATGCTCAGAATATCTTTTTCATATTATCATGTTTAGTGCAAATAAGACAAAATGTGTTTCTTACGCTAAGAAAAAGAATTTTTGAGAGTGAAATCACTATACAAGCCTAAAATTCGTTATGTCAGCGAATCACATTTAAATTGTATTTGTTTTCACACTTACAACACCTGATAATGAGCTGTAGTTACATTTATAAGAACGCTTCGCCCAAGAGCCATCAACAACTACAGTGAGCAATGGAATACCTTGGCTGTCAACACTACCTCTTTGAATAGCAAGATCTTTTTCTATTCGTACAGCCTCTTCCATTTCTTCTATAGCAACATCTCGTATGTTATCATGGATATTTTTTTGTAGAGCAAAATAAGTAGCGGTTGACATAGTGGGCATATTCAGTAAAGCGCATTGCTCTTCCATCTGAGAAAAACTTTGACCCGTGCAGATATTTCCAAAAACCTGAACAATACCCTCAACATTACAAAATTAACATCTATGAAAGTACAAAGTTGATAATACCATGGCGTCATTTACAGACATAACTTCACTATTATTGTTTCTGTCTGATTCTATAGTTTCTTCTTTTTGGCACATTGAACACTTGAAAAGCGAAGAAGTGTTGAATCCTTTGCGAATCTCCTTGACAAAGGTCATGTTTGTTGAAGAGCAACCAAACTTGTCATGGTCTCAAAGTGTTTCAGTTGCTCTACCAAGTACTTTACATCAAAGAGGCGCCTACCTTCTAGAGGAACTGTTTCTATCGGTTGTTCACTTTCACTAAAATTCAGTTTTCTTATACTTATAGAAGCTCGATGCCAATTACTTACACTGTGTATTCTAGATATTCAGAATACGACTCTGTCTCAGAAACACGGCCATTATCATGGCTTGAGTAGTGCTCATCATCACTATCATCAAAAGTAGTCATTTTAGTACCAGTACAGCTAAAAATAAATTTGGACTAATAGGTAGATACATACATAGGTATATATTGTTTTAATAAGAGTACTGTGTGGCATCGAGAGGTTACTATTTCAAAATCTTTGGAGAGACTGTTTATTGTTAGAAGAAAGGCAAAATAGGAGTGATTTTGTGAACAACTTTTGGGAGAGGTTTTCCATTGGAAATCCACTGTACGTATACAACCTAGCTATCTAACTCGAGTAACTTGTAAGAAATAGATACCTACCTTGGAAGGCTATGAACTGAATTTATATTTGCAGTAATACTTTTCGGTTCGAATACAATCACCTATAATTGTTCTTTGTTACAAAGGTTTCTCTAAAAGTTTATTATATTTTATAGGTAAATACAGCATATATCGATATTATAAATAATGTTCGTTGTTTTT
This sequence comes from Vesta saturnalis, assembly GCA_036346205.1. NCBI lineage: Eukaryota > Metazoa > Arthropoda > Insecta > Coleoptera > Lampyridae > Vesta > Vesta saturnalis. The sequence goes on from JARFJB010000428.1 coordinate 2,255,659, forward strand.
CAATTACATACCTGGATGTACCAGCAGATGAGGTTTCTATATTTTGTTTTCTGAGCAGTCATTCTGAAATAGGTATGTCTAAGTATAGGCACATATTAAAAACAGAAATATATATATATATATATATATATATATATATATATATATATATATATATATATATATATATATATATATATATATATACATGTGTACTATTTCATAGGGACAGTTAATAAACAGGAACTATTTATAATGTCATTTTAGTTTTACAGCACAGAGAATCACCGATTTATGTTACATACCTACTAAAATGTAGATGCTGATTTGACCAGTTTATTTCTTTGATAAATACACAATTTTTCACCATTGAATTCCCTAGCTATTTAGATTTATGAAACACAGAGGAAAATACCAAAATCGTCAGACTAATAAAATAACGAAATAAATGTATTAGCTCAAATCAAACCTTTTGCAGCAAAATTGCTAAATACGCTCCTTTTTTTCTATCAGCACTATCTACTCTAGTTTACGAGATAGCAATACTGTCCCTATGAAATAGTAGACACCCTGTATATGTATATATATATATATATATATATATATATATATAATAGATATATTTTTACCTTGCTCCAATCGTTTCATACGTTGCTTTACATTAGACGTTTATCTCAAGACGGAGGTGAAACTTATAGTTACCCATTTTGCTAAGTACTTCTACTACCTAATCTTCAAACTAATGAAGTGCCCAGTATCACAAAAAAAACTAAACAGTAATTAAAATTGTCTTTGTCTATAGGTACATAAAATTAAAAATGTCTTTGTCTATACACTAAATTATTAAAATTGTCGCCTACATCAAATTATTATCCTGGAAGAATATTGAAACACGTATTCACGGCACTCACTAAACACAAATAGTATTTGTTTATTTAGAAGTAACAATGGAAAGTGGAAACAGCAATGAATAAATTCGAAGAAGCTCGCACCATCGGTTGCGGTCGCGGCGCCGGCCTGCATGCGTAGTAGTGGTGTATTCCTCCGTAGTCTGGGCTGCAAAACTTCGAGATTTAATGCGACGATCCATCTTCTTAGAAAGATTACTCAGCTGCAGAATTTTCCGAACAATAAGTTTATTTCTATTTAATTGCCAAAGGTTATCTTTGAAGCTATGCAAAATATAATTTTCGATTTCTTATTATTACTTGAATTACAGCATGTTAAAATTGCTCAATTTAAAGAAGTTTGTGATTTTTGTAACACTCCTGAAGGCGATCACGCAAAAGGAGCCTTTATAGCTCTACAGTACCTTTCCTTCATGTGAGAAAAAAATCAAGTTGATATATCTATAAATAAAGAGAATTTGTCGAAGTATGAGATACTGTTTTCGACATTCACATGCGGCTAAAATCTCGCCTTAAGATAGTTTTTATGCAGAATTTAAATATCAATTTGAATTTTTTGTTGCACTTTCTATTTTTTAGTTTCAACCCCTAAATTAAATTTTTCTTATGGAACGACAAGTCGGCTTTGAAATAATTGATCGTGTTTTTTATTCTCTTTACAATGATATAGCACATGTACTATCTATTTTTAAAAACAACAAAGAAAATTTAAAAAAATGTATTTTATTAAAGACTCTAACAATAAGTAGGCCGTGAAACATGAGAAAACGACAAATAATAGATAACAACAAGAGTTAAGCAGGTAATAGTATTGGAGATAATTATCCAATTATAAAAGATGTTCAAACACTTGACCATTCCGTTCTAAACATAATTGTGCCCTGCGTAGTGTCGACGTAATTGCTCTGCGTAGTTTTTGGCGTTTAATGCTACCCAATGCTGCAAGAACAGCTTCACGAAGATCTTCGGCATTCTCAAATGTTTGCACGTACACTCGATTTTTTACGTAGCCCCAAAGGAAAAAGTCCAATGGCGTTAAGTCTGGAGATCTGGGTGGCCATAAAATCGGCCCTCGATTACCAATCCATGAATTTGGAAACCGATTATTAAGATATTCGCTGATGATGTTTGAATTGTGGGGTGGGGCTCAATCTTGTTGGAAGCAGATATTAATATTCTCATCAAGTTTCTAAATCAGTTTGTAGTAAATTCAAATACCTTTCACTATTTAATGTTTCGTTAAAAAATATGGGTCCAATAAGTTTAGCGCCTAAAATGCCACACCAGACGTTAAAACCAAATCTCACTTGATGCCGACTTTCCTTAACAACGTGAGGATTTTCACGGTCCCAAAAGTGAACATTGTGTCGATTGAAAAGGCCATTATTTATAAATCTGCTTTCGTCAGACCACAAAATCGTAGCTGGAAAATTATCGTTATTCTCACATTGATTAACATACCATTGGCAAAATTGTAATCTTCTCCCCTGGTCTCCATCTCTAAGTCCCTGCAGAATGGTGTACTTATAGGGATGGTACCTGTGACGTTTTAAAATTCTTTGTGATGTAGTTTTCGAAATACCAGTGTTATGTTCAATTTCTCTAACAGATGTTGAAGGATTTTCAATAACTGATTGTAATAAATTTAGTTCTGCATCTTCATTCCGTAATTTCGGATTTCTAGTAGGTTTTGAAAATGAACCATATTCTTTTAAATTAATTACCAAATTTCTGTACGTACGAGCACTGGGCTGCCTTCTTTCAGGGTACAGCCTCAAGTACATCCGTTCAGCTTCTATACTGTTTTTATGAGACAAGATGTAACTACTCAACATATCAAACTTTTCAGTATTAGTAAATAAAGCCATGTTTAACACAAAAATATTCTGGAACGAATAATTTTTAAGTGACATTAAATTCGATTGTGTTTTTATGTTTCACGGCCTACTTATTGTTAGAGTCTTTAATAAAATACATTTTTTTAAATTTTCTTTGTTGTTTTTAGAAATAGATAGTACATGTGCTATATTATTGTAAAGAGGATAAAAAAACACGATCAATTATTTCAAACCAGACTTGTCGTTCCGTAAGAAAAATTTAATTTAGGGGTTGAAACTAAAAAATAGAAAGTGCAAAAAAATTCAAATTGATATTTAAATTCTGCATAAAAAATATCTTAAGAAAGTGCAAATAAAATTTATATGTCTAATATAACAAAAAGATATTACAAGAAAAAGAAATTTGACATTTTTCTTTTTCTTGCCATAGTCTTAAAATACATGGAAATTTGGAAATTGGAGAGTCCTATAATTTCACTAATCCTTAGGAGTAATTTATCTAATTTAACCAAATCTGTATCTTTTATAATAAGCGAGATCCCCATGCTGGAAATGTTATCTGGGACACGTTGTATACCTATCTTGTCATATAGATATCCCGAAAGAAGACAACCCGACAGAAGAATATTTCAAAAATTAAAATTTAATCTTTGCCAACATGGATGTTTCGACAAACCTTGACCCCGAGTTTACAACGTAGAGAACGAGGAATCAGAGATCAACGTTTTAGCAGTTCTTCAAGCCACTCCTGAAACCTCGTGCAGGAAAATAGATGAAGAGACCGGTGCGTCTAAAACAACAGTGCAAAGGATTTTAAAAAAACATACCCTACAAGTATAAAGTTGTTCATCATCTGCACCCTGGTGGTGCTGAACGTGGATTGGAGTTCTGCAATTGGTTTATAAATATGAAAACTCAGGACAATAATTTTGAAAAAAAAAATAATTTGGTCAGACAAGGCACATTTCACAAGTTCGGGAATTCTTAATAGACACAACTCGCGGTTTTGGAGTCAAGAAAACACCCACGTGATTTTTCCTAGAGAGCGTCAAGGCAGGTTCGGATTTAATGTCTCCTGCTTTATTTTTAACCGAAAAATAGTTTACAAGATTTATGAAGAAAACCTAAACTCTAATGGGTACTTACAAATTCTACAAGAAAAAACTATGAACATTTTAGAAGATATTCCACTGGCTCAACTGAATGATATATTCTTCCAGCAGGATGGGCTCCAGCCCACAATGCTAGAATAATACAAAATTGGCTAAATGAACGTTTTCCCAGGAGATAGATTGGAACAAATGGAACTGTTCGATGGCCACCACGATCACCGGATCTCTCGGTTTTGGATTTTTTTTCGTGGGGGTATTTAAAGAATAAAATTTATTCAAGGCAATATGCCAACATGCAACAATTAAACATTGCAACCGAAAATGCTTTTGCAGAATTACGAAGACAATCATTTATTTTGGAAAATGTTATTAAAGGAATTTATAAACTTTGTGAAACTTGTAGGAGACATAGTGATCTGCAATTTGAACAGTATTTGTGATTAATTAATTATTTTGTTTTTTATCAATGTAAATTATAGAAAAAAATCATGTTGTCACGTTATTTATAAAAATAAATATAGACTGCTATATTTTTGAAAATCTCTTGGCAAGGGGAAAAAGATGTTAAAAAAATCTATAGGGTGTCCCATAAAAAAAAGTAGGTTATGTCAATCTCAAAAACTGTGACCTCTAAAGAAAATCTGAGCGCGCCACTGGATTCCACGTAAAAAAATCTACAAATATCAGTTTTTACTTTTTTAACAATAACAGAGTTGCAGGGGATGACTGAAAATGCAATTTTTCCAAAATCACCTTGTAGCACAAAAACATACGAAAACGGGATAACCTGTACATATTTGCATGTAGGCACAAAATATGAACTACTTAAGTCTCCTTCAACCTAGCTTCAACATTTCTAACGAAACCAAAGCAATTAAGATGGTGTTCAAAAGTCGCGTGTTCTTTGAAACTATTAATTAAGTAAATAATTTACACTTAAACATTAAATGATAATACCTCAAACATCGAAGTTTATTGTAATTGCAAATGTATGACATGGTTCGATTAGGTACTACTCGTAAGAAGAACCAAGAAGTAAGTTACGAGAGCTACAAACAAGAACATTAACATTTACATTGATAGTATAACTTAGGTTTAAGGTTTAACTTAAAACGAACAGAAAACACTTTTTTCAAAACTCTACTTTATAAGATTTTCGAAAACACCTACCTACCTACCTTTGAACATGGCAGTAACCCAATCTGTGATAAAATTTAGTTCGGGCGTTTTCTAACATTTCTTGGGTGATGCTGTTTAAAGAGTCTGTAATTTTGACACGAAGTTCGTCCAAATTGTTAGCACGTTCATGCCTGTGCTGGGATACGTATCCCTAAACAAAAAAGTCGTTCGCAATGATATCAGGTAAGCGAGGAGGATATTTAATAGTACCTTTTCCACTTATAATACGGTTAGGGAACGTAGTTTCCAAAAACTGTTGAAATCTTAATGCAGTATGAACAGGACAGCCATCTTCTCGATACCAAATGTCATCAAAATTTATATTGAGGCGTCGAACAGCTGGAACTATCTGGTTTCTCAACAGTTCTAAATATTTGTCCGCTTTCAAGTTTCCGTTGATTAAAAATGGACCAATTATGGAATTGCCTAAAATTCCTGCACACACATTAACTTTTTGGGGGTATTGTGTCCGGTACGGAATACTAACGTGTTTGTTTTCCTGAGAGTAACCAACAGCGACAAACGGATTGTGATGGCCTTGTAATTTAAAAGAACACTCGTCGGTAAACAAAATATTTTCAATAAATCTTTCGTTTTCATTAGCCCGATTCTTCATATCTTCATGAAATTTCATACGCTTTTGATGATCTGGAAAAATTTCTTGTGTAGTTTGCAACTTATAGCAATGGTATTTATTCCTTTTCAAGATATTGCGAACTGTTCTTGGTTCAATATTCATTTCTTCACCAATGTTTGTACTATTGCACAGGAAATTAGTTTCTGCTAAACTACACACTGCAATTACTTCGAGTTCGCGGTCTTCGTTTAAGTTACGACCAGGATGCTCCTCATCATTACTATCAATGCTACTGCATTTTCTACAATTATTTAAACATCCACTTCTTTCAAATTTACAAACAGTACGCATAATGGTAATTTCTGATGGAATTGGCCTGTTTTCAAAGGAAAAAGCAAACCTGCCCATTATTTCATGTCCAGAGCTTCCTGAATAATACCACTTAATAACCTGTATTTTTTTCTTCAGTCAGAATACATGAGTATTGTGTCGGACTTGCAAAAACACTGATTTTCAATTCTTATTGACAGTGGCAATTAAATGTGTCATTGATACTAGCCTACTCAAAAACGCATGTATGGCATCAGCGCTTTTAGTTTGTTGTGTATTCTATATCACGTAGCGCGTGAACTGATTGTACTGTCTTTGTTTTACTTATTATAAGTCAGACCCGCGATGATATTTTTCCATACCTGTATAAGATTCAAAATCAGTTTAGGACAGTTTTATTTCATTGTCAATATTGTATAGCTTCCAAGCATTTACTATTGTGCTGTCGACTGAGTTACAAAATACCGCTCACCGCCATTTTTTGCCTAACACCCTAGACTTGTAATTGGCAGTCGAATTAGTGTGGTGTCCTCCACACATATCTTTATTGCATTCAGAGATAACATTTGGTTGTGGAATTGTAATTTCTTCTTTTTTCCTTTCTACTGTAGTATTTTGTTGTAATCAATGGCTGTACATTCAATGCATCACAGCACACTGTTACTACAGAATTGTCATTCCACCTGAAATCTTTGAAACCTCTTCAAAAGCGGTATCATAAAAGCCTCTCTGCTTTTTGGACACACTTTTTACGCTTTCTAAAGTTCAACTGTTTGTCCTATCCTCACAAATGATTCCAGTAGCAAAAAATCCTTTACGCTTTAGCTCAACAAATAGTTTATAAGACGAAAAGTAGTTATTGAAGAATATTTTTTTATTACTTCCAGCAAATCTAAAACCACTTGACCTCCAAGTCCGAAAGGCGATTTTTCTTTTTGGGTCTGAGCTCCTCCATACGGCAATGAATAAAATCAATATGCATCAGAGGAACAAAGGCACTACAGTTTGAATACAAACCGCACAGGTTTACCCCTTATAAACATTTTGCAAGAATGTCTTACAAAATATGGTATCATTTGCTCATCGATAGATAAATAAAATCCAAACACACCACACTGTTATTTAATTTATTCAAAAAGGGTCACACCTTCGAAAATTTATCACTTATATCTAGTAAACTGTTATCGCTTTAATGTAAATATCGTTTATTTTATTTTGCCACCATAATGTTCTTTATACGCCCCCAAATGCGGGCGTAATGTGGTCTTTATAGCACGGAAATGTTATTGTTGCTAAGCAGCATGATTGACAGCAAACACATGACATGATATGTCACGTAAGTTGAAAGAATTGTTGAAACAACAACCTTACTATACAACCTTTATTAATAAAAATAATAGTAATGAAACTTATTCTTTAATTCATCTAAAATTTCTTGTGAAGAGGTTTTTGCGTTTTCACCTTCCATTTTAGAATGCAAATTATTTACAAACGAACAGTACCTTAGCAACAATTTAGCAATATCACAGTACCTTAGTAACAACAAATTAGCCTACTGTCGACTTTATTTCACTGCATTTGCATTTAAAAACTTGCCGAAAATACTGAATCTTTTTAAAATTTTGTTCCAGTTTCATGGTGCAAAATAAAATAAAACATTATTACCACGGGCATAATTAGATTATGGCTCTCAGGAATATAAAAGCCCTCCGCTTCGCGTCGGGCGTTTAACATTCCCTCGAGCCATAATCTTCTGATTATGCCCTTAATACATAAATATCTATTAATTGTTTGGAACCGATTACGACTCATGCAATTTTTAACAATAGCTACACCTATACTTTTTTCTTAACACCAATACATTGGTTTGTGATATCCAGAAAATATAATTATACCTAAAAATTGTGACAATTACTGTTTTTGGGCGTATTTCAAAGAAAATTCAACTGTCATATCCGTTAACACATTCAATGCGGATGGTAGACTTGAGTTATGCTGTGGCCTGAACCTCATTTATTGATGAAACTAGTACTTAATAAAAAATAAATATTTTAGAGCATTCAGCAATATTTATTTCAGTTATACAACCATAAATTTTTGATTGGCTCACATATATGCCCACCAGTTCAGAGAGAGAGAGAGAGGTACTTACGCTAAGAACTGCTGGCACACATGTATGTCGCAGCGAAAAAAAATATAATTTTTTTGGTTTTAAAATATTTATTTGTACATAGAAATAAAAATTAAACTACGAGTATTCTTATTAATAAAAACATTTTTTGCAGTTGGTGAAAATTGACAAAACACGTTTCAACACAAAATCCGGGTTTTTGGGATACATAAGACAATGATACAGTGTTACCGTTCTTTTTTATTCTTGATGCAATATCTAGAACGTTTGCGTAATGTCTGTCCTCGTTCATCTTTTTCTTCAAGTCTGACCAAAGTATGGTTATTGTCAGGCTTGGAAATTCTAGGAGGCTGTTGACCTTGTGACAGTAAAAGTTTCTATTATTTCCATCCGATAGTCATAAAAACTCAAATTTTTCTTTTCCAAATATTTCTTATACTGGGTGTTTCATAGGTAAACCTACATACGTTACCCGCAAATAAAGGGCACTTGAGTGATTCGAAATAACCTAGGTTTACTGGGTCTAACGCTTTTAATAACTGAGATGTAGGGTGTTTTTATCAATTTAGTTCGATACTTTTATAAGCCATAATTTTGGAACCACCTTGTAAATTTTGTTCGTATTTGGTACAGGTCAAAAACCCAATCGTCCAGTATAAAACTTTGAGTCAAAATCCAGGTCCGTTTTTAAATGTTTAAAATTTGATAATTCCCAAAACAACACCCTGTATATCACATTTTTAAAAATTGGGCCGAATATTTTAAAAGTACAGAAAAAAATAAGTTGCACTAAAATATTTTTATAAGGGCGCATTTCATTCTACTAAAAAAATTTTTAAAGCCAAAATACAATAAATGGATTATTATTGCTTAACACTACTTACTTATCAATATTTAAATATTTACAACTAAAACAAGGGAAAAATTAAAAAAATATGTGTAGAGATTTTTTTATGTGGCGGTTTAAAAATATGCTTAAGTACCCGATGATAATTTTATTAAAATGTAAAGATTAAGTTATTGAAAAAATGAAACACATTTAACTGAATATATTTTCAAAAAAAAAAACTACACGTAAGAAATATTGTAACAAAATTCATAGAAATTCTTTAAAACAAAAACACATACATATAAAAAACTTATTTTAATAGATTTTTTAAATGTTCACTGTGGTGTTCAATACATTTTCAGGCTCTCATAAGTATGTTCTGAGTAGCCTTTCTGATTATTAATGGGTTACCTCTCATTTCCTCACAAGCATTATTTATTCTGTTAACAAGTTCTTCTCTGCTTGTGATCTCCGAGGTGTATACTTTTGATTTCAGATATCCCCAAACGTGGTAATCCACTGGGTTGAAGTGTGGTGAACGAATAGGTCAGGCATGGGGTCCACCCCTACCTATCCACTTATTTCGGAAATTTTCGTTAAGAAAATTTCGCACAATTAGTCTGAAATCAGGAGATGCACCATCATGCTGGAAATACATTCCTCCAATATCAGCATCTGCATCTTCTAACAACACCGATAACATATGGTCTAATAGGATGATTGTCTAAAACACCACACCATACATAACCGAAAATTTATGTTATGAATGTGTTTGTCTTGTAGCAAAAGGAGTTTCGTCTGCTCAAATATGAGAAGTTCTAAGATTGAAAACCTCATCCCTGGTAAATATGGCTTCATCAATGAATAAACACCTACTAATTATTCTTCTCGTTCTTAGTACCCACCGACTAAAATTTAACCTTAACCCATTCCTGCAACGGTAACGATCCACTTTAATTCTTAATTTGTAACAACAGTACTAAATATGTAACCAGATAATCATATGAGCATAGATGTTCAATTCAGTTATTGTTTTAAGATTTCTATTTACAAACACGCATTCGCGAAGCGTGTCGGTTAGAAAATCTGTGCTTTATATTTGATAATGTATCTTGACAAAACATGAGTTCATATCAAGAATGGTAAGTCAATAACTATTTTATATTTTAACAATTTTGTATGGTATATACACAAATAAGACATATGTATAAAATATGCATTAGTTTTTAGATGGATGCAGACATACAATTGTTTTATAATATAACCTCAATTATTTGTAGGTCGTTAACGACCCCTTGGGCTTACCATAGTTTTTTTAAAATATATATTTTTAGGAAAAGGCCACTTACCGTAGCCGAATTGTTAGAAGAAATGGAAAATATTGATAACGACGATGTTGTTCCTGATGGAATTGTTATAATGCCACCGGGGGATGAGGAGTGTATCGATCCAGATTACAGGCTAATAGCTGCTGAAGCTGAATTCTATTTCAAAGATAATATGAGGATACATCTGATGAAGACTCTGACAATAATATACCTCTTGCTACGTTAGCAAAGAGATACCGCTGTTCGTCCAAGACCAACCAATATATAAAAACACATTGGGTTGAGAATGCTGATCTTGTTAGAGATATAGTTACTGAAGAAAATAGTTTTCACTTACCTCCGCCCCATAATTTAGTGTTTATTTGATGTATGTATGACGAATGCATCAAGCTTAGCACGATTTTATGGTGTCAAAAAAGACAATTTGGAATTTAGACGTGATGTTGTAAGAACCCTGTTGACCAAATACGGCACCGAAAGCACTGTAGTAGGAAGAAAACGTGCAGCTATAATACACCCTTCTATTGCTTCAGGACAATACCTCATTGTAACTGGACAATCCCAGAAGATGTCAATTGTGCAAAAACAAAACTACTAAAAAGTGTGAAGCCTGTGATGTGCCACTTCATGATAAATGTTTTACATTTCATTCATAATTTAATGTATTTGTTGATTACTAAATACTTTCACATAATATTTATTTTTAATTATTTAATTCATCATTCCAACTAATACGTATTTCATTATGTATAAACTATTTATCGAAATTACTACAAAAACCCACAGGGTCGTTAACGACTCACTACATATTTCAAAAATTATAACATAATAATTTTTTTAAATAATTTTCTGCTGTTGTTACGCATATAATAATTCACAATTTCAAATATTACAAAAATCCGAGATAAAAAAATGAATTTGGGCAGGAATGGGTTAATTCAAAATCATGAGGTTCCTATCTCTGCACCTCTTGATTGTGATATGGGTGTGAACAACAAAATGGTAGTATGGGGTACATTTAATGAATCTCCAATGCGCCTTGTACTGATTTCCGGGTTGTTTTCAACCACATCTAAAGTAAAATAAAATAACTTATTTACTTTTTTTTTTTTTTTTTGCATTTATTTATTTATGTATCTATTTATTTATTCAATTATTTATTTTTTATTTAGGTACATATCATATTACTGACATTTTATTAATATTAATTCAAAAAATTTGCCCAAGGTATAGTGAACAAAAAGGAATTTATTTTTATCATTGACTAGAATTATCTACTATTAAAATAAATCTTCAATTTACCTAATAAGTCATCTTCGATGTCCAAATGTTGTCTTTCATGGCAATCATTGGCTTTTGCTGTAGGAAATCTACCGTGTTGTCGAAGATAACGAAAAACTTGTGCAAAAGTCTCATCATGCGGCGTTCGACGATTAGGGAACCGCCTTTCATACTCCCTTGCTGCTTCTCTACCGATTCAGTTGCAAAAACCGTAAACAAAAATTATATCTGCATATTCTTCCTTTGAGAACTGATGTGGCATATTATTATTTATATTTATTATTATTTGAAATAAAATAAATTTATAACTGCATAAATTACGCTGTCATAAAATATAATATTTATAACAAAACTGTTGTCATCTTAGCCTAGCCTACTTGATAATTTAATGAGCTTTGTATGTACTACAAATTTGCCTTAAAGTTATACATATGTGATGTAATTAATCTTTAAAATTATTATTTTTTATTTATAATAAAACGACATCTTAGTCTAAGCTGATTTTATAATCCAGTGAGTTTTGTATCTACTATACGAATTTTCTGGAAAAAAATTGGATAAATTAAAAATGTTAATCGAAGAAATGCTCATTAACAAAATATTTTAGTGTAACCAGTTTTACCGTTCTTTCTAAATATTTCAAAATATTTATAAGAGACCACTGTAGGCGGTTCTAAAGTTATGCCTTTAAAAAAAATGATAACTCTTGGTTATAACGAATTTTAATTTAAAATTGCAATAATATCTAGCATAAAATGTACGCTGTTAAAAATATTCGTGAAATATTAGTGAGTTTTTTTTTGTCTTTCTAAATATATGGTCCAATTTTTAATATTCTAACATACAGGGTGTTATTTTGGGACTTACCCAAGTGGTACAGTTTTTTTTAGGAATTTAGCTTAAGCTCTTACAATCTATAGGATGGTTGTAAAGTTATGGTGCAGGAAAATGACAATAACGCATTTAATGTTTAACTTAAATTTTCATAGTAGCCGACTAGGCTTTTACAGTTATACATCTACACCAAATATGAAAGAAATCTACAGAACACTTCTAAAGTTAGGGCTCAGGAAAATGTTAATAATCCATTTATTGAATGTTGGCTTTAAAAATTTTATTAGTAGAATGAAATGCGCACTTATAAAAATATTTCAGTGTAACTTATTTTTTCCGTACTTTTAAAATATTCGGTCCAATTTTTAAAAATCTGATATATATGGGAATTATCAAATTTTAAAAATTTTCCTTAAAACGGGCCTGAATTTTTACTCAAATTTTTGCAGTGGACAATTGCACTTTTGAAGTTCCCTTTATTTGCGGGTAACGCATGTCGGTTTACCTATGAAACACCCTGTATAAGTAATAGTAATTGTACAATATCATTTGCCAAATATGTTGGTCAAAGCGATCGATTCCACTCATGTATAAATTATATTCCTTAGTGGGACACGGTTTTTCTTTTATAATGCCTCTTGTCTTTCCATGCTCCTACCATAATGCCGTTATTATATTTGGCGGTGGTTTCTTCTTTCTTCAAAAATGCTGAAATTACCTCCCGTGGCAAGTCTTTTCTATCTTTCCGTAATGTACCTGTAGAGTACGTATTATTTTTAAGTACAATTTCCGCCAAATTAGTACTATTATAGAAGTTATCCATAAAGACAGAATGACCTACATTTTGCTTCTCATGCATTAGGTGCATTACAACTTTCTCGATATGTCCTGTTCCTCCTAGTCCATCAAGTTGACCCGCATATATAGCAATTTTTAACGGTCAGCCATCAGGTTCAACCAATATATAAAACTTAACACCATATTTGTGGCGCGTGTTTTTTATATATTGTCTGAACACGAGTCTGCCACGCCAAAGGACCATGGACTCGTCCAAAGACAAGTTTTCTCCAGGATAATATATTGTATTCATCTTTTCGTTAAAATAGTTGACTACTAATCGAATTTTATACAGCCTATCCTCTGGAGTATTTTCTGTCGGTGGACTAAAATGTAAATATCTTAAGATCGCCATGAAACGATCTCTACCCATGTATTGATCGAAACATAAAGTAAATAGTCTGTGAGTTTTCCAATAATCTGACAATTTTGCACACTTTATTGTTCCGTGTGAAATAATAATTCCATAAAACAAAGTAGCTTAGCAACAGTAGTGGTTTCCATGAAGATCTACGAAATCTTTCAGAACTACCTTTAGTAATAAATTCAGTCTCTGCGTAAAAAATTGTTTGATCGACGATCATTTGTAAGAAACTATGGTCAAAAACTAGCCTAAAATATTCAAAAGTAGAGCTATTTTCTCCCATATTCACAAGAAAACCCCGTGATCTGGTAAAAGGAAAAGATTTCATAGTCGTCATTGTCATTCCATAACCTTACTTTTGGTGCTGCTTTAGGCCTACCGGTTGCTTGATTATTTACGTTTGGTTCCGTTTCTGTTAGACTATGATTTATATCATCTAAAAATAATTATAAATAAGACTTTGCAAGTGTTTAAATTATTACACGCTTACCTAAATCGTCATCTAAAATATCCTCTTCGCTTGCTATATATGGCTTATCACTACCATCAAAATCATCTTTCTCACCATCACTTTCCAATAACATCGTTAATAATTCATCTTGTGTAAAGTTCTTCCTTTTTTTAGATAATATTTCTGATGTTTTAAACCTTTTAGCTCGCGATGGACCTGATTTACAATCGTCAGCCATTTTGCAACTTTACTGAGCAAATTGCACGGAACGAATGTAAACACATACGTGCAACATTCACCCACAGCCTAAAATTAAATTTACACGCTTAAACGTAGTACGATGACAAAACGAAACAATTTAAGTACATACATGCGCGCCGTCAGCATATTGGTGAAAGCACCAAGTGGCGCACATGTATGCCATCCGCAGAAAGTGTTAACGATTCGTCAAAAAATAGAAAAATAGTTCTAATGAACTTTTACCAACTAGTAATGCACTCAAAATCTGATGGTCATAAAATTCGTTTGATACAGGTGTATGCGTATACTCAATGTGACCTTTTTTCCATTTAATAGTGTGCGCTGTAGAGCTCGTAAAAGAAGAGTACAATTGTTTTTTTTTGTTGCTGACAGATCGTCTTCATCATCATCGCCCACAACATTGTTGGAATTTGGCAAGTGTAGCTCAAACGTGCTGGCAATATCCATCTGACGAAAACAGTCATATTCAGCTGTTTCAGCATCATCAGAAACCCTCATGTAGCGTGCACCTATTTAGGCAATTGTATATGATTATTACCAATTGTGCGTTTACGAACCGCACCACTTTCAAATGTCATAGCACTCGTATTGGTTATTATAATATGAAATATACACTGAGGGAAACTAAATATATTGTTAACATAAATATACAAAAATTATAAAATAACAGTAACTATACTATGCGTATATTTCAATGGCAAGTTCCATAGTGGAAATGTATAATAAATAGTGAAACTGCAGTTGATAAAAAAAAAAAAATAATCTAAATACTTTGCAGTTTCAACTTTAGAAAAATTCTCCCACATGCTTTAAAAAAATATCTAACGACGTGGTGCGAAAAGGCACCGTGGGGAGGAAATGGGTTAATTGGAGATTTTTTCATGGCTATTAAAGTTTGATTAGCATTAATACGTCTCAATTGCTTGGTAAACAAACCTAAAGCATGTTCAGCCACTGTAGATTTTGCTGATTGTCTTAAACTATAAAAACTCGTTTTGAAGTGTAGTATCAAAACTACATTTTGTGGTTTCCATGTATACTTTTCACACAAGAACAACACAACTTAACACTTTGTAAGTTCTTTAATCTTTCTTGTAGGTTTAATACAGACCTAATACCAAGATTAATTAAGACCCTTTCAATTCTCTTTAAGGAAATAACCATCAGCTTTTAGTCATTTTGTTAAATAGTTAAATTCTTTTCCAAAAATGCAGGATCACAAATTGGTTTAGCTCGATCTACTAAAGATTTGATAGTTTATAAATGTACCTGTCGGTGTTGTGTATGTTTTTGATAACCCTTAAAAGAAAGAAAAAAATTACTAGTTTTAAATATTAATGTCTAAAAATAGTAAACTACCGTTGCCTTCTCCATAGTAATCTGTGTGCTTGAATCAATAGCATTTATATAATCGCGAAATTAATTTAGTTCTTCTTATCCATGTCTCTAAATAACAAAACTATTATCAACATATCTGCACCAATCCAAATGAAGAACTAATGTTTCATATTTTTGTATGTAAACATTTACTGCAACTGGACTAAGAAGGTTTCATATTGCTAAAACCATGTCGTTGTTCATAATATTTTCTATTTCACTGAAAATAGATAGTAGTAAGACCGTTCTGGAAAAAAAAGTTATTTTCGGAAACGCTTTTCCAGTAGATGGGAAAGTTAAAAATAAGTTTGTGTTGGCAGGAAACATAGAAAACCTAGAATAAACGACATTAAAGTAAATTAATGAATTCCATAGAACTAAACGTTATAGAGCGTGTTCAAGATAAGAATGAAGAGCGTGGGGGTGCCTGTAACGGTAAGGGATAGAAAAACGGTTAAATGAGACAAAAGTTAGCCAATGTTGAGGTTATTTTTATGGGGTTTATAGATTCCAAAGATATTTAATAGTTTTAAAGATATTTGAAAAAACTGAATTTTGGAAATTTTTAATTTCTTTCTTTTTCTGGTCTATTAGACGATGTCATCTAAAATTTTGTGCGACGTTTCGTTTCGTCAACTTTGTTTTTTAAATAGGTGAAAAAAATGGTGATAACATTTGTTACTACAAATTCACCCATATAGTACGTGCATACGTTATCTGCAAGTTTTACAAAAAAAAAGCCAATATTTCAAACATTAATGACCCCCATTTTATAGTTGAATCAAAAACAATTGCCGCATGATCAAGTAGCCTTCGAAAACAATGTATACAATACTGTTTTGACATTTAGTGGCATTAATCAATTCCGATTGTTAAGAGTGTAAACTTCTACCAATTTTTGGTTCAGTATTTATCTTGCTTCCTGTTTACTTTTTTTTTTATTAATTATGGACGTTTGCAGCTACTCGAACGAAGAAAAATTTGATATGTTGCAATGCTACACTTTGTTCCCGTAAAATTGTATTACTGCTGAAACCATGTATTCTCATAGATAGCCAGAGAAAAAACAACCTGAAAAACCTATTTTTAGAAGACTAGTAATCAATTTGAAAGAAGAAACCTACAATAAGTTGTAAAACACGTGCCACTAGATTCTAACACCATTTATTTACAATGAATCACTCACATCACGCAACACTTTAAATTTACTAGAAAATAATGGTTTGAGGAATTAGATAATTTACCGCTGGTAGTTATTCAGAATTACTCGTTCCAACAGGATGGTGCTCCAGCCCATAATGCAGCACTAGGGTACTTGACAATTAAAAAAAAACAGTTTTAAAATATTAAAAATGATGTAAATTATATATGGAAACAAAAAAATTGTTGTAGCGTACTTATTGTGAAATTAATATTTTTATAATTTTGTTTAAATTTTCTCACTTAATTATATTGTTTTCCGGTAGGATTTCCCAACATGTCGCGAAAAGAATCAGTTAAAAAATCAGAAATTTGGAACTTCTTTGAAATGAAACCTAAATCTGACAAAATTGCCGTTTGCAATATATGTAAAATCGATTTATAAATCCTCCTCCAAAATTTAAGAAAATATATTTCAAGGAAGCACCCACTAGTTAGTTTGAATTCAAGTGAAAGTGAAAGCAGACCAATGATTAGTTCGACCTCTGAAGCAGATATTAATTCTGCAAGCAATGGAAGTTGATACCAACTAACATGGCGATGAGCTTCCGTCAACTTCGGGAACAGCCTCAACGTCTAGTAGTAAACCGAAAACCATTATCCAAAGCAGCCAAGGTGTAATCAACAGTAGGTAGGTACTTTGTTTACACGAGAAATTGGGGATTGCTACTTTTCACCCATGATTTTCAACCGTTATCCGTTGTTGAAGTCTTTGGATTTATAAAATTTGTATCAGCGCTTAATCCATCATATTACATACATAATAGAAAAACTATAACAAATACACTGTTACCGGGGAAAAAACGAAGAAGTTTATAATAAAACCAAAATAGAACTTAAAGGCGTTATAGCTGTGACACTGATAACAGATTACTGGACTTTATGTGCTACTGCAAGTTTTTTGGCAGTTACAGCTTATTTTCTAGATTATAACTTTGAACTAAAACATAGGGTATTAGCATGCGAGCCATTTAGCGAAATGCATACAAGCGCCAACCTAGCTGGTGCCATAAGAAATATTCTTGTCGAATGGGACTTGGAAAAGAAAGTTTTAATATTTATGCCCGACAATGCTGTTAATGGTTGCTATGCCCATACAATTAATTTAATTGCACAGAATTCATTACAACGAACTTCCGAAATTTTGAATAAAGTTAAAATGATAAACAAATCGAACATACCAAGAGACTCGTCCAGGATGTATCTACTCGGTGGAGTGCTACGTTTTACACGGTTGAATTTTGGAGCTTGAAAACCCAATTCGTACAATCTGGTTCTAATGGAACATGACTCACCAGCTATTTCGGTCGAAGAATGGCAATTTATGAAATACTTGGGCCTTTGGAGGACGTCACTAACATTTATGAGTGGACAAAACTGTCACTGCATCGTGTCTGATCATTTTGACTGATGGACTGTTAGATATTTACAAAGAGTTGCGCAATAAAGACTACAGCACAATTTCAAGAGCTGTGATAATTTCGATTGTAGATGGAATTAATTTTAGAGTAGGTGACCTGAAAAGCAGTAACTTATTAGTTATAACAACATTTTTAGACCCAAGGTTTAAAAATATAGCATTTTCTAATGACAGTGCAACGGAAAGAGCGGTATTTAAACAACTTGTTACATTTCTTATAACAGACAACATTAAAAATAAAACTGATTTATCGGAACAAGCCCAACAAGAGAAAGAGACTGTGCAAGTGGAAAAGAAAATGCTCAATATGGAGGAGTTTTAACAACAAAATATCCATACTAAAGCCACGGGGTTCAGCTGAATCAAAAGTCATCAGTTGTAGCCGTTTTTATAAAAGTCACTAATATTTAGAAATGAGGACCCGTTAAATTGGTGGAAAAAAAATTCTTATAATTTTCCTCATTTATGCGTTTTAAAGTGTTTTTTTTAACTTATGATTGTTATTTAATTTAGAATGTTTATTTGTTTTATTTCAAGAGTTTAATAAATATAAATACGTTGTTATTATTATTTTTTTTTTATTTTTGGAAGACGAGTTAATTTTCATTATATACTTTCGGAGTTTTGTTTTAATTTGATAAATAGCATTATCTTATTATTATTATTAAATTGCATGACTGCAATTTTGCAATAATAAATCTCCGCCCACGTAATAAATTTCATTATGCCGAACGCAGTAAACGCAACCAGCAATTTTTACAATGCGACTTGAAAAACCACCCAGAGTAAAACGAAAACGGATACCATCGCGCTGTGAGCCGTCTCTCCATGACGGAACTGTCGGATCGCGAAGTCGGCGAAGTGTTCAGCATTGTCAGTTACTAAATCGCGGTATTTTTCTGGAACCGCTGTGTCAGGAACCGCGATAAAGTGATTCCCATCTCTACGCTGCATAAAGCTTTTTAGTTGCATTTTTCAATGGTTATAACATGCTTATACTCACATATCCATTTTGATTTTACTCAAACTACGTGATCGTTGTAATTTGCTCTGAAAAGAAGTCAGCGTAAATGATACATATGAGACACTTACTTTTCATAATGCTCACAGTTCACCACCTACAGTGTTAGGGCCAAACACTCACTAAAACATCAGGCCGGAAAGGCAAGTGCAAGCAACCGACATTGCTCAGTGATATGGGCGGGGTTCTTACGTATTACTCTAAAGGACACTCGACACATCTCAATAAAGCCAAATCAGGAAAAATATCTCATCAAGTTGCCACCTGTTAAATAAATTTATAACGGGAAAAACGTCATGACTTAGATCTTAAAATAATGGCCTAACAGGAAACCATAATGTTCAGTCGGAAAGAAAACACTCACTTCTACCTAAAATTCTACTCTAAAAATATCTATGCAAAGTTCACTTAAATTAAATCTTAAGCTTTATTTAAAATCTTCAAAATTGCGATAAGCAAACTCATTTCGATAAACTTCAACGTAAAATTATTGGCTGAAATAATCAAAAATAACTGGTCAATGCCGTGATTAATTATTCAATTTTAAATGAAAATTCGTCACAACAAAGAAAACGCGATCAAATAATTTAATAAACGTCAAAATAGGGGCCGTAATCTCTAAACGCGAAAAGATTCACAGCTAAATTCTCAAACAAACAAAGAAACTTGCTTACCTTTATTTTGTCGCAAACCAGGTAAAACGGTGAATACCGCCGGTAAGTTGATTTCTATAACAAAGAAAACAGCGGATGGGTTAACGATCTCATTCACTTTATATTTACGTTACATTTCAAAACATCTTTTAAAATGAACTTATCTCACCAAAATCAAAATGACAAATTGTCTATTAAGAAATCTCGTTCAAATTGTTACGTTAAACTTATTACAATAATGAAAAATAATCGAACGTCGTCACTGTGAAATTGCATAAATCTAAAATTATCATAAGATAGATAAACTTCGGCAACTTGATTGTAAACACAATATCTAATCTTTTAAATTTTGATCAAACGTAAATACTATAGCGTTGTGAGAAAGGAATGAGATCACAATAATATGTACACTTAAATAAATAATACCCCAATTCATATATTAACATAAAAATAAGAATTAAAATAAACAGTCAGTGTATTGTGCTAAACACATGAAATATATTATAAGTTTTTGTTGTTTTTTCATAACAAAAACTTATAATAAATTAATATTAGCCAAGTTGCTTTGGTACGTGTGAATCCTTGCGATATTGCAGGCTCACATTCCATTAATATAAGTAATTTGATAGAAATCTCATTATATTTAGAGTTTACATCAGTTCTACACACATAAAGACAAAATTTACATCGATTGGGGCTTGAACCTCGATGGCGCAGTTGGTTAGCGCAGTACTCTAGCAAAGTACAGGTCGTAGGTTCAAATCCTACTCGAGGTAAACTTTTTATTTATGTATTTAATAAAATTAATAATAATTTTTAATTACATGAAATATATCTTTATTACGTAAAATTAAAAAAAAAGAACTGGAACTGGAATGATTTGCAAGATTCAAATTTCCACAACCTTATATTGCAAGTGTTTTAATTTTTTTAAATAACACCTTAATGAATATTACTGACGCCGAACATTTAAAATTTAACAAATTTTATAATACGTAAATTGTTATTGCAAAACCAAAGTAAATTGACAATAACACACAAAGCGCTATTAATAATCCGCGTGTGAATATACTTTATAAAACTAAATTAAACGTCTGAAGGACTACAGAACCAAATGATAAACAAGAAGCATATTAATCTGCCTAAATAAATACAAATAAACACTTTATTAAAACTACAAACAGAAAAAAAGTAAGCGTAGAAAAATGGTTACTTTAAAGCGCACAAAATGGCCACTCGAAACTTCCTCTTCTTTGTCACTACGATAACGGCAATTGACCCTTTCGATCTTTGATCGACGGAAATCAGTAGCTTCTTAATCTCCTCAATTCTTAAATTAAATATGCACGAACTCTTTAATCCAAAAACCATATGCTTCAATTATCTTTCCATTTGGTTTAACGTAGGTATATATATATATATATATATATATATATATATAAGGGGGATTCAAAAAGCGCGCCGGTTTTGAATCGCGCGCCATTTTGTTGTTTGTTGCTTATCAACATAGTTGTTTATAAAGTTGATATCTGCTAATATTCCGATTTCATTCTGTGTGTCAAAATGAAACGCTTTTCTACTGAACAACGTTTTATCAAAACGGAGAAAGTTTTGCAGAAACTGTCCGACGACTTCGAGCAATTTTCGGGCGTAATGAAGCTCCGATTGAATCAACAGTGCACAGACTTATGACAAAGTTTATTGAAACAGGATCAAGACTCAACATTAAAAATTCTGATCGTCCTAGATCTGGCCGGTCTGTTGAAAACATTGCTGTAGTTCGTGATAGTGTCAATAATAGCCCACAGAAATCGGTTCGACGTCGTTCTCAACAATTGGGCATATGGTATTCTTCACTGCGGCGAATTCTTGTGAAGGATCTTCATTACCATCCCTACAAAATCCAATTAACCCACGAACTTAAGGTGGCCGAGAATTTGTTGACTGGGTTCTGAGAAGACAATAGGAGGACGACGGCTTTGCGAGGAAAACCATTTTCAGCGATGAGGCCCACTTCCATTTAAATGGATTTTGTTAATAAGCAAAACTGCCGTGTTTGGGAATCAGAAAATCCTCAATCGATTCATGAAAGAGAAATGCATCCGCAGAGAGTGACGGTTTGGAGTTGATTTTGGGCGGGTGGGGTCATCGGTCCTTATTTTTTTGAAGATGAGGCAGGACAAGCTGTAACAGTTAATGGAGACCGATACCGCATGATGATACGAGAGTTTTTTTGGCCCCATATCGATGCAATGGACAATCAGCAGTTATGGTTTCAGCAAGATGGCGCCACATGTCACACTTCCGCCGAAACCATTGCATTGCTGCTTGAGAAATTCCCGGATCGGCTCATCTCACTTCGTGGTGATCAGCAATGGCCACCAAGGTCGTGTGATTTAACCCCATGCGATTTTTTTCTTTGGGGTTATGTCAAATCATTGGTTTATGTCAATAAACCCCGGGACACCCGTGAGTTAAAGGAAGAAATTCGACGAGTTATCAACGAAATCGACGTGCAAGTTTGTGAAGCTGTAATCAACAATTTCAGGAAGAGAGTTTTGGCATGCCAGCAAAGTAGACGGGGACATATGCCCGATGTGATTTTCCATTCTTAAATTGGGAAGTTTTGATTAACAGCTTTATGTCTTTTGTAAATGATTAAAAATAAACTTTGTTTTTTGTTATAATTAAAACCGGCGCGCTTTTTGAATCACCCTATCTATATATATATATATATATATATATATATATATATATACAGGGTGTCCGGTGAGGAACTGTACAAACTGAAATGGCATGTTCCTTGGGTCAATTTAAGTAAAAAAAGTCCCATAAACATAGGTCTGATTCGCAATAGTAACCCAGATACAAGCGTTTAAAGTTTATAAATGATCACATATTTTTTCAAAAGTAATTATTATTAGTCAACTGGAAAAACAAAACCGAAACAATCTGTCATTTATTCGTTTGTGTTCTAATAATGACAAAGTGGATTGTAGTAAATTAAGTGTAATTTAAATTTAAAATGCCTTTTCAACATTGGTACTACTTCTTCTAAAAGCGGTAGCAATTCATTCCGCAAAAAGTTAGCATATGCTTCTCCTGTAAGACGTTCCTCAAACAAAAAATGTCCAATAAGTTGATCGTCAATCATACCACACCATACATTAACAGAAAATCTGCACTGAAAGTTAGCTTCTGTTGTACCATGTGGATTTTCATCTGACCACAAATTAGAATTGCGTGTATTGTTCACTCCATCTCTAGTAAATTGCGCCTCATCACTAAATAAAATGAATGGAACTAGTTGTGGATTTTCTTGTAGCCACTGGCAGAAATTCAACCGCAAAGCAAAATCTCCAGGTTCAAGGTGCTGAACGTTTTGTGTATGATAGGGATACAAAAGCCCATCATGTAATGTTTGCCATACTGACATACGGGGGACTCCCGTTCGAGAAGAAATTCTTCTAACACTCAACCCTGGACTCCGATCAACCATCTGTAGAATGTTTTCTTGCTCATTCACATTTAACTCCACAGGACGATCAGATCTTATTGAAACTGATGGAAATGAACCATGAGTTCGAACGTGTTGAAACACAGAAGAAAAGGTTTGGTGATTTGGAATCCTGCTGTAGGGAAATCTTTGTTCATATTCCTAACGGCAGCTCTCGCATTTCCATCACAAAATCCATAAATGTAAATGATGTCAGCATACTCTTCGTTAGAAAATTGAAAAGGCATTTTAAATTTAAATTACACTTAATTTACTACAATCCACTTTGTCATTATTAGAACACAAACGAATAAATGACAGATTGTTTCGGTTTTGTTTTTCCAGTTGACTAATAATAATTACTTTTGATAAAATATGTGATCATTTATAAACTTTAAACGCTTGTATGTGGGTAACTATTGCGAATCAGACCTATGTTTATGGGACTTTTTTTACTTAAATTGACCCAAGGAACATACCATTTCAGTTTGTACAGTTCCTCACCGGACACCCTGTATAAATATTTTTTTTTCTCACTCGTTGGGGTTAGCTGTGTGCGCGTATGTAACTAACAAATAACTTGAACTTCTGTACAATAAATCCGCAAAAGAAATGGGCTAAATAGTCCAAACGAATTAAGAATCAGCACTAACAATAAACACTAGGTCAAATTGTATGAACACGAAAACGTCACCTCTGACAAACGATACACATACCGGGCTGAATGAATATTCAAAATCCCCAAAGTCTGAACGGTAAAATTCAAGTAACCGTCGGCACGACGTAAATAAGTTGAATCAGCCTTCAAGCATCTCAGTGATGAGTAAATATTGTAAATATTCGTAAATTTCAGTAAATATTAGGTGAAGTTTGAAAATAGACTCTGGAAATTGGAAGTTACGTACTATTAGTCAGTAATGCGTAAAGCGATGCCTTGAAATGAAAATAATAAATTTATACATTATGTAGAGAAGCCATCCTTATAACATTTTTTATCACGCGTGATCTGACGGGATACTATGCCTGTGTAGGTACTGCAAAGCGAATACCTAACGATGCGCAAAATTTTGTCTAGGTATTACTTGATAAAAGAGTACTTTATTAAAAATTATGTTTTTGAAAATGAAAAAAATACATACATAATTATATATTGTCAAATCAATACCAAAATAAATGAACTTATTATTTTGAAAAACGATAGAAACTGCTAGGGAAGCTACAATAGGGTCAACAGGGGCATACAAAAATTAAAACTTTTACAAAAAACAAATTGAATTTTTAAAAATCTATAAAAAATACCTTGTAATCAATGGGGTTCTGTGTCCAGTTTTGAGGGAAAAATACAAGAAAAACAATAGTTGGCCGTAAAAAAACAACAACATTCTGTATCAAAATGGAGCTATTGTTGATACATTAAGGGGCTATTGTGATACAACGTTTTAACTCTGTTTTCGAGATAGATTTAAAATATGTGGGGTGTTACAGGCTAAATACTCACTAGAGCATCCAGCCCGTAAAGGCAATTTGTGCCACGGCATAGCTCAGTGGTGTGGGCGGGGTTCTTATGTAAGAGCACTCGCCACAACTCTAACAATGTGAAATGCGGTAAAAATTGTCAAAAAGGCGCCACCTGTTAAATACATTTCTAGCGGGAAAAATCGTCATGAACAGATCTTATATTACCCTAACAGGAAACCAAAACGTTCACTCAAAAAAAAACTACTCTACTACTAAAAATTCTATTCCACGCGAAGTTCACCTAAATTCCAATGAAATTCTAAGCTTTAAATATGAAATAATAACAATAATAATAATAACCAAAAATAAATGAAAATATGATAATTAATTCTTCGATTTCAAACTCAAAATACATCACTACAACAAAATTAAGCGTGATGGAAAATTTATGAAACCCTAAATTTTACGAAACATCGATCTCGAGATGTAATACCTTAATTCGTCGAAAAATACAGCTCATTTTCAAACAAATAACAAGCTTACCTTGTGGCAAATCAGGCCAATGTCTGCAAGTGGTTGGTCGAAAAAGTAACTCAAAAAAAGATATTCGCGACTATTCGCAAAACCTTCGTATGCAAAATCAATGAGCTGTTTGGTTAACCACCAACTCGCTATATAATTTACGTTACTTTATAATCTGAAACTTCTTTTAAACTGACTTGTTACCAAAAGAAAAAAAAAACAATCGCTCAATTCGAGTAATTTTCAAAATAAGTCAATTACTACAAATTTTTAAAATATCTTTCGTTTTATTACTTTACGTCGGCAAATCGCAGGCTCACAGGATGAAGTTGCAATAGTTTCCAATCTCTTAATGCAACAGTTATAAACATTAACAATGGTCATATATTGGGGCATTTGCATATTCAATTGTAGTAAAGTTATATATAAAAACATCAAATTTCGCAATTCCAAAACAAGAAATCTAAAGAAATAATGATCAAATTCAGTCAGCGCTTGCAAGACCGTTTTATCAATAACTACCTTTTAATCAATACAATGGAAATAAAAAAAGATATCGGTAACATAAATTTTGATGTACTCGTATGAAATAAACTTTCAATGCACAACATTACACAGATAAAACAAATTCAAGATCTCAACAAATAAATCGTGTGAATGAATACGCTTGTTTGTAAAATTGCCAGAAGGACTTTTCTACAATAATTTACCCGAAAGCAAGCCTCCACATAAACAAGAAAAAACACTTTATTATTGTCACCAACAAAATAAAAAATAAAAGTTTACCTTACGTAGTACCAACAAGAATAGATTACTCTTCTTCCTCTGGACTACAATATAATCGGTCGGACAACAGGTCCACCAGGTATTGAATTCGATAGCTGATTTTCTACGGAACGCTCTCCATATAAAATTTCACAAACGACAAGATCCTATTCATATTTACTCGAACTAAATTTATGACAGTTACTTCAACCAAATGCACACAAATGATTAATTTTTTATTTTATTTATCGTTAATGAGCAAATATGTAATAATACTTGTGGGTATTGCGTTATTTATAAAGCGTTCCTTAACGTCAATTAATTTAATCTACACTTAATTAAAGCGGCACTATTTACAACAAGTTTGTCTTTTATTTGTTTGAGCAGCGCGATATATGCTAAACTACCTCTTCAACAGGAATTCGTTAAATTAATCCGCACAAAAAATATGCGTTACAGCGGGTCTGTAGGACAACGGTTAACCACTTCGGAAAACACTAAACCACTTCTATGTCCAGAACTTGTCACCATAGACAAACGATACACAACAGAAAATAACTCGGGGATGTGGTGAACCAATATGTTATCCCATTTAATGGAAACGGAGATAGATCACTTACTCCACGCTAATTCGATACACCCCCAGTATGCAATAACTTATTCCAACCCCATAACTACTCCTTTCGCATATATTCCGATCAACGCAAACAAAAAAAACGTGAGTCCTGCTCTGTACGGCATCTCTAATAGAACTAATTACCACCTTATTCAGAATTCGCCATCTTCTCTTATAACCCTTTCCGTCTTACTTAAATCTTCAATAGCCAATCATACAAAAATGATCACTTAAAATTTTAAATTGCGTCAAAACCGAATGCACTCGTGGGCCGAACTGAAGAAATTACATCATGCTGCAAGCTGCATGCCTAAAAGGTACCCGAAGCAACCTGATATGCCTAGGATAGCGAACCTCAACTATAATGAACCTTAAACTGACGTATATATAATCCAACTCTTAGTTTAAAACCAGTACCTTATCAAAAAGAAGACGGCAGTCTGATGGCTTATAATTTACAAAAGAAGGACTATATAACGTAATAATTTTATACTCAATTTAATTTTATGAAACGTATTACACATGATGCAATTTCAAATCCCTTTAGCAAAATTCACCTAATTTAAAATAACGAAAACATTTATTTACACAATAAGTCTTCTAACATTAATCTAATCGTAAACACCAGTATAACCTCTGAGTGAAATGCAATTGTACAAATAACAATTCCATTTATAAATGTCTCAAAACAAAAAAAAAGGTGATCAAATAAAAGATCGCAAAAATTCTAAACTCTTTTAAATTCGAAATTTAAAAAAATAGAATAAAACAAACTATCTGCTGTATGATCCTTAAAATTTACACACAGGGGCTAGTATTCTACATCGTCTCGTAGTGCACTAGGTCTGGCCCTGGAGAGGATTTGCCGCATTTGCTTAAGGCGTTCTCGAGTTCGACTTCGGAAAAGTTCATGTGTTTTTTTTCTATTAAAGCTACTGATTGATATTAATAAAATTATAGTTTCTAATGTGATTGCTAGATGTGAGATTATTAAAAAAAACGTACAAGTGTTGTAGATCATTTTTAATTCACAAATGAAATGTTATAAAATAAAAATAACAGCCCGTTCGAAAGGCAACAAAATACAATTCATAAACGAAAGGTAAATGTGTCTATAATGAAATGCAAACAAAAACAACAGATCCATAGAAAGGCAACAGAATACTAAACAAAAATAAACAAAATTAAATTGCCTCAAACACCGACACTTCTTTTTCAAAAATGTATGATGCAATCGGGAACAGATAATTTAACGATTATGTCCTTCCTATCTATTAACGATACATCTCTTTAATTTTAAATGTTTTTTGATTATTTTTGGAAATACGACCAACGAAATAGTATGTGATGATTGTGAAGTGAGGAAATACTGGCAAAAATATTTTGGAAAGCTGTACAGTAGTGAGGAACGTAAGACTGAGGGGTTAAATAAGGATAATCGTATAAGCAAAGCTTATACGAAGATTGTGTGACAGAGGGATTGAAAGAGCGCGATCATTGTACCACTGTATAAGGGTAAGGGGAACAAGAGTGATTACAAGAACTACGGAGGAATAAGTTTGCTCAGTATACCTGCTAAAGTATTTGGACGAATACTGATTAATAGAGTACAACAAACTACACGAACTAAGATGTGGGATGTGCAGGGTGGCTTTATGCCAGGGAGAGGATGTGTTGATCTATTGGTTGCCCCCCAGCAGGTGATCGAAAAGTGTTTTAAGTGTAAAAAGGAAGCTGTACTGTGCGTTTATAGATCTGGAGAAAGCATACGACAGAGTGAATCGGGAGAAGCTGTGGGAAATGAATATGACGTAAGTAAAGGTCTAATAAACGGAATAAGAGCAGTATACAACGGTAGCCGGGCATGTGTTAGGGTGAGAGGAGGTGTGAGTGAATGCTTTAATATTGAGTAAGGAGTGCGACAAGGCTGTGTGATGTCACCGTGGTCGTTCAATGTATACATGAATAAATGTGTTAGGCAATCATGTACCGATACAAATGGTTTAATAGTTGATGACGTAATTGTACGAGTTCTGGTGTATGCAGATGACACAGTCTTATTAAGTGACAGTGTGGATGAGCTACACACTGCTATGAGGAAGTTTGATACCGTCTGTGACAGCATGGACCTAAAGGTAAACTTGAACAAAACTAAGATTGTTGTGCTCAATCGGGAAGGTGGAAAGGAGTAGAATATTTACTCTGCAAGTTGAAATAGTGGAGCAAGTGGACTGGGTAGAATGTTTACTGCAGATGGTACAATGAATGGCGAGATTGGGCGAAGGGTCAATGCTGGAAGGAAAGTAATTGGAAGTGTGTGGACGACAATGAGAGACGAAAGCATGAGCTTAGCTGTTAAACAAGCGATCTATAATGGCGTGTTTGTCCCGTCAGCACTGTATGGAAGTGTGACATGGGTATGTCAAAAAATGCACGAAAGAAAAATAAATGCCGATGACGATGATGGAAGTAGGACATTACTTTGGTTTGGTCACATTGAGAGAATGAACAAGCAAGATTAACGACGCAAATATATGTGAGTGAGGATAGAGGTAAGTCCGGGCTTGGGAGGGCGCGTAAAACTTCACTCATTGTAGTAGAATGTATGATAATAGAAAGAAAGATAAGGAGCTTTAAAAATAAAAGGACATACAATGTATGAATCTTGCGGAAGCTAGGGATGTATGCGGAGATAGGAAAGCATGGAGAAAGATTGTGGATGAAAAATAAATAAGAGGCAGGGTTTGTTTTGTTTTCCTCCCAAGGGAATGGCGTGAAGGTTAACATGGAAGCTTGCAAGAAACTTTGGAACCATCAATATAACAGTTGTATACTCGGTTATCTTTGTTTGTAAAAGTGCAATGTAAAGTTTTTTTTCTTTTTATTTAGCGTAGGTAATGACTATCCATTTAGTAAGCAACTCGTTCAAATGTTTTTGACAATCC
Organism: Vesta saturnalis; assembly: GCA_036346205.1. Classification (NCBI taxonomy): domain Eukaryota; kingdom Metazoa; phylum Arthropoda; class Insecta; order Coleoptera; family Lampyridae; genus Vesta; species Vesta saturnalis. The sequence continues at coordinate 2,285,371 of JARFJB010000428.1, forward strand.
GTCAAAGTTAAGCTCATTTTAGGATCTTCATCTCATTGTCATGAACCCGCAATTTCTCTAGTTTGATAGAATTGTGAAAAACACTGGGAAGAACCAATCAATCGGACTGTAGTTGTTGAAGTCACAGATGAAGTTACATCATTAGAACACTCACCTTTAATATAATCACTTATTGCCAGAATTGTTCTTGTATGGCCCACTAACGATTTAAATTTGCTAGGGTTCTTACTAAATAACGGTCCAAAATATATAGTAAATGTAAATATTATAAATAATTTGTAAATAGTAAATGTGGTGTACAAGATTTCGGGTAGTGGTGTTATGGGCATGAAACTCACTAGAACATTAGCCCGTAAAGGTAAGTGCATGTTGCCAACATAGCTCAATGATATGGGAGCGGTTCTTATTCGTCAATCCAAAAGGGCACTCGACACAACACAACAAAGTCAAAATCAGTAAAAATATGTCACTAAGGCGCCACCTGTTAGATTTATAGCGGGAGAACGTCATGAACTAGATCTTAAAATAATGGCCTAACAGGAAACCATAATGTTCACTTGAAGAGAAAACACTCACCTATACCTGAAATTCTACTTCAAAAATACGTACACAAAGCTTACTTACACTGTAATTAATTGTTCAATTTAAAATGAACATTCGTCACTACAAGAACAAACAAAACGCTATCGAATATTTAAACGTTCCTATAATTTAACGAAACGTCACTTAACATTCATTAAAACAAATCAACAAAGCTTACTTTCTATTTCTGAACGATAATGGTTTTATACCACGCGCAACCAGAGACGATTTGGAGGCTAGATGCGCATTCATCCGTTTTCAAATATTCTCGCGGTAATTCAAGAATTTCAGTAGCGTCGCAGGTAAATTGTTTCAAGTGTATATTACGTCATTGTATAACAATGATTACCTACGTATACAAACATAATTAATAGCTGGATACTTATTATTTAAAATTATATTAAAAATATTATGTTTGTATTGTTAGTGGTAGGAAGACATTAAATGGCTTCTTCAGATACAAAGTTGTATAAAATATGTGGATAAACATTTTGTTTAAATTGAAATGTTACATTTAACTTTAACTAAGTAATGAAATTAGTATGTTTTTAAACTACAGATTAGGCAATTGCCCTTTATTATACAAACAACATTCGGTGATTACATTTGCAACCATACGAAAAACCGATCGCTCCCGAATGCAATGACGTGTACTGCGCGGCCCGAATCATTTCTGGCTGGTTGCGCGAGCTGTAATTTTGGTAACTTTAAAATTTGTCGAAATAAACTCGCCGTGCTTTTAATCTGGTGAAGGTAAATAAATGCCCAAAAATTACATAGCGGGACGCAAAACTGAAGTAATTCGTCAAAAACAAAACCTAACACCTAAAAAAATAATGCTGTATCACATATTTAACAGCAGTTGCGAATGTCAAGGAGAAGTAATATCAATTGTGATTAAGTTTAGCAAACTGAACAGTCTACGTATTTATTAGATTCGTACTAAAACAATTTAAATCTTCATAATTTCTTCATTAATAATATTCTTTCCACTAACAATCGTAATATAATAAAATTCCTCAATGTACTGTTATTAGTTCCTATATTACAAAAAAAATTATATTACTCAATTTCTCTCACGATTTTCGCACATATCTACGTATAAAAATTGCACCATATACCTCTAACAAGAAAATACCAAGCTCATATTTATAAGCTGCGCTAAACAACGCGTGTTCAATATGATCTTTATGCAGTGACATTACACTCGTTTCTGTTTATAGTTAGGAATGCTAAAAAATTATTATTTTCTATATACCTGCGCTACTATGATGTCAATGTTTGATACATTATCCAAAGTTGAACATTATGTATCTTGACATGTGTATCTGTAATAAATTATTAATTATTGGAACTGTACATTAACTGTTATCCCTAATTTTCATGCCCATGGAAGACGTGAATCTATTATTTCCGGCAATATGCAGTTCAATAATTCAATTTTGGAATCATAGTTTATAAATCTTCATCTTTTGCTAGCCTTCCACGGTAAAATTGTGTGGGAAACAAAAAAAATCGCAATAATCTGTACTACTAGTAATTTTTAATTGACCCTGAACTTTATAAAAGCATAGGTAAATGATTTTTGTTTTGCAAGCTAAGAAGCATAGGTAAATGATTTTTGTTTTGCAAGCTAAGAGTAATAATATGTAACAAATTTCCAAACACACCTGAATAGCAAGTTTTCGCCATTGATCCTTGTTCACAAAAATTACTTAGAACTATAGTCGTCAGTTTTTTAGATTCGTTTTTGGTGTAGCTTTTACCATAATCTTTTTCGGTTATTTTACTAATAAACGGTATAGCTAATTTAACAGATAAGGGGGTGAGTGCCGATAGCTCGGTGGTCGGGGATGGGTATTGCGTGTAAGGTGAACAGAATAACAAATGAAATCAGTGAGTCATAAATCAAAGGGCGCCAGTTTGTTTAAAATCAAAAATAGGACTTTAGTTAGCACACAAACAAACGCTAGTACTTCACAGCAATATTCAAAACAAAAATATCAAATATCATGCTGCAAGACCAATTGTAAAGGTCTTCAATCTTGTTTGCTTCACTTTTACTTTATGTTAATTTTATTATTGTTATGTAAACTTTTTTTCCATGGCTGACTACATTTTTTTTAATACTTTACTAATAAAATGGGCATATTTGTGGTTTTTGGTAAATGTCTTAATAACGGTCTAGAATTTTAATACATTTGTAATACAAAAAATATTTGTATTTAAATTCTGCATTAGATAGTGAAATAATATACAGGGTGATTTGTTTGAAAATCTTAAGAAAAACTGGTTTGAAAGATGTCATTTTTAGAACCAAATTTTGACATTGTTTAATATAAGAAAAAACTATTTAATGTCAAAGTATCGTTAGACTTCTTGTATTAAAATTCACACTATGTATCTCGGAAAAAACAGATCTAAGACCGTTTTTTAATAAATTTTTCCAGTCTTGCAAAACGATTTTGTATTGTTTTTAATTTATTGCTCGTAAACTACTATGAGCAAATTAATAATTTGTATTCGCCTCTTACTATCATTCAGACACTTGCGTCCAACATAAGTTCTAAACCTGTTCCAAACGATGCAACCACTCCCAGACAGAAGGAAGTTATATCTCGCCTGAAACCCCTAAAGTACTGTGATGTTTTAAGCACAGAAGAAATGTTGGCAAAACAGAAAGAATTAGAAGAACTGAGAGCCAACCGGAAGAAAAGAAAACCCTGCAAAAAGGGAAAGCAGGACAAGAAACTTAGAACAGAAAGTGAAGAAGATAACGCTCACTGTCCTCAGGAAGGTAAGATATTTCAGGATGAAGCAAATTACGTCCAAAGTATTGATATGGAAGCAATTCCTGATGTTCTTTATGAAACTCCGATACGGGCATACATCAGAATTTGAAATTTTTTATTAGTCGATTTCTTGAGAGGCGGCCGGAAGAAAACCCAAAGCAAATATGTGTGCCGTGTGGGCGAAGTCGATGATGGCGTTCTCCATGATTTCATGAGGTATCAAGGATTACAATCCAAATGGTTGTTGCCATTTTGCCAGATCCAGTGACTTAAGAAAGACAATGAGGTCGTTTTTATCGTTTTTCCTGGTCGCGTTGGTGTCCAAGAGAAGTGGTGTAATGTTGTTCAATTATTAATGCCATTAAAGCAGACTTAAGATTTACTATTCATGTTTCTTCTAAATACACTGCAATAGTGTGAATATAGATTATATTTGCGTTATTAATGCGCGTGGCGAATGTAGTGAGCTCTAGGTAAGATCACCTGTCGCTTACATATCAGAAATGAGGATGTCTGCACAATAATTTTTGTTTACTTATTTGATAGCCGCAATGACCATCGTTGGTTTCATAGATACCATGAGTGCGAAACGAACGCTATGGCCGAATACTCGTAATACTGATGAGCTTCCTTAGAGATCTTTTTGCCTATATCTGACTGACTAGCCATCCCAAGCTTTATTACGTAATAAGGAATATACTGTGAACATTTCATCCTCGTATTTCAATTCCATAAACAGTTATGGCGCGAACAATAATATAATGGAGGGACGCTATAGCTTCGGCTATAGCATTTCCCTGATTTAATTTTAATTAAGCGGAAATGTAAATAAAAGGTTTATTTTGATTAACTTTTATGTACAATATTGTTTGTTTATTAGTATTTCTCACGTCATTAACGTAATAGTTTATTTCCATTAAAAGTATTTTGGTGTTTTGATATTCAACCTTGATGAAAGTTTGTTTTCAATAAATCTTGAGTTACGTGTAAGTATGTTAATTAATAGAGGTTTATAAGGTTACTCACAAAGTGCATTATTTATTTAAATTCTGTATTTTATGGGCATCAATTTAAAAATTTATTTATTAGATTCAAAAGTTCATAATAAAAACCTTTTCGTGTGTTCTACTCTTCTCTAGAACAATGTCACATACAGTATACGATCTTGATTTTTATAATGGTCTATGCGTTCGACATAAACAATGAGTCGTGCGTATCACGTTATGAAACGTAATTTCTTTACTCTCAGTGAGGTTCTTTGTAACACATTTCTGTTTAGACTGATAAAAAAAAATACTTACTGTGTTGATCAACGAAACATTGTCCCTTTTCAATAAATGTTTAGCCGCTGTTCCATGAATGCAACGCATGCACTGCAGACAACAGAGAATGGATTCCGTAGAATTAGAACATCACTTTGTCAACAATTTTTTGTCAAAGGAACAAAATGTTCTTAAAATTATTATTGAACACATAATTTTAGAATATAGGGTGGAGACTCCTTCAGTCAATTCGCAGAATAATTATGTATACCTACAGAATAAAAGGATACTCACTTATTTGCACGTACGAACATACTTGAAACTCGCCGATAGACGAGAAACTTCAGTAAGTTGCAAATGTCAACATATTTCAATTTTACCATTGGTATCCCTTTGTTGTGTGTATAAATTCTACATCCTCCACTGTTAACTTCAATAAGGTCGATATGGGAGAGAGGCGTTATGTGCTACAGACATGATGGGAAGCTATTCAAGCAATATCTGTAATTATGCCATTGGTATGAATGCGTGCGTGCGTGAGTGTGAATGAATCCAATGAAATCAAACACGTTTTTTCTGTATGTGTTAACTATTATGTAAAAAATACATGTATGTTAATAATGTTGGAGTTGTGAAGTGTAATTAATGATTATATTTTATTAAAATTTAAGTAGCAAAATGACGGACGTCTGAATTCCAAGCCAATTTGATAAAAGCAACAATATTTTCAGAAAAATATGAATTTCTAAGTGGATATAAAGAAAAAGATAGATATCAAGTATTATATATTGCCCAAAAGCTTTGAAACATTCGCATTGAATGAGTTGAAAATATATGGTGTTCCATTTAAAAAATATATTGGCGCACGTGCGTGCGTGTGTGTGTCTCTCGTATTGGGCAAGAGGGTGTACATGAATAGTTGTGCTGAAGTGTTATCTTGTAAATGCTACGCCACTGATATTTTAATGTACTCAATATAATCTCGTTATTAAATTATTTGTCAGTATACAGAATTCATTTTGGAAGAAAAATTATAATATTTAATTACGTACCGCACTGGAGCTGTGGCTGCCGCGGTATATGTTATGGAGGCCCTAACAGCAGCGCGACTAGTTCTAGCGGATGTTTGCATTCACAAGAACATAAAGTAAATTGTTAAATGAGTTTTGCTATATTAAATTTGTTTGCCTATAAATGTAACAGTTTTAATAAGCGGAAATTTTTATTGCACACTCGTAACAATATTAAATAACGTTAAAATAGGTTTTCAGTTTAATATAGAATACATTTTTGTAATTCTAAAGTATGTTCTGAGATGAATTTACATATTTCGTATACGAGACTGACTGAAGTCATGACGGAAGTCATTGTCTTGAACATCTGAAGCAACGCTTTGAATTTTTAGTTTATTTGATCGATCATACGAGTTTTAAATTATCGCGAAAATTATCGCTAAAGTGCAGATAAAATAATAGCGAGTTGGTATAAACATTACTTTGTACTTAAAATCGATGTATGTGGTAAAATTTTTAAATATAGTCGTTGAAATTTATTCATAAACGTTATTGTTGTTGTTGAAGAGCACACCTGCATTGTACTGAACAGGACGTATCATCTAGAAACATTTCTAAATTTTAAATTTAGCAGGTTAAAACGGCATCGTATTTTATGACGTTATTATGGGTGTAAAAGAAAAACAATGGCTGGGGAAGATATTTTGCTTGTTAGGTACCGATGCCACATGTGACAACCTTAAGTTAATTACACTCCGGTCGACACAATGATGAATTTGGCGTGAATGGTCATTCATTCTCTACTTAGGTAAACCCAAGGTGGGATTAATTAAATAATATGTGCAATTTCTGAATTGACAACGAAAGCGTTTTAATAAATTTGATTAAAGCAAACAAGGTAGTGTCATAGACAGTTTGAAGTAAGTGACCGCAACTGTAAAAGAAGCTTAAGTATACAATAAATAACGTATGATGTTTAGTTATATTGCGTACAAGAAAGAAAACGGAGTGCAGATCTTAACATTGACCAAAATAAGGTGTAAAGGACTACTTACGTATTAAGTATATTTAACAAATCGTACTGGAAACATTTTGCGTAAGATACTGTTATAAGTTAAAGTTTGTGGATATCTGAATTAAGATGTTGATTAATGATGTGAATCTTATCGAATGTCGGTGAAGTGATCGACCCCGTTCAGTTATATTAACGCGAATCGTTGGCATAGCGCGATCAATGTACTTGGCTGGCCGTCTAACCGTTTTTACTAGATAGTTGTTTCAACTGGAAACCGCATATTGACAATCTAAAACTTTATATGTATATAGCAATGAGAATGTCAAGATTGTTTATCGTGCAATCTTACTACTTGTGATAGGTATATGAAAATTGACCAATTTGAAAGTGTAAAGTACAATTCCTTCAACTGGAAACCGCATATAAAGCTTATATGTATATGGCAATGAGAAAGTTCTATTTCTTAAAATTTGTATGTCCGCGGTCTATTCTGAGAACTTTATACTATGCAGTTATTAATTCTAAGTTGCAGTACGGTGTATGCGTGTGGGAAGGTACTTACTTTACAACTACTAATCAATTGTTTGTTGCTAAAAAATAAGACATTTGAGACGTATCTACGTTACATACGTTATTTCCATTATTCATTAATCTAATACTGCCGCTTAGGCTAATTTAAGCAAGGAGGAACTTTCTGCATTGCATAACCTACAAAATAATAAAGATCTAATAGTCATTAGACCAGATAAAGGAAATGGAGTAGTATTAATGGACCGTACTTACTATATAGAAAAAATGTTATCTATCCTTTCTGACATATCAAAATTTCAAATTATTTCTGACAATGATTTATTTAAAACTATCTTGTCAATAGAATACAAATTTCGGAAAACTCTAAAAAGCATTAACAAGAAAATAGCAGAAACAGTTTCACTTGTTGGATCGCAACCTGGTAGACACTATAACCTTCCAAAAATCCATAAACCTTCTGTATCATTAAAACCCATCCTTAGTTCTATCCCCATTTATCTCCCATTACCAAGAATGAATTTACAATTAAGGATAGTTTGTTTTTTGCTAAACAAATTGTATCACTTTCTGATTTAAGAAATACTTTCATGGTTAGTTTTGACGTAGAAAGTTTATTTACGAATATACCTTTGGACTAAACTATCAACATTGTTACTAATTCCTTATTCAAGCAAACTGACGGTGTCGCTATGGGCAGCTCTTTAAGATCCATTTTTGCTAATGCATTCCTGGTATTTTATGAAAAATTATGGCTAAAAAACTGTCCTAATATAAAATTGAGATTCAGATCAAATTTGGGTCAGTATCTAGAAAAAAATTGAAAATTAACTTTTAATGGATTATGTACTAATGTTGACAGCTTCCTTCCAAATGAATACCAAACAGGATTGATTAACATTCTACTATATAGAGTATATGCTTTGTTCTTACAATTGACTGCATACAGAATTTATATATATATATATATATATATATATATATATATATAAACTTCCCTTTACTGGTTTTCACAGTCTTCATGTTCGCGGTGTTAGAAGATTGCTTAAAAAATCTTTTCCTACAGTTGAGTTACATTTTGCATTTACCACATTGAGCAGGATTGGTTCTCATTTTCGAGTTAAGGATGAACTCCCGGATGATGTTACGTCGAATATCATTTATAAGTTTAAATGTAATGTCTGTGACGGTATGTACTCGGGAAAACCCGAAGGTATTTTACTGTTCGACGCTGTGAAACTTTGTGTTTAACACCTCGTCTTGGAAAAAGATCTTTAACCATACCCAATTCAGTTGTATTTCAACATCGTCTTGAGTAAGATCGTAAAATTACCAGCATTGACTTCACTATATTGGATAGAGCTGAAAATGCCAATAATCTTAGTATAAAGGAAGCTTTGTATATTTACTACCTAAAATCATTTTTAAATACGCAGATGGATGTGGCAACCTTAAAATTGCTTCAATAACACTGATGTCATTTTGAGGTTAACGTATTCAACTGTGCATCTAACATAAATTTATGAACGGACAATTTGTCAAAATGGCTTACTAACTCAATAAACCGAAACGTTAAATGAATCTAGTCTTGTTTCGTCTTAAATTTTATTTTATTAATTAAATTCAAGGGCAAAGCGTTTTCGTTATAATTATATTCCACATCAGTATTTGGTGATAAAAGATATTAAGTGACGTTTATATTTAGTTTGCTGAACTTTTACATTTTTCTAATTTAATTAACGATTGTTTGCATACTATTTTGAATTTAATTAAATTGAATGAGCATATTTATACAAATTTAAGAGTACTATTGAGAATTAACCGAATACTTGGGAACTCAGAAAGAAAATGTTTATACTTTTTCAAATATCTCATGGAAACGTCAGCTAACGTTACGATTAATTGCATAATTTTACGTATTCTAAATTTGTGGGTTGGTGATTCTTTAGTAAGCACGATATTTGAATTTGAGTTATTTTAACCATTTGGGCTATTATTTTCATGTTCGATAATCACATAGATAAACTCTGCCTATATTTATTTGCGGAAATAAGTTTTGATAATAGTGGCGTTTTTGGAATTACGGATTCTGAGAGTTAGTTTATGGTAAGTTTCATTGTTCGAACGACATACGGTTCTTACCATTGAGTTAGTTCGGCAACCCGCTTATTTTAATAAACCTACGCGATGTCTGGTGCAAATTCAACTTTATAATACAACGCTATTTATATACGACATTTTAAAAGATTTACCAGTAGTTTTATTCAAAACAGACTTTATTATAAGGGCTTAAGGCAATATAACATGTTAACTGATTATAAAATCATGTAAGCATGTTACGATTTTAAAAAAATATAAATTATATATAACTGATAGTGTTGATGTATAATAGATATAAGTATATAGTAAATAGAACGTGCAAATATGCAATTGCCAGCATTGTGCTATTAATAAAGAGTACAACTGTTATGAGAGATGGCGTTGTCTCTTTTATCAAACCCCCGTGTTTTATAGCGCTTAAGAAGACGCGTGTTAACGTTAAAATAAAGATAAATTTTGCTTTGTGTAGTCGGCGACATCGACTTTATACCTCACGCAAAGTGTAATTATCCATGTTTAGATGACGTTGCGTAGAAAAGAAACGTGTATTGCCTTTCATGTTGAGCAGTAACAATGATGCCCCCCCACTATAAGTTTACTAACGTTGGCTTTTGAAAATGGGATTACGCGATCTTCAAAAACATTTTCTTTTATCATTTTGCTTGGGTACCTTGCTTATTATTTTCACAATTAACAAATAGGGGACACATTAACTGTTTTTGCAATATACTTAATAAATATTCTGTACTATTACCCAACGATAATGTTTGTAATCACGGGAACAACACAGATTGTTCACCATTTCGTTTTGTGTTCTTACCATGAGTCATTATATCAATTTTTATCGAAGTTTACGTTTCCTAACTGGGTATAGCTATCATTAGCTGTTGTAATACCTCTTTTAAAGCACACATTGGTTATATTTATATAAAGCTGATTTTGTTTTTATTTTTCAGGCAAAAGCAGTCGGACGAGTCCTTTTTGAACAAGTGTGCAAACAGTTGCATTTGTTGGAAGCTGACTATTTCGGTCTAGAATATCAAGATCTTACTGGAACAAAGGTTTGTAAAAATGTTAAGTGCAAGTACAAGTATCTAGTTTCGGGTGAAATGTAACTGTGCGTGGGGGGCGTCTGTGTAAAAACGAGTCGGGTCGTTTGAACTGGAGTGATGAAATTTGGCGTACGTTCTTAACCTATACAGTTTTCAAATTTTTTTAAGTAAAGTTGTTTAAATAGAGCTGTTAAATTGAAATTTCTTACACACATAGAAGGCACTGAAAAACTATTATATATAAAATTTCAAGCTGATCGAAGCACTAAAATGGTATTTAAATAAAAAAGTATTCTTATATAAATTCAGACTTTTAACCAAGATATTTGACTGGGATGTTGCAGAATCATCAATTTTGAAAAACGCGTATATACGTAGTTTCAACTTCACTATCGAAATAAAAATGGACAAAAATAGTAAAAATTAAAAACCTGAAAAAATTTAATAATTTATTTATTTATTAACGGGCCTTGCCCACTTTTAGTACAAATTACAATAACGTAACAAAACCTCAAATCGTTAAGTAGTAAAATTCCAGAATATAACAATTAATTAACAATTTAATAAAAGTGCTTACATGAATCAACATTAGACGATAACACAATAAAACTAATAGGTACAAATACACATTATTACAATACTACAATACCACTATACAATACCAAATACTAAAATCAAGTCACAATATGCTAACAATATACATTAAAAATCAATGCAGTAATTGGTAGAAAGGTCAAGTAATTGGACTGGTAATGCAAGAAGTGAAAGTTCTAACCCGCAAAGAGAAAAATATTTTTTTTAATAAACTTATTTTTATTCTAATATTCAGTTTATACACTTTAAAATGGCGCATTTATTCAAAATTTTGTGCAAGCGTTACACATTAGGAACTACTTAGGAATGTATTTTGATTTTTTGTTTTAAACCAATTACCTAGTTCAATATTTGAAAGTCTATCTTAAAACACTGTTAAAAGTGTTAAGAGTATATGTAAAATATGAACGCAACAAAATTTCAATTTCTTTTTTTGCATTTTACGTAGAGTTTTATTATGTAATTATATAAATCTGCTAGTACTTATATGATATACAGGGTGGTCCAGATTTTAATACATTAATTTTGAGAAGTGATGGAGAATGGCAAAATAAGGGCATTTTTCTTAATAGACATACCTCGAAAATGCACCATAACTTAGCTACAGGGTTTTGATGTTTCATTAAAAAAAATTTTTTAATTAATTTGTAAAGAGAGACAAAAGTCATCCTTTTCAAACTTTGCACACTGCCTTTCTACGTAAATCTGCATCTACTCTTCAAGTCAAAAAGAGTAACTGAAAGCCATTGGTGCAGATATGGGAGTTACATATCCCCTTTCTAAAAATATGTAGTATGCCACTGGATATTTTTGAAAAAATTATTGAACTGATAAATCGCCTTTGACATTCTGAAGAAACATGTGTTCTTTTGATAGGATAAGCCGTTTCCGATTTATTCATCGTCTTTTTCGGGAGTATGGTTTAACGTAAGCCCAAGAACAGCCTAGTAGGGGAAGAAATAATGCGTAAAATGTCATACTGGCAACATTCGACAGAATCCTCTGCTACGTTCTCGAAGGCGGTCTTACAATTAGGAACGTCAAAAACAATAGTATTCCGTGCTTTTCATGAGCACCGGAAACCATATCATTTACAACCAGTGCAACATTTAGTCCCCGTCGTTTGATCTTTTGTAACTGGGTATTAATTTCCCTTTACGAAAATACAGAGTTCTTATACAAGAAATTTAGGACTTAAGCTTTTGGCATAATACCATGCACATAAATATGCGACAAATTGAGTTTCAAGGTCAGGGGGCTGCATTGCGGCCAAATTTGGCCAAATATGGTCGAAATTTTTGTTTATAAAGATAGGGCCTTGAAATTCAGGACTTAAGCTTTTTGTATAAGACCATGCACAAAAATATACGTTAAGTCGAGGTTAAGATCAAGGGGCTCAAAGTATTGTATTCGGTCAAAAAGAAAAATTGAGTTTCTTTCTTTGTTGGAACTTAACCCAAGCGACTAAAAAGTAGAAAATAAAAATAAGTAAAAAAAACATTTTTAAAAAACGCTTTTATTTCCAAATGTACTAAAAAGAATAAAATAATTTTTTTATCTACCCAGTAACATCAAAAATTTTTGTGACTAAAAATAAAAGTGTGGGGCATACATGATATCTTATACTTATAACAAAGCTTATCAACACCTACATTCAAACAATGACACAAAGAGCGCTCCACACTTTCATTTTTAGTCACAAAAATTTTTGATGTTACTGGGTAGACAAAAATGTTTTTTTTACTTATTTTTATTTTATTAGTAATGTTATGCAGTTATGTAATTATCATATTTCTGTAACTTTCACAAAAGAAAATAGTTTTGATGTTAACGAAGTTGAAAACTTAACAATTTTAAAACTGTGTATTGTGGATTAAGTATAACACTACAGGTTAAATGAATATACATATATTGTCAATTGAACAATTCTTAAATGGTTTCAATAATTTAATACCTTCATTTATTAATCATATTTCCTCCAACTGGATTGGATAATTATTTATACTATATCATAAGTAGGTATACAACAATGGTATTCTTATGTCCTTTGTTAACAATATAAAAACATACTCTTTGTTTTATAAATGTATGAAATGTGTACTTGCTTGGGGATTTAATGCAATTGATTTCGAACACTAATACGGTTGAATTTATCTTAACGGAATACCATGCTAATAATACTAAATTACAAATAAATGCAAAAAAAAATTATTAAAATATCGCTTATTTGAAATGTTATCACAATAAAATTCATAACCGAACGAAAATCCTTTTACCTTTATTGTTAACCAGTGTGGATCTTGGTTGTATATAATACCTACGTGTAAAATAATCAACGCGGACGCCTAGTTAGAAAAAAAAATGAACACAGCAGATCATCAGTGTGTTTATTATAATTGTGAAAATTCACGAAAAAATTTTTTAAGTTTCCTTCTGACGAAAATATAGTGAACATTTGGTTAAATAATAGTGGTAATCTGAACAGTTAAAAAAAAGATAATTTGTGAAAAACATTTTGATCTAAAGTACTTGCTCACAAGTGGTGGAAGGAGAAAAGTAGTGAAGCATGCTGTAGCATATGACGTGAGTTCAAATTCTACACCTACATCTAGCCATATGGAAGAATTGCGCCAACCTGTGACAAAGAACTACGGTATGTCATTTTTTTCTACTTGCACTGTCACATGCAATATTAATAGTAATCATGGTCAAGTGATCGATTGTTATTTTTAAATTTATGTTTTGTCTTCACAGGTATGTCCCAATAGTGCTCGAAGATCCCCCACACATAGTCCTAAAACTTCATCAGAGCTATGTACTCTTCGAGAGAGAAAATTACTAAAGAAAATATCTGATAAAAACGCGCTACTTGTTAAAGAGAGGATGAAAGATATTAGGCTTAAACCCAAGTTAATGTTCACCTCTGAAAGAAATGTAATTAACAATTTTTTAAAAACGAAATCTAAAGATGCGCGAACATTGGTCGATATGACTTTATTCCATAGGAAGGGGACAAGGTGGACCCCCCAAGAAACTACATTAGCGCTTTCCTATTATTACAAATCTCCATCACTGTATAAAAAATACATGAGGCAAAAGTCTAAGATACCTTTTCCATCAACGCGTACAATTAGGCGATGGTTGAAAGTTTTTCATTTAACTACCGGTGTAGCTTCATCCTTAGTTAAAAAATTTGAATCTAAAGTAAAAGCTTTTGATGAGAAGGTTAAATTTTGTGTCATTCTTTTTGATGAAATGGTGTCCAAGAGGTATTTAGAATACAATAAAACATTAGACCTTATACAGGGTGAATCTTATCTAATCCGCCATAATTAAAGGAGTGCTAGAACTCATCATTCTAAGCAAAAAAGTTCATATGTACATGGGTCTGGAAATGCTTCGTTTCCGAGATACAGGGTGTCAAAGTTGAAAAAAGAAATCGCGTTTTCTTCAATATCTTTCGACTGTTTCGAAATAATTTCATGAAATTTCGTATGTGGAGGTTTTTTGGGATGACAAATTTAAATTTGTGGTCCATTTAGTTGTGGTTTCTAGGGCAGCGGCAACCATTTCGACCCCTTTAAATCGTCGCAATTTTTTGTGCTACACTGCATATAATTTTGGACTAGAAAATCGATCTTCCTATCTTTTCTGCTAAAAAGGTATATCTTAGTGAAGTCGCTAGAGCAACCCTTTCCGAGAAAAACGCATTTAAAACTCATGATGCATACACATTTTCGGAGGGTATTCTTTGACAGGTTTAACAATAGGGATTCTTACTTGTTTTCTTATGTGTCTGCTCTAGCAACTTCACTTTTTTTAGCAGAAAAGATTTGAATTTGTCATCCCAAAGAACCCCCATATAAAAAATTTCATGAAATTATTTCGGAACAGTCGAAAGATATTGAATAAAACGCGATTTATTTTTTCAACTTTGACACCCTCTATCTCGGAAACAAAGCATTTCCGGACCCACCTACATATGAACTTTTTTGCTTAGAATGATGAGTTCTAGTACGCCTTTAATTTTGGCGGATTAGATAAGATTCACCCTGTAGAGGTGTTTCAAGATCTTAGACATTTGGGACGTTCTCCGAAGATAGCTAATCAAAGTTTGGTTTTCATGGTGCGTTCTCATCATCCTATTATTTATCTGAAGGAGGAGTTCAAGGAAGTTTGCTAATTCATCTTATTAAAGAAAAATATTCAAAAGTGTACATTCATTGGACTAAAAGTAGTAGCTATTGTTTGTGACTAAGTTTCACACAACCTACATGTTTACAACTCATTTCAAGTTACTAAATACTTAAATGTTACATTTTAAAATCAACGAATTTTTGCGTTATACGATACTCCCCACATCATAAAGTCTATTAGAAATAGATTACTAAGCACAGACATATACATAAACTCAGATAAGGTCTCCTAGAACGCCGTTCGTGCGACATACCACATTAATAAGAAATCACAGTTAGCATCCTCTTTTACGAGAATATCTGAACAACATATATCTCCTAATAATTTTGAGAAAATGAGGTTGGCTGTTCAAATATTTAGCCACAGAGTGTCAACCGCTATGGACACGGCAATTTTTACAAGTGAGCTAAATTCTTCATCGGCACCACACATTAAAAAATTTCTTAAAAAATTAAATGACATATTTGACTGTTTAAACAGCAAAGTATTGTATGTCACCACCCACTTAAAAGCGCATTGTCTCCAACAAATGCTAAAGGACCAAAAATACTCACCCAAGCAATAGATTAGTTGAATTCTGTTAAAGTTTATAACAAAAAAAACACAATAGCGCAAGAATATGTATTGCTATAATGGATCAATTTAGACTATCAATGGAATCCTACAAATATATGATACCATCCAAGAAAACGGATATACCTTTTTATTAACTAGTAGGTTACAACAAGATCCACCGGAAAACTTATTTTCTGTAATACGAAGTAGAAGGGGGTACAATCCAAACCCAACAGTAAGATCATTCGGCAGGCTTTACAAAACATGCACGTTACGAGTCTTCTGGAACTGGGAATTGTCAAATGGATATTGATGAGCCACTTCATTTACAGAACATTTATGAAGAAAATATAGGTTTTGAAAATACGATGCTATGTGAAATAAGGAAATGACAGGAAAAGAAGATCCAAGTGATGGTAATGAAATCAGTATAAGTGATTTTGAACTAAATACAATCACATATTACATATGATTTAAAATTTAAATGTGAATTGTGTGTTCTCAGTAATAAAAATAGTGGCTATGTGTGCACTACAAATGAAATTCTCATTTTTTTGCAAGATTATGGAGAAAGCAATCATATTGAATTTTTATATAGACCTACATATCTTGTCTTGGAGATTGTGTTATTTTGTTTAAAAATCATTTTTTTTAAATAACAAACATATATGCTTTTTTAAAAAGTCACTCACCCTGAAATTAATCGAAAATGTAAACAATAACTTTCCGAATTGGTTACATAGTGACAATCAGTGTTTGCAACATAATCTTTGTATAATAGATTTACTGATAAATTCTAATCTTTATAAAATGCTTGCTACAAGGACAATTATCGACAACTACAAAATTGAACATTGCACAAAATAAATAGCTTTTGGTCCTTTAGGTGGGCAAATATGTATATAAACAATGTCTTACAATTATAATACCTACATTGTAAATGGTAATTGCAGTTAATCTAAAAATTATCATTAATCTAATGAGACATGTATATCTGAAAGATAACTAGCTAGTAGCGGTTGTTACCCATAGACAATAAAACTTCATACCTTGAATAATTCACTATACAACGGTTATTTATAGTGCATTATACAACATGTATTTTGTCCCATTTTATCCGTCTCTGAAGGTCTCTATAATGAGAATAATTTGTGAACACCCTCTCTCATTCCTTTACTAAATGGACACCAATAATTTTTTTTGTAAGTTATGAATAGCAATAATAGAATAAAATAACTAATAATTAAATTCTGGTAATCTTTCTCTGAAATGTGAAAATTAATAGTGTATATTTACCAATGTATTAGATTTAATGTTTTTCTTTTAAAAATGATTACTATATCATTCAATAGTATTTATTCGTTACTCATTTTTAAATGTCAATTTATCAAGTCAGAGCTTATTGCCGTTAAAAGTCAATTGTAACAAGTTAACTACTAGTTAACAAATTTATTTGATACTCATGTGTAAATGTCAATTTATCAAGTCAGCTTATTGCTGTTGAAAGTCAATCTTAGCAAGCTAGCTACTAGTTAAAAATTTACAGGTTAGAGACGAAAGTTGTTGATTTTTTACAAGTTAAAGACGACTGTACCTTGTTCACATTGTATTAGCAAAATATTAAACAGTAAAATAAACAATAATCGCCATTGTCAGAGTAATGATTTCAAAGGTAACAAAACATTTTTGCAAGTTAAGTGTCAGATTTAGAAAATTAGTAGCATTATTTACATTTGAAAATTGTGTTCTATTTGCATTGTAAATTAATAACAAATAAATTATATAACAATATACGCAAGGTAACTGACGAAGGCGAGCCAGTTATATCCTTCTGCCCACAGTAAAACCCATTTTAACTTGCTAGTAATGTTATATACTATTACAGGTTAGAGATGAAAGTTGTTTTTTACCAGTTAGAGACGACTCTACCTTGCTCACATTGTATTAGCAAAATAGTAAAATAAACGATAAGCGCCGTTGTCAGAGTAATAATTTCAAAGGTAATGAGACATTTTTGCAAGTTAACTGTCAGTTTTACAAATTAATAGCATTATTTACATTTGAAAATTGTGTTCTATTTGCATCATAAATGAGTAATAAATTGTATAACAATACACGCAAAGGTAACGGGTTTTACTGACTCCAGAAGGTAACTGGAACGCCTTCGGCCCGCCAGTTATATCCTTCTGTCCGCCAGTTGTAACAAAGTACGAACGTGTTATTAATAATTCACCTCTCTGTAGGCAACTAACGTGCATTTCGTGCCATGTGTGCTGCATATCATAGCTGCATAAAACATAAGCGAAGCCTTCCACGCATATCGTTTGCACATTCAGTTTCAGACAATTTCATGTGCAAAGACCTTTTGGGAGCGTCGTTTTTTGTGCGATACTGAAAGGTAGTAGAGCATCCATTTTTGCTCTGTTAAATATTTTTTATTACAAGTGCTGTACCTTTGACGGTGAGTTATTTAAAGTTATTTTACAATGTTTGAGACGCTTGCATTTCAGACACTTTTAGTTTTACTTTTTATTTTTTTAATTTTTACTTTTAACTTCACCTTTATTGTTACTTTTCACACGTTTATACACATATACGCAATTAATTATTTTACCGTTAATCCAATTTACGGTATTAGTACGATTAATCAAGAGTGAGGTAATCACCTGCGGTAAGGGGAAGTGCAATTCTAAAACCACTTAATCCAGCAAATTTCTTGATTTGTGAATATAAAGCATACTAATCCAGATTTCAACCCTGAAGTAATAATACGCAACAATTTCCAAAACGCTGACCTAGCATGCAGCCATTTCGTTATCTACAGTGTGACCAAGAATAAGGTATTCTGATTCAATTAATTACTCAGAATATTAATTATTCATTAGGTTATAACGTTACGAACATTAGCATTAAGGTATTTCCGTTTATAATTAATATAATTAAATATAGGTTATGTAATAAAATTTGTTATTGTAGAAATTTTCTTTTAACTTTATTGTATAATTCCATATTTAAAACAAGTTGGCGTCCGAGTATTTAACAATTAGTTTAAGGAAGAAGCAACCCCGATTTTAAAGCGAACATATCTAGGTACATGTAAATATTTTTTGGTTAAGAAGGCAAATCGATAATTTTATGAACCAGGCCCACTTTAATCTACGATTGAGCATAAGGCACAACATCTTCTAGTTATTACCCAAACTGTTAAGTAGCTAAAATTTGTAGCCATGGGTGTAGAAGTATACTTATAGAACTTAATGGTTTTATACAGTAAAACCCTTTTTACCTTACTAGTAATGTTATATACTATGATGTTATGAAAGAAAGGGAAATTTTATTTCATTATGAGTTTTCGGTTTATTTACAAATGAAAAACAAATAAAAGTCATGCATGACAGGCGAGGTAACCGTTTTTACTAGCTCAAGGATGTGACAGGCTCTTCGACGGCTCGCCAGTCATTCTGATCCTATCGCCAGTAAAAAACTGTTTTACCTGGCTTGTAGTGTAAAATACTATTATCAATGGAATAATATGGCAGCTTGTAAATAGTATCAAAATTAATTTCCACAGTTAAGATACAAATGTTTTGTTACGATTCAGAATGTAATCTGTCTGCTTTTTCCTTGTATCTATAGGGGCAGCACTGCATAAGTAAAATTCTTACACGAAGTATTTAATCAACGCTCCTGCTCATTTTCGGAGACAGGTGAGGAATTGGATGATTGAGGATTATCCTGAAAGATGCATAAGGCGTATGATGAACAATGAGCTAGAGGACCAGTAGCATGGATTCCACGGTCACCCGACCTAATTCCCTTAGACTTTTTTGTGTGGGGCTATTTAAAAGGCCTTCCCAACCAGCAAAGTTGTTTTATAATTTGATGGTTCTACAGCTGTTTTATTTTATTAGAGTTTTATTATTACTTCCAAAATGCTAATTGGTTATATTAGACGTACAATGAACATTATTCTGTTTTAAGCAGCTAATTTGTTTTATAATTTATCACGAAAACGTTTATATGATAGAGTTATAAAATATGTTATAAAACAATCACTAAATTATCGTAGAAACGTTTCTATGAACAAGTTATAAAACATTTCCAACTATAAAATTAAATTGTTTTATAATGGTTTTGTAGTAGATTTGGCGATATTTTTAATTCCCTTATAAATTTACTTCAAAATTATTTTATAGTTGCTGTCTGTGCCTTTAAAAAATAGTTTTCTTAAAGTGCCTTTCGACACAATTTCGCTTTTAATCGTAAATTGTTGTTTTAGTAATCACTTTAAAACTATTTTATAGTACGGTGTTTCTACTACAATATGAAAACAATATCAAAGTTCTTATAAAATTAAATTGTTGTCGTAAATATACATTTGCTGCCGCTAACTACATAATAAAGCATATTTGGGATAATCCAACTGATGTTTATTTTAAATGTTATAGTATAATAGGTAACATTGTCAGAGAGAACAATCAACATAAAACAATGTCCGTTAATACAGGGCAATGGAAGAAAATTAAGAAAAGCGGTGCTTTTCGAAGAAGGTTAAAAATGTGTTATGAAAATATGAGGTGTAGTAATAAGTACATTGATGTGGACAATAATAAAACGGCACAGTGCAATAAAACAATCGAAACCAGTTTTATCAACAGTGCTTCAAATCAAACTTCAATATACGGAAGGACTACTTGCTAATGCAAGTATCATCAGTGAAAACAGTGAATCAGGAAAACAGAGTCAGGGTTGCGATGAAAATTTATTATTACTACCAACAGCGGCGGTGGATCAGTTAAGTGATGACGAAATGATGATAACTGATGATGAAGTAAGAGATAATTGGCTATTAGAACTAGAGGCCAACGAAAAAATACTAGGCAATGGGCAGTTTCCTTTAATATCCCCCAGACAGCACTAAGAGTATTATTCCAAAATATAAATGCAAGATTTCCTAACGTACTTCCACAAGATCCCAGAACACTACTGAAAACATACCAGAAGGTGGTTATGGTTAAAGTTGGAGATAATGGTGATTACTGGCATCATGGCTTTGAATTTTGTATGCGACAAGTTTTAACTCCAATGCATAATTTGCCTAAAACTATTTCTTTGAATATTAATATAGATGGTTTGCCTATATACAAGAGTAGTAAAAATGAATTTTGGCCCATACTCTTTAATATCTATGAACTGCCTGAAATAAAACCCATGATAATCGGTATATACTGTGGAAAGGGAAAGCCTTCAAATTTGCCAGCATATTTAGGACCTTTTGTCGAAGAAGCCAAAGTCATTCTGTCAGAAGGATTGATCATCAGTGGAAATAAGATTGCTGTGAAATTAAGATGCTTTGTGTGTGACTCACCTGCTAGGACATTCATCAAAGGTAATACCTAACTAATTTATATCTGCTTGGCATAAACACGTTTTAAAAACTTTTAGGTGTAACAAACTTTAACAGCAAACAAGGATGCCTCAAGTGTACCACAGTTGGAGAATATTCACATATTTCCCACACAGTGTACTTCCCAAGAGCAGGCTGAAAAAAGGACAAATGACGGATTTCGTGCAAAGTTGTATGGCTCGCATCATAAGCATGATACTCCATTAACTTTATTGCCTATTGATATGGTTGAAGAATTTCCGGTAGGGGATTCTCTTCACCTAATCGATTTAGGTATAATGAAAAATGTTTATTAGGATGGAGAGATGGTAATTTTGGCACTTACAAAACTAAATGGTCTGCAAAAGATATTAATAATGTGTCAAACGTTCTTGGAGAACTGTAAATTGTCTTCTGAAATTCATAGATCTGTGCGAGTATTAGATTATTTATGTTTTTGGAAAGCTTCAGAATATCACACGTTTTTACAGTATTTAAGCATTGTAATACTTAAAGTTGATGTGTACCAACACTTTCTTAATTTTTTGTGCTACAACAATATGTTCATCCAAATGTTAGTGCATTTTCTTAATTTGGCTGAAGCATTACTCAATAATTACGTTGAATATTATCGAGATTTTTATGGAGAAGATTATATTACTAGTAATGTTCATAATTTAACACATTTGGTTGATGAAGTGCGAAGGTATGGACCTTTACCGAGTTTTACAGCATATCCCTTTGAAAATCGACTTTATCAAATTAAAACTTATTAAGAAATGGAAATTTGCCACTGGCACAAGTTGCAAAAAGAATGAGTGAAATTATGCAATGTGAAAATGAAAGTCCACAAAATAATAACTGTCTTCGTTTTCCTGTACTTAAAAAAGAATGATACAGGATATTTGTTTAAAATAGAGCTTCAAGGGTTTTCACTGTCTGCAGATAATGCTAATAAATGGTTTCTTACTCATAATGGCGAAATTGTATTTATGGAGTATGCCATATTAATAAACAACACTCTCTTTATTAGTGGAACTGCTGTCAGTGTTCTAGAAAACATTTTGAGATTCCTATAAAATCATCCCATTTAAATATTTTTAAATCTCGTTGTATTGGTCAAAACCATTAAAGTTATACTCAGTTAAAAATATCAAGTGCAAAATAATAGCAATAGAATATAAAATGAGACAGTTTTTGTTCCTTTATTGCACACTTGAAAAACTTAGTAATACAAAATGTAAACTCTAAATGTATTTTTATTTTCCTCCTCTTTTCCTCACTGCTAACCTCTGATGCTGCATCATAATTTTCAGCAATATTCTGAAATGAAAAAAGGAATAAAATAAAGTAACTATCGATTATTTCATTATTAAGTTACATTTTTGCTGCTAGTTTCTTCTTCCTCCTGACTGTTTCCTTTATTTCCTTTATCTGCAATACTGTTATTGTTTTGCTGTATATCTTTGTTTACTTTCTTAGTCTGGAAAAACAAAGCAGATTACCTACGTGCACACAGAAAACCAAAAAATATTTTAATTTATTTGCAATAGTGTCTTACAGAATATCCGTTAAGGGTTAACTAAATAAGAAACATACATATTTGCATTATTTACCTTGTAAGAAAGGCCACTAGGTCTTCTTTTGCTTCTTGAACTCCTAGATAGGACACTTTGATTTCTTTTTGTCGAATTTCTAATTATAGCTTTAAAAAATTCTTCACAATTTTTTAAGGTAAAATCATCGTCCGACAGCCTCACCACTCTGAAGAATAGGGTGATAATGTTTTTAAAAATTTTAAATGGAATTTTTTCTTTGCCATCTCTGGCGCCTCCAGCCCAGGAGCACATATTTTGTCTACCAGTATATAGCAATTACTTATTCCATTTCCAGATCCTTTTCTTCCACACACATAACTAAACTTTTATATATAGTCTTCCGTATCAGTCTTATTATTTGCAAATTTGGCTTCGAGTTTCTCCAAATCTGCTAAAGTGTCAATTGGATCGAAGAAAATATCTTCTTTGGTTGTTGATAATTAAGTTTTGATTTGCATTTTTGCATGAACAGTTATTATTAACTAAAGTATTACTAGCCATACTATCTAACATTACTTCTAATTTAGCTAGGTGCTGCATAATTTTTAGCTGGTTTTCTTGGCCAGCTTGCTGCTTTTGAATTATAGTATCTTGGTTGGCTATTATTTTGTCTATTTTTTCATTCAGTTGGGGATCCAATAAAGATGAGACAGTTTGTGCTTCAAAAATTGAACTCAAATTTTCATCATTTGGTAGAATTTGGAAAGAATAATTTTCTGAATCTGATTGTGGTACATAATCAATTACCTCAGTAGGCATCACAGTTGCAGGTGTCTCCACAGATTCCTGTAAAGGCGCCTCCTGCAATACAAAATACCCACAACTAGTTTGTGTTGCTAATCCAAATAATGATAGAAAACTACATAATATTAAGTATTAAACTTGTAAATATAACCTACCAGACATTCATCTGCCAAACGATTAAAATCATTTTGACTCGGTTTAGTCTTTGGCAACATCATTTTTGAGCGCTTTTTTATTTGGATAATGTCTTCTTGTTCTGTGTCCTCATTTTCCAGCATTCTTTCCAATTCTTCTTCAGCAATTTCATAGCTAATTAAATGATTTCGTTTTAACTTACACGTCATGGTAAACCAATTCGCTTCTGGTCTAGAATTTGCATTCCGTACCAGTTTATCAGCCCCCTTTTTTGGCCAAAAAAGGTGGTTACTATTAACCCATGCCGAAGGAACTATTGTTAGCTGTTTCACGCCCTTTTCAATGGTCTGCACAATCTTAAACATACCTAAAAAATGGTCAGTAAAAGACAATATTAACAAAAATTAAAGAATATAGGTAAGTACTGAATTAGAATAACTTACCTGCCATTTTGTCTAAAAGTTTGACTAAAACAACAAAACACAGCAAATTTCGTGCCACCTAGGTTATGCCGGTATTACACCGGTACATTTACCACTAAATAAAACAAATTCGTCATAAAACGATAAAATGTAGCAAGAGTAAGTAATTTATTTTATAAGAGTCACCAAAGAGTTGCCTATTAGCAATAAAGTTGCAAACACTCGCGATCCACGGAAATAACCACATGCTCCACAGAGTTGCGCCCGGGACCGCGGGAGTCAGGTTAAAAGAAATGGACAGGGCCGTATTTAATTGAGTGTTTCTTGTTTGATTTAAGAAAATCATTTTACAGAAGTATTATTGTTTAGCAGATAAGGAATATTTATTTATTCACCTATGTACAAATTTGTTAGTAGAGCTACATATAGATACATATATTTTTGAAAAGATATTTTTGCTTGCTTAAAATAGGTCACACTTCCCAAGAAAAGATATATACTGATTTAAAAGCAGTCCGGCCCTATCGAACTACCATCAGTTTTAAAACAAAATAGTTTTATAAAGATTGTGTACTAGCTTAAATGCATTACAAAGCTTGCTACTGATACATTTTAAAATGTCAGCATTCTGGAACATCAACATAGGCCAAATTGAAAATGCTAAAATATCGCATGAATATTAATATTTACAGCTGGTAAATACGTAAAAACTATACAATAATGATGCCTGCAATAGATTGCCGCAAGTCTTTCGGTAGAAGATAATCAAATAAACAAGGTTAATTTTTGTAAGATTTAAAAGTTTTTCCTAAAACATGAATAAATATGGGGCGCGCTTAAAATTTCTTATAAATATGCTATACATTTCACGATAAAATTTCCTTTGCAGTAAAAATTTTAGTTCTAGTAATCACAAGCAATCTCTTTAAACAATATAACTCTAGAACTCAAATTACTAAAATGGCTTAACTTCATTCGCTTATTGTACATACATTTGTTATACTTTCTCTGTGTCTAATACAAAATTGCTTCTAGCAGCTTTTGGAATACACTTAAATAACTTTTTTATTTTATTGTTGTTATTTTCTGTTGCATTTTTATTTTATAACGGTTACCTGAAACTACTATAAAACTATTTTTAGTGATTTTATAAAATAATATAAGAAATACTGAAGTATATTATATAGTGCAGTATAAAAAGCTTCAATAAAACTATTTTATTTTATTTTGCCACCATAATGATCTTTATACGCCTCCAAATGCGGGCGTAACGTGGTCTTTATAGCACGGAAATGTAATTGATGCTAAGCAGCATGATTGACAGCAAACATATGACATGATATATAATAGCAATATCACAGTATCTTAGTAACAACAAATTAGCCTACTGTCGACTTTATTTCACTGCATTTGCATTTAAAAACTTCCAGTTTCATGATGCAAAATAAAATAAAACATTGTATGTACCACAGGCATAGTTAGATTATGGCTCTCAGAATATAAAGCCTCCGCTTCGCGTCGCGCTTTTAACATTCCCTCGAGCCATAATCTTCTGATTATGCCCTTAATACATAAATATCTATTATAATGCTGATGTAAAGTTTTTTAAGATCTGCCGAAATGTTTATAAAATTGTTTTATAATGTTTGCTAAAGGCTTTACAAAATATTAACGAACGCTAAAGTGTTTTATAAAACGGTGCCAATTTTACGTTTATGACTGTCGTATAAACGCATTGAAAACATTTATGAGAGTAATGTTGTTTTATAATTTTGTGTCGAAAACGTTTTCGCCACTATTATAAAATATAAAATTGCTTGTTGGGTTGTCTACGAAACGCGAAAATCGGCATCAAATATTAGCGGCAATCAACTCCATTCCCAGAAGATATCAAAAGTGTATTGAAGGTGAAAATTTATTGTAAATACATTCATTGTTTTTTGTTAACTTTGTATTAAATATCAATAAAACATTTTTGAATCCATGTTTATAGGGTTATTATATCCTTTATTATTCCTGCACAAAAGTGTTTAACTGCAAATAAATCGTAAAGGGCTTGTTCTATCAAAATTTTACAAGAACACATTTTTCTTCAGAATGTCTGATAAGTTTTTTAAAATATCCAGCGGTGTACTACATATTTCTAGAATCGGGATATGTAACCCCTGTATCTGCGCCAATGGCTTTCTGGTACTATTTTTGACTTGAACAGTAGATACAGATTTACATAAAAAGGCAGTGTGCAAAAATTTGGAAAGGGCGACTTTTGCCTCTCAGGTATTAAATTATAGTTTTTTTTTAATTAGACTTCAACACCCTGTATCTAAGTTATGGTGCATTTTTGACATGTCTATTAAGAAAAGTCCCTTATTTTGCCATTCTCTGTCACGTCTCAAAATTAATGTATTAAAATCTGGACCACCGGGTATATGTACCTATACAGGAATGTTGAGAGGTGACACTCCAGATTTTTTTGTATCATTTTTCCAAGAATAGTGTTTACTATGATGAATGCATGGACAGAGAAATGTCTTCATTATTCACATTTGAATTGGGGGTGAAATAGAAACAAGGTTTTGATCATTTATTATGTATGAATCAGGTCAATTAGTTCACGCATATTGCGAGACAACAGCTTGATGGATTTCGATGGTTTTTTTTTTGATATGAAGGTAATTTTGCGTAGAAGGAAATAACGGAGCCAGAATGTTAAATAAATGTAAAAATTAAATAAATATGATTGAAAATGCTTATGCTGTATTATCGATATTTTTTATAGAACCGGGCGGCTTTGGAATTTTTTTTTTTTACGTTAACATATAATTATGTCTATTAATCTCTATCGGACATGTAGTTTTAAACGTCATTGTGCTATAGATTATTGTTTTTGTTTCAACAGTGTTGAAATTTTAATTTCAACCGCAAAATTTTGCGGGTGAAAAGCTTGTATTAATTTAATTCGGAAGCAACATAGTTTTTAAAAATTTATTTTTGCACAATCAATTCACCTTTAATTGTGAACAACTTCAGATAACTTCTCCAAAGCATGTATATTGGGAGGAAAATGTAAAAAAGTTTAACAATTTTAGCAAATCTTTTAGTCAAATTCATAAATAACTGTTATAGCGCACTTTGTGCATACATTGTATAGCAGTACAGCATGTTGATAAAGCATTGCAGATTTGGGAAGTTGAAACAGCTTTGAATGCTAAATTTGTTGGACCATTATGTGACTACCTAACTTCATGATAGTTAGGTATTGTCAAGAGAATTAAGGTATTTGAATAGAAAATTACTTTGAACAAATTACTAAACACATCAGATAAATGCAGACGCTTTTCAAAAGTATTTGGTAGTCCCAACTACGAAAAGAATGAAGAAGTATGGCATTTTACCATAATCTTTCTGACGTTTGAATTCAATGAAAATATTTTCAATTTTCTAAACTTCAGATTATACTGGCCCTTTTTAATTAAAATTTTGTATGCATTATTACATTTATGGATTTCTATAAACTATTTTTATTAAACCAATTAGTTTTTATGTATTGTTATTGTAAGTAAGGTGCATTCATAAGTAATAACAATTTGTGCTTTTTAATGGTAATTTAGTTTGGCCCATATTTTTGTAGACAGTATGCTATATTCACAATTGTAATTGTAATATACTTATAAAGTGTATTAATTGAAGTTTTTGTTATAGTACTGGCTGGATCTTCAAAAACCAATATCAAGACAACTTGGATTATCTCTCGTGGACCCACTCTTACATTTTTGTGTTAAATTTTATACTCCCGATCCGAGTCAGCTTGAAGAAGAATATACACGTTATTTATTTTGTTTGCAAGTAAAGCGAGATTTATGTCATGGATTTCTTCAATGTAATGATAATACTGCTGCACTTATGGCTAGTTACATTGTTCAAGCGGAATGCGGGGATTACGTGTCTGAGGATTATCCAGACCATACCTATTTATCTAGCTACAAATTTGTGCCACACCAAGATCCTGAAATAGAAAGAAGAATAATGGAGAATCATAAAAAACATGCGTTAGACTTTAGTATACTTGTTTTGATATTATCATTCTTTGATAATTTTATAGTGGACAATCACCTGCTGAAGCGGATTTGAATCTCTTAGAAACTGCAAGAAGGTGTGAATTATATGGAATGAAGATGCACCCAGCTAAAGATCACGAAAATGCACCATTAAATTTAGCTGTTGCTCACATGGGAATTGTTGTCTTTCAAAATTACACAAAAATAAATACATTTTCTTGGGCCAAAATTAGAAAAATATCTTTTAAACGTAAACGGTTTCTTCTAAAATTACATCCAGAAGGATATGTAAGATTTTAATTGTTGCAAAACACAAAATTAATTTAGTTTGTTTAGGGTTATAAGGATATAGTAGAATTCTTTTTTGAAGGAAGAAATGAGTGTAAAAATTTTTGGAAAAAGTGTGTAGAAAATCATGGATTTTTTCGATGTTCATCGGTTAAAACGGTATCGAGGCATAAAACACGTGTGCTTTCAAGAGGAAGTTCATTTAGGTATTATTTGTCTGTTTTGTTATTCCCGTTAATTTAGTTTAATATATTATAGGTATAGTGGCAGAACCCAAAAACAAATTGTAGAATTTGTAAGGGATAACTATGTAAAAAGGCAAGCATTCCAAAGGTATATTATTACATTTGTGTATTTTTAAGCATGTTGCAGTTTTTTAATGCATATTACTTATTAGTTCAGCTTGATTGCGATATTTAAGACTATGAATGAAAGAATTTCCATTCAAACTGTTAATTTGTTCATCATTGGTTACTAAGTCTTTATTATTCATAAAACTTAAATTGATTAAAAAATCCAATTGGATACTTTTTTTTTCGGTATTGTATTCTACTTACAGAGTGGATTTTTTCTTAAAAACAATTCTTACTTACAATTTTATTCTCAAAAAAAAAATGTTTTTTTAAATCTTACATAAGATTAGATATTATTGAAGAGCAGTGGATGGTATGAATCAGTATTTATTAAATTGTCGATAATTGCGCATATTTGTTACAGTTATTTAATAGTTTACAGGAATATTGAAATTATTGAATTTACTCTTTTTGAAATAAAATTAATTATTGAAGTACTTCGAGAAAAGCAATTGTTTAGTCTAAAACCTTAGGAAATTTTTTGAGTTTGCTAAACACATTGATCAAATATTGATGAGCATGCTTTTGTAATTGATCTGTAAAAAACTGAGACATTGTGGAAACTTATTCTGTTTTCGTTATTAGGCATGTTTCCCATTTCATGTGATCTCACATAAATGTTTTCTGAGCTCACAAGAATCGCTGATAACCCTAACCATACTCTACACCTTCTATATCTCTTTCTTACATCAAACCCACTTGTTTATAAAACATCAGTTTTTTCCGACTATTCTGACTATTGTCTAATAAAAATAACGTCTACTGTTCGAAATTCCTTTATTGTTCACAACACTGATACAACCTTGTGCTCTTCTAAGACAGCTAATTGGAGTGATCTACGGGATCTCTTTGCAAATTTCCCATAGCGTGAATATTGTTTTAAGCACACTCATCTTCGAACATTGCTCTTTCAATATCTGAATTCGTCATCATGGGCATGGAGTTATACGTTCTTATAAAACAAAAATTGATTGGACCCAATTTATTTATATACCAAAATGCCCATGAGAAGAGTTCGAAGTTTACATAAAAAAACACATTTTTGTACGTTTTTGTACATTTTTGTATTACAATTTTATTAAACTTGCACTGGGAATATCTGTTAGCAGTATTTAAGAAAACATTTTTTTCCTTCGAAACTATGCAGAATACGAAATTTTTACTAGAGTAACAAAATGATGATAATTAACCAGTCTTCTTGCTAAAAAAATTGAAAACCGTATTACGACCTATAAGAAAGTTCTGAAAAAAATATCAGGGGATGACAATTTCTTTTGGGTTTCTTTGATTACCGAAAGGAGAATAATCCTCTAAAATGCACTTTTGTCAAATCTCATTCAATTTGTTTCACTCATTTCTGAACAGCGTACAAAAATGTGTTTTTTTATGTAAACTTCGAACTCTTCTCATGGGCAAACAGTACATTTTGGTATATAAATAAATTAGGTCCAATGGACTTATTTTGGCCTCTACTGCACGTGGTAGCTCTGTGTCCCAGCAATTTTGGGGCACCCTATATATATATATATATATATATATATATATATATATATATATATATATATATATATATATATATATATATATATATATATCAGAGTATACATTTTTGAGTGCTACGTTTTAATTTTTTAAGCAAAAACAATTAAAACTAGACGTTTTAACTAAAACATTGTGCAGGAAATTTTTCACAAGGAATCTAAATCTGTGTGTGTGTGTAATATATATGTATATATATATATAGACACTTTTAAGGTAATTGTGGTGCCCGTACGATATATTAACAGTACGCTCTCAAGCCCGAAAACCTTATGGAGCCCGGTGCGGCTCTTTCTATGACAAAACGCGTAAATACGAATTTTAGGGCATAATGCATAATGTACCGTTTATATGTGCAGTATATACAGATTGGTTCTCGTCATCACGTTGCAGTGGCCGCTTTTATGTACAGCTTGTCTGAATATACTAACATGACCTTGTGTAGCCCAAGTAGTGGGAGCTATGTTCGGGCTCTTTAAGGGCTACTTCGTATATACCAAATGAGGCCGAATTTGACACATCAATTTATTTGCAATTATGTTAAGATATGCCCACAGGATGCAGTACCTAAACAAAAATAAATATAAGATTTGTTGGGTGGGTGGGTGGGTGGGGCGGGCGGGCGGGAGTGAGTGAGTGAGTGAGTGAGTGAGTGCGTGCGTGCGTGCATGAGTGCGTACGTGCGTGCGTGCGTGTGCTGTGTGTGTGTGTGTGTGTGTGTGTGTGTGTGTGGGGGCGGGCGGGCGTGGGGGCGGGCGGGCGCGTGCGTGTGTATGTATATATTCATATTCATAAATATGCTTTAATAGAACTAAACGTAAACAATGAAAAGTAATTTTTGCATGCTATTAACTTGTAAAATGGACGAAAATAGGCGTAGTAGGTGCTATCGACTTGTTTTTGTCTGCTTACCAGGTAAGTTGATTAGCGCTTTCAAGTGCACGTACTAATCTGCAGTTAGTTGTTATGGAAATAGATACAAAAATGAGCACACTGTAATCGTTACGAGTTCTATAACTCGGGAAAAAGAAAATATAAAAATTCCCTGCAATGGCAATTCAATTGTAACAAAGAAAATCCATTTTATAAGTAATATTGAAAAATAATAAAAATATATTTAAATTGAAATCATTAGGCTCTTTTATTTTACCATTTTCTCAGATAATCTCGCCTTACTGTAGCAATGGAACTGTTCCATTTACATATTTACTTCGCGAGTGTATGCTGCAATAAGAAACACTTGCTGATGTTATATTCTCACCTCACTTGCGGAGAAATAAATTTGACAAACAGGAAGCTCATAATACTTACCTTTTGGGTGTGTAAGTGTATTTTTTTAATCTGTTACAAATTTAACTGTTTTATGTGTTAATGACATCTTAATTAATTTTTTTAAAAAACTATTTTTATTTACCGAAGGCAATAACTGTAATTATTATCGAAAGATTTAAATTTGTAAAAAATTAACAAAGATATATAATTACATTGTCAAAAGGTAAATATGTAAATTATGAGTGATAATCGTGAAAGTTTCCACTTTCAACTTTGGTTAAAAATCCATTAAAATGAAAACATACAGTTACTGATGCGAAAAAATTCACATTTATTCTTAATGATTTAAAAGAACAAAAAATACTATACGGTATTTGATCGTTATGTCGCTTTACGAAGAATAGAAAAAGTCTTCGAGTCTTGTTTATCTGACTTTTTACCTTCTAAATTACATGTACACAGATACATAATCATCCACCCTCACATTGTAAGAACCATTAACAGTAACACACTTATTCCAATGTTTTTCTAATAACGTTAGCCTTCGAAAAAAAATTCTTTTGGTGATTCTACAAAATAGGACTATATAGTTCTTCAAGTCGTCATTCGATAAAAAGCGACGCCCTCTCAAGTGTTTTTTTGAGTTTGGAAAAGAGGTAATGGTCATAGAGCGCGACGTCGGGACTGTAGGGTGAATGTTGTAATTCCTTAATGCCTCATTCATTGATTACTTCTTGAAAAATTCATGCTTTATGCACCCTGCAGTTGTTGTGCAGAAGCAGAGTTCTCTGAGCACAATTGCTTTCCAGTTCTTAATTATGAGAATTCCCTCAGCGTCCTAGAAAACTATGGCCATTACTTTTGCCCCACAAAATTGCGTCTTCGCCTTTCTGGGTGGTGGAGAACCCTTATGAGGGTATAGTGTGTGTATCCAAGTCTCATGCCCAATACAATTCTATATAAGTCTTCATCGTGGGATAAAGCAGTCAAATTTATTCTCTTTGGAAATTTGTCATCTACACAGTTTTTGTTTGGGACTGAGTAGCATGTGAATCCATCTTGCCTACACTGCTCATTCCCAAATCTTCATGTAGAATTTTAAAAACACTAGTTTCTGATATTCCTATTTCTCTAGCAATAACCGAAACCTTTACTCGGCGGTCAATCAACATAAAATCTTCAACTGTCTTGAGGATTTCATTAGTTTTGTTCATCCAGAGGTCTTCCACTCTTGGGGTCATCTCAAATTTGAACTGCTTGTACCAATATTTCACTTGCCTATTTTCTCCATACACTGCCACCAGATATTTTTCGAGCTACTGTCTTGTTTCGATAAAAATTTCCTGAGACTTCTGTGTTCAAGTTACAAATCACTCATTTTTGCCATATTAAACTGATATAAAAATAACAAATATTAAGTGATTGGAACCAAACTTGGAGATGACACTATAAAATGTCACAGAAACTTGACATAAGAAAATTTTCGAGATAACATATTGTTTTCCTAGCTTGGTAAACATTAGAAACTCTCCTCGTAATAGCAAAATGTTGTTTTATTTAAAACAAACCACATGAAAATCGGATTAGTGTAACTCTAGAAATAAGCACTAATAGAGTTAAGATCTATATAATATATTAATTAGATTTATATCAGTCATTTGATTTTGGAACTACAATCCTACGTTATAATTTTGCCATGGTATTTTTATTTAGGTATAGTATAACATCTCTTGCTTGTAAACTGCAAAAACTATGAGATGATTTAATTATTCAAACTGCTTCATTGTAGATATAAAGTTACCATCCAATTATTTTTGCTGTGCTTTTTGAATACATCAAGGGAAATTATTTTATTAGTTGCTTCTTAAATAGTCTGAATATAAGTTGCTTATTGTAATTGAAATAAATTTGCAATTTTTCTTATATCTAATGCTTGCTTGTTTGTATGATATTGTTCTGAATTAATTTTACAGACAGTAATATTGTATATATTAACTTGTTTAGTAATCCTAAACTGATGAATATTTATGAAGTAGAACTTGAACCCTTTTGGAGCATGGTTGTAGTAACGGTTGGTCAGAATGTGCTGTACCACTGCTGGTATGTTTAAAATTAATGATGCATATGGGAAGGAGGATGTGAAAAATTATCGATATTTTTAAAAACTTTTTTAAAAATTACTGCAGCATGTAATGTTTGAATCGGTAATAAGAAAACTTATATCAACAAAATTTTACATTAATAATCCAATCAGCTCTAAGCTGTGCTCCATAAGTGAATATGTGTTTAATATTTTAAATGGATTTAGTTTTAGAATATTGTGAATTTACTTTTATTAACTAATATCCGTGATCTGTTTGGCTATTTCATTCCTCATTCCTTTGTACAGGTCGGCATCATTCCGGCATTCTAGTACACATTCAAGTGCAACCAACATGCACACCAGCACAGTTGGAAATAGCATTTCTGCACATCCGCTGTTACCAATTGCCAACAGTACTTTAAGTGGTAGGTGTTTGATTTAGTATATTGTACGGAAAAAATTATTTTGTATTACAGTGGGAGCATCCAAACTCTCAGCTTCGCTGGGATCGATGGACATAACTGTCGAAACTCAGGCTTCTCCGACGACGAAATCAGCCTCTCTCCCCCCCGCCACAGCTATATCTTGGAGCTCGGTCCCAGACAAACGGCCTATCATACCGTATGCTCAGATGACGACATCGCCTTCACCTCCTCTGACGACGCAGTCGGTAAACACATAATATAGTCATTAAAAATTATTATTAATTTTATTAAATACATAAATAAAAAGTTCACCTCGAGTAGGATTTGAACCTACGACCTGTACTTTGCTAGAGTAAACTTTGTCTTCATGTATGTAGAATTGGTGTAAATTCTAAATATAATAACATAATATAGTCGTTTTTATACTATTTTAATTCACTATTTGTTCAGGTTTCCTCGGCGACTTCTGTGACTATGAGTCCACAGCATGCACAGCACGAGGACCAGATCCAGGGTTACAACAACAGCAATTTACCGGTCGCCGTCCTCGCAGCAGTTCACAGGGACGACACAGGTATTATTCGCACTCACATCACTACTGCCCAGATGCCCTATAGTCATAGATCAGAGGGCAAGCTTGATGAACCTTCTTCCGTGCTTATTAACAATTATCCCTCACAGACTCAGTCACAAAATGATTTGGATGCCCAAATCAATTCCCAATATACCTATAAGTCTATAGCAATTCCAACAAAGCGTAAAATATGGCAACGTAGTGCTAGTTGTAGAGAGTTATACGATTATAGTTTCGAAGAATCTGGCCAGGCTAAGAAAAGAAATACTATAGGTCATAACACAGTTAACAAACCTTATATAAATTTAGAAAAACGAAAACTCGAATCTCCTGTAACTAGGTATGATGAACATAATATTTTGTACAGCAGTACTCATCAAAGTAGTCTTGAAATGCAACAAGATATTATGGTACCTGATCAAAAAATCTATTCAAGTAGTTATCCTGGAACAACTTCATACTCACAAGACTCAATAGAGGATCCTGGCAATTACGATTTGCGTGATTCTCAAGATGATTTATCCCATGATAGCTATGAGTTGATAGAAAAATCAGATGATGACATTAGTTTGACGGTTGAGTATAAGAAAAGCAAAACACTGAGTGCTAGAAGTTGCAGTTTAGATTCTGGAAATTATTTACCTTCGGACATGGATTCTGATCCAGATAATAAACATAAATCTAAAAGCAGTTCAGATTTACAACAAAGCATTTTTGTCATGGATGATCCTCGGGATTATCCTCGAGAGAAGATACCTAGAAAATCTGATGGAAGTTATTACAAAATTATAAAACTTGGTTCTAGGGCATCTAGCTTAGAATCTAAAAGTGATTATTATGATACAAAAATAATTAAAGGAAGTCGAAGGTCCAGTAGAGAAACTAGTTTTGGTTCAAGAACATCAAGTCAAGAATCGAAGAGTGACAGTGAGATCAAAAAACAAGTGCGTAAAAACAAAAGTTTGGAAAGTTTAGGGAAAAAGACGGAATTTTTAGAATCCGGTACTTCTAGTTTAGACTCTAAAAGTGATTACTTTGATGCAATTTGTAAAGTAGATGAATCTAAACTGATCAAATTTCAACATGACTATGATCGTAAAATACCTTTTGAAAGGAATTACGGCATTCAAAAACAAAATTATAACAAAAAAGATGGTGATGATCAACAGGAGCAGGATAATAGTATTTTAAAAGAAATATCTCATGTGCAAACTGTTAGTTTACAAAATGTTGAAATTGACAGTTTCAATTCTAAGATTATAGAAAATTTTGATGAAGATGCTGCAGTACCACAATCAAAACTTAATGAAAATGGACGTGTAAAGACCCTTAAAGAAATAAAATTAAGAAGTTTAAAGTCTACTGATTCCGAAAGCAATATTTTTAGCTTCGATGAAGATAGAATTCAATCAATTCAGGAAAATGATGTTGAAATGGGAGTTTCCACAAATCATATCACCAATAAATCATTTGAATCTAAAAAGGATTCTTTTAAGGATATTTTTGTTGAATTTGAGCCAAAACGCATAGAAAAAAGTTGGGATGGACTATTATTACATCAGCCAATTGAGAGAACAAAATCAGATCCAAATTCCCTTGCGAGGCAAAGATTAAATCTTAGTTCTAGAAGACATTTACTGATGCACCAAAAATCGATTGATCTAACACCAGCAGAATCTAGCGATGACGATTATTTGTATAGACAAATACCAAGTGCTCCCCCTATCACGAAATTCAGAGGTTCACATTTTGAAATGCCAACGGCTGAATTTGGACACTTTGATGTGCTTAAACGAGAAATTGAAGGTCAAAAAACTAAATTTGAAGTCCCAAAAAGCCAATTTGAGATATTAGGTGCTAAAACTCAATCTGACTTGATAAATTTACCACCTAAGAATGATATTCCATATACATTACACAAACGTCATATTATGAATGGTACTGCTTCTAAAGAAGAAACAACAAAATTCAAAGAATCTTCAAAAACACGCAGAACTCAAAACACTGTTGAGCCTTCTGCAACCATCGAAGATGTTAAACCAAAAAGTCCTGTTTTAGTGGAACCAGAACCATCTTCATTTCTGTTTACACAAAACATTGATTTATCTAAAGTTGATCCTGTCACATTAGAGGTAGATAAATCTAAAGTAATTCAACATATGTTAAGTCCTAAACGAGATATTACCAAAATTGACCCTGTGTTACTAGAAACATTAAACTCCAAACTTAGTCAAATAGAAAGTGATTCTCCAACTAGTTCTAAAACCGAAAGTTTGAAACCTGAGATAAAGTTCAAAACTCAAAAAATTATTGAAGAATACAAGCCAGAGAAAATATTGAATAAAATTGAACAAACTGCAAATAAAAATGTACAGACGATAAGTGTAGTTATTGATAAAATAGATAAGTCTATTCCTAAAACTAAAATAAAAACGGATTTTAAACCAAAACGTGTAACTAAACCTAGATCTCAACTAAATAAAAAAGGTACTAAGACCTCAAATAAAACAAAAGTACGAATTACGTCATTTAGCTCAGATGATGAATCACTTGATTCAGATGATGTGTTTGGTTCTGCAGAAGCAACTCCTACAAAATTAGAATTTTCACCACCACAAACACGTAAGGAAATGGAGTCTATATTAAAGTACGAAGCAGAGCGTAAATATTTACAGTACACTATGTCTTCCACAGAAGTAGAAGGTTCGCCTCCACAATCACGAAAAATTGATATAGCTTATGATCGTACGTTAGACCCAGCTTACCAAACAGAGTTGAGAAGAATTTCTGAGCGATCAATTTCAATACCTAGTTCTGAAGATGACCTTAACATTGCAACAGCAGATATGCAACCAGTTTTTACCGAAACATTAAATGATTCCATTTTACCAACTGTACCAGAAGTTGATAGGGAAGTGTTGGATAAATCATCTGAAAATACTGTTTGTGAGGAACTTAACAAAGATGATCAAGAAGATACAATAACACAGGTATTTGAAAGAGCAGTGATGCTTCAAGAATTGCCAGAAGAATACTATAACCAAGATAATGATGAAAAGGTATTATTACAAATAGATATAGAGCGTGATTTACAAGATTTAAGGGTTCCATCTAAAACAAAACTTACAGAAATTTGCTCTCCATCTGCACATAGAAAAGGTCAAGGTTCATTCCTTTTTGCGCATGCTAGATTAAACCTATCTGAAGGATCTGCAATGACAATGCTTCAAAAGCAACAAGCAACAGAATCTCCTGTACCTGGAAGACGAGCGAAGAGTCTAGATACACCAGTTATTCCCGTCAACAGATTGCCTCCCCTTAATGCGTTTTCAAGCAAAGATGATACTGTAGAAGAAGAAGGTGTGGCGGAAAATAAAACTGTATCTGATCAGATTAAAGTTAAAGAGATTCTTGCAAAGATTGATAAAGAGATTCTTAGTAAAGTTGAAGTTGTGGAAAAGGAAAAAACTAAGGAAATAAAAACTAAACCCCCTCCAGATAAAGCTGAAGTGAAAGTGAAACCGTCACCTAAAACTAAAACAAAAGCTTTAGAGAAGGAGAAAGATCAGATAGTTCCAGATGTGATAACCAGATCTAAAAAAGGTTATAAGGTGTCTGTTCAACCAAGGAGTCAAAAAAGTGAGAGCAAAAGCAAAATTATGACTGCAAAACGAGTACCTGTAAAGGAATTGCAGAGAAGTGAATTAAAGGATAAAATTATTCACAAACCAAGCTCTAAGACTCCCCCTAAAGTTCCCATTAGAACAGCCTCCATTAAACCTCCAGTGCCTACTAAACTAAAAACAGAAAATATTAAATCTGAAAATGTTCAGAATAAAGAAACAGCACAAGTTGCACTTCAAAAGCAACTCACAGTTGAAACATCGGATGTTAAAGAAATAAAACGTGCGAAAAGCCAAGATATTGAATGTAGTAAAAAAATTATACCAAAGGAAAAAGCGAAGTCTTTGGACAAATTAGAATTTAAACGAGCAGGCAGCAGAGAACGTATTAAATCTCTAGAGGATAGTGATACAGATATTGCGAAACGACAAGAAAAGCAACAAATGCTTTATGAGATTGCTATTCAACAAACAAAAACGATTAAGAGTCCCATAAAAGATGTACTACCAGTTTTTCCACAAGTTGAAGAATCTGTGAGAGAGCGCCATGGGAAATTAGAAATTAGCATTAATACTATTGAACAAAATAGTGTATCTTTAGAGGAAGCTATAATTATTACCAAATCTCCAAAAAGACTAGATAAAAAAATGGATAAAAAATTGACTAAAAGCTTGGAATTGAACTTGACTGATGAAAATGAAGATGGTGCTAAGGTTGTGCAAAGGTTGGGCAAGAGCTTAGACTTAGAAAATAGACCTCGCAATCATAATCAATCATTAGATTTTGGCCCCAGATTGGAATCAAAGGAAGAGTCACCTGAAGATAATACTCAGAATTTACAAACGCTAGTTAAGGCTGAAATACATAACCAACCTGGGGAAGATGAGAAAGTTACGTTAGAAGGTACCAGCTTAGATATATGGTTATCACTTGAAGATAAAAGTAAAAGTAAAGCAGAAGCCTTAGAAAATATAGTTGTAATTCAGAAATCGAAGGATTTTTTTGAGCAGCGTAGTAAACCGCCGGACCTAAGTAGGATAGATAATAAAAGCTCATCGGATTCACAAAGTTTAGAAAAGATAAGTTTAGGAAATTCTTTGGATATTAAGTACATAGATTCTTCCGGTGATTCTTCTCATAAGTCTGAGAAGGATACAAAATTAATCACAGATTTACAAAAGGCTTCAGATACTGTAGGACGATTTATTGCTAAGAAGCTTGAAAGACGTAGACAGATAGAGCAACAAAATACGGTATTAGAAGAACCAGCTGATAATGCCTTAGTTAGAATTACAAGCGAGGATGAGTCCTTGACCGAAGTAAGTGATTTAAAATGTGAACTAGATGTGAACTTATTAGTAGTTTCTGATGTACATAAGGAGGCATTATTAAGATTAAGTATAGAAAGAAGTAGGTCTGAAGACACAGGTTCATGGATGACTGTTGAATGTGATGAATATATAGGCGTTGAAAGTTCATTTGAGTTTGAAGGTGCTCCGCTAGAATCTCCTGAAAAAGTTGGACCAACGGATAGTGCACTCGATATAGATCATGGAGAGAACACCTCCAACATAGAAATAGTCGAGGAATCAATAAAATGTGCAGAAAAATTGGATGACGTACCAAATTCGCCAGAAAATTTGAATTTGTTAACTACAGAAACAAGAAGTAGTAAAATAGATTTATTAAAGCGGAGTTCAGATCAGTCACGTTCCAGTGATACTACAGGTTCTTGGACTAGTGGTGAAAAGGATTTAAGTGGCGCAAATCCTAAAGAAACAGGAGATGAATCAAGCTTGAGTTGTACAATGGGGCAAGCAATTGGGCTGAGTCAAACAATAGAAAAATTTTGTACACGTGAACAACTGGATAAGAATTCTCCAGAAATGGAGGTGCCTCGTAGCCCCAGAAGTCCGCGTATTTGCGTATTAGGTCGCGCATTTACAATTGATGAGGAATCAGTTGCAAATAACTGTTCGGAAGAATCAAGTTCTGAAGGTGCAAATGAAATTCCTCCTGATATTACACCAATACAAGAGATTGAAGAAGTGAAAGAAAGTGATCAAGTAGAAGACAGTGATACTGTGAAATACAAAAAAAGTCCATACCCCTTTGAAGAAAAATGGTCGAGCGATTCAGAACTAGGTCAACGGATTCACCAAAAAATAGCGAAAAAGTTATCTTCAGCAGATAAAAGTATGTCATCTCTCGATGATTCATATTCAGATAAACGAACTAAAAATGGTAAATTGATGGATAAACGAGCTTTGTTATGTGTTGAAAGGTTATCTGGTGAATCACGAAGTTCTCTTGATACTGAATCAAGTTCTGGTAGCTTAGGTATTGCAGTCCGCAAGCAAAAAACTGGTGAATTACCTATTCAAGAAGCTAGTTCTACTTGGCGACCTTTTCCTTTAGATAGCTCGGGATCGTCAAGTTTTGAGGAAGGTATTTTACCTCCAGATCAAGATTTAGAAAGAGAATATTTTGTATCTGGTTTTAAAGTGGATGCTGATGTTTTACCTGCACAAGAAGCTAATGGCGATGGAGACTTGTCCAATCTAACTAGTTTTGGATATCCATGTTTAATAGCTAACAATTCCAGTATTTGTCTTAATATTTCTTCTTCTGAAGTACTACCGGGATACAGCACGAATTTTCTAGGTCGTACTTTATCTAGAATTTCTGAACGTAGTACTAATTCAGAGAAGTCGAGTTTAGATGAAGATTCAACTAAAGCAAGTACTCAATTAGATAGTCTGAATGACGATTCCTTAGGTTCTAGTGACCACCAAGTCAGTATTAGTTCAGATACTCCTAGTAATGCTCATGTCTCAGGATCTGAAAAAATTGTTTCGGTTAATAAATTTTTGGGAAATAAACATAGTGATAAACCTTCAGAACAGTTATGTCAATTAAACAATTTGCTATTACAAAGACAAATATCTGATGACAGGAGAACATCTGCTGAAATGGCAGAATTATCAATTGATGATATAGAAATTATTACTTCTGAAAGTGGGTTAAAATTAAGACATCAAGATTCCGACGATACTGTGATTGATGAAGAATGGGTGGATCCTGAAAATTTGAAAGCTAAAATGGGATCTAGTAGTCAAGAAAGTGATGAATGGCCTTTACCAGAAATTCCACAAGGCGTTTCTAAGCCATTATTTGCTTTACACGAAACTGGAAGTTCAGATGCATCACAAATTACTACACAAGTATATAAACCACCTCAACCGGAGATTCCTAAAGTATTTGGACTTCGAGGATCATTAAGGAGTCAAGATTCTGAACCATGGCCTAGCCCCCCTTCAAGCATACAAGAACTTTTAATAACAGGGAAAGTAGAAACACATTACATAACACCCCCAGAAGAACCTTGTAAAGTTTTAGTTGACTCCAGTACTGTAAGTACATACGATAATGATTCAAATTCGGATGACAATAGAACTTTGGATATGGATGGTGATAAAAGTAATACAACATCAGATCCTACGTATGAAAATGTGGCAACTGATCAGATCGAACAAATTAGCGAATGCCTTTCAGAATCTTACAGTATAGGACCCAGTGGAGTAAAGATTATTCTTGAAAACAAAGCTGGTCTTTCGAGTTCTAACTCAGAAGAGGATTTAAATATATCTAATTTAAACGATGACGTTTTTGTTGATGTTGTGGAAGTTTCGAAAAATGAATTAAGACCACCTACAGTTTTACGACGCAGTACTAATTCTGATGATTCATCACATTCTGGTCATAAGAATGATATTAGAAAACATACGTATAAAAGTTCACATAGTTCTTACTCTGAAGATGAATGTACTAGTTCAAAAGGAACTAATTTGGAAGATGGTACAGTGCGTCTTGTTTTAAAACCAACAAAATGTACACATAGTTCACATTCTGAAGATACGTCTATAGCATTAAGTTTATCAGAATGGTCCAATAGCACAAATACTGTCAAAATTCAAAATTTATCGACAAGTAACAGTGGTGCTACTAAGAGCAGTTCAGGAGTAAAAGTGATGATAATTCATTAGCTGATATTGCACATTCCATTTCTGAATGGTCGAGTAGTAATAGCAATACATTAAAAGCGCACAATTCAGGTTTGCAATTTCAAAAGCTCTCTTCAAGTGCTTCAACAGGTGATAGCAGCACATTGACTGAATTTGTACCTACTATTTCTGATTTATCTAGTTCAGATACCTCTAAAACTTTAATTCCTCAACAATTTTTTAACGTGCGACAATCTGTAACAAGATTAGGGTCTAGTATAGATGACTTAGATATTCCCTATGAT
Source organism: Vesta saturnalis (assembly GCA_036346205.1). NCBI lineage: Eukaryota > Metazoa > Arthropoda > Insecta > Coleoptera > Lampyridae > Vesta > Vesta saturnalis. The sequence goes on from JARFJB010000428.1 coordinate 2,327,871, forward strand.
CAAAAAAACATCAAAAGCCCACAAAATATTCCATCAGAAGATATGGCTCTGTCTTCTAGTTCTAGATTTGTGGACAAACAAAAGTCTTTTACTAAATCTACAGAACGTCCTGTATTGATTCCTATACAACTGCTTTCTGACACTGAAAAGAGTACAGAAAGTAGCTCCTTGGAGCAAAAAACTGAAAAACAAAGATTTATACAAAAATCGTCATCTTTAAAAGTATCTGATCGACCAGTGAAAGTCCCATTATCAAAGTGTTCACCATATTATTCTAGTAGTTTAAGTTCTGAATCTACACCAGTACCATCGTTAAAATCAATTTCTGTGAATAAAACGGCTACAGTGCCTCTAACAAGGAGCCATAAAAAACCAATTTCGAAAACTTTGTTTCAAACAAAAAGTCCACCTAGTGAAAATGAATCTACTAGTTCTATGGAATCGCCAAAAAATACACCTGATTGTAGAGATCGTAGAGGATATCGTCGAAGGAGACAAATGCCACAAAAAAGGCACAAGCCTGACAAAGAAAAAACATTTAAGGAAGAATATTTTTTTGTAGAACAAGATTCCTCAGTTTCAGAGTATAATACTTATATACGTTCTCACAGTATTAAAGATCTTCCTAGTAAATTTCAATATGAAAACATTATTTCCGATGATAGTGTGATTTTACAATCAGTTTATTCGGAAGCGTTAGAGGAGGGTTATTTTCCGGATGGTGATTCACAATCCGGTTCTGATATATTTCGTATGGAACGTGAAGAGGAGCTTAGTGATAGATATGAATTAGCTGAAGGTTTTGATGTGTCTTCAATTCCTCCACCTTTAATTGAAGATGATTTTGAAGATGATAGACTTCCAGAAATTTGATTTTAAATTTAATTAGGTACTCCCATTCAGTAAATTTCATATTGTTAGTTGTAATTTTACATTTTTCAACAAGTTATGCGTTGTGTACTCGTCTGTTAAGAATAAGGATTCTGAAAACTTGCTCATTTTTTATAAGGTTTTTCCATTGGAAATATTTTTCCTTTAGATAATCAAAAAAAATTTTGTTACAATTGTTGCAAAATTTTTTAATAATTATAACAAAAAATATTAGATGCTTGCAAATTTTAAGGCTGTTTAATATAGTAGGTAGTAATAAATTGATCAGATAACACATTATATTTCTACCATCTATATTTCATTAAAGTCAAGCAAATGAAGTAGAACTTCTTTTTAAATAAAACTATTATTTGGACCAGCATACAAGAGGTATAATGTTTTCTGTAAGTAAATGAAAATTATCAATAACATAAAAAGATTTGCGAGTTACCAATATTTTACTTAAGAGCTGAAGATGACCACCTTGTAGTCAGAAACATGTGTAACGCATGTACTGTTATTATATTTAGTGTTTTGTGACCTATTTTCAAGATATTCACTAAACCATTCTAAAACTATAGATCCAAAACCATCTAAAATCTAGAAAATAATTTTTTTATCATGTAAGGCATTTTTCCAGTTCAACAAAATTGACTGAATTGCAGTTTCAGATGAGTTTTTTTTAAAACCAACATGAAAGGGACTATCACATTGTTGTCTTCAATATAATTTCTAGTTGTAATAATATATATATATATATATATATATATATATATATATATATATATATATATATATATATATATATATATATAAAAATATATTTTAAATGACACGCCCGTATATTATTGCATTTTCGAAGTTGATAAAAATAAGTAGCACTTTCATAAGGGTTCCCTATACCTACATACAGAGTGTTTCAAGTTAATATCATTTTTTCTGAAAATGTAAAGTGTTAGGTAAAATTAAATATCTCCTAATAAAATTAACACCAACAAATTTACTCTTAGGTGTAAGTAAAATACTGTTCCTTTACAGGGTGTTCATTTTTCCAGTATTTTATACGCTTATCGTTTAGCCTACTTAGTTACCTTTCAACTTCTATAAGGGTTTCCTATACCTAAACCTTCAAATTTTCAACTTATTTAATAATTTTTGGAATTTGTCGGTTCCTGTATCATTTGTAGATTGAAATATCCTCCCAAAATGCCTGCTCTGAATGATTTTTGGCTAATGTAACACATTTTCAAATTCAAATCATAGTAACTTTAATTTAAACGTTTATAAAGTTATTTCTACACTATGTAGATTAAACTAAAAATCGCATATATTTTTTATACAATTCAAACTAAAATTTTATTTATGTGGTGTGATAATTTGCTCAAAAAATTAAAATAAATGTTTGATATGATGTCCATCTTCTGGAATACACAGTGTTATTCTTTTTTCCAACAAACATCTCACGTTTTGCAACATATTAGGGGTGACCATATCATCTGCAGCGGTGGGAGGTGTGTTGTAAACTAAATTTAGCCCCAAAAGAAGAAATCCATGTATGTTAGTTCAGGAGATCTAGGAGGCCATGAAATTGGTCCACCTCTCCCAATTCACTTATCAGGAAACTTCCTATTTGAATATTCTCTAACAACATGTGAGAAATGTGCAGATGAGGACCCATATGAATAATCAATACGTTTTGTAAAGTGTATTTAAGCCGAATATTTCAGTATGAATATTCTACTAATTTAACTGAAAAAATGAACACCCTGCAAAGAGGTGTTTACTATTCAGTCATAAATAGACTAAGGGAACAGTATTTATACGTAAACCTACGAGTAAATTTGTTGGAGTTAATTTTATTAAGATATTTAATTTTCCTAAAATATATTTCAGAAAATTGATATAACTTGAAACACTCTGTATGTAGGTATAGGGAACCCTTATGAAAGTGCTACTTATTTTATGTAAAATGAAAATGCAATAATATACGTTGTCATTTGAAAAACATAACTTTGATATGCCACTTTTTGTAGCACCCAGTGTATTTAAAATATTTTAAAATGTAGCTGATATTGACTTATATAATATCACTGTATTAGAAATTAACGATTATATGCCGCTTCGCCGTAGAACTCGGGCTGTCGGTACTGATTCACCCTATAGGATACATATATTTATAAATATATATATTTATGATATATATATTTATATATAATATTTCCAATTTGTCTAGTACAATTTCCTGGATACTGTCCATGATACAATAAACAGAGATAGGATATTGCGCGAGGGACGGAGCTGGTCGCGTGAGCTGGAGAGTAATTCTGAGGTGAAGTGCATGTTTATGTAGGTGCCTGATTTTTTACTGAATTTTGTTCAGAATTAATGTTATACAAATGCGTTGTAGTGTTGCTACTTGCAACGTAGACAACAGTTAAATTATAATAAAGATTTAATGTTCTTACTTTTTCCTAAAGACGAGTATATTTAAACAAACAATTTACAATGTGGTATGTTAATTGACTTACATCTGTTCCTATATTTGTCAAATTTGCTAGACATTTCTGATATGTCCATGATACAATAAACAGCAGATAGATATCTAGAGCGTCGGTACTGTAATTCACTGCTTAAGTAAGTCATTTCATTCAGTAATAATATTAGCAAGCATATGAAAAACAAAAAATGCTCTATACAAGTTAATCCAAAAACATTTTACAGTTTATTAAATTGAAGCGAACATGTTAGTTTGAAACATGTCCCCAATGGTTTCTTAATTAATACTTATCTGTATTTAAAAATCTCCATTTTTAAATTAGGTTCAATACAGTTTTAAACAATTTTTTTTTCTTTGTATTCTAAACACTTTTCTATCCTTAACGATCCCTATAAATTTGCATTAATTTATCCTTGTTTATTCAAACAATGTTTTATTTGCAATAAAAATGTATTTCATAAAATTGTACTTTCATTCGCAGTCGTATTTATGGATTACAGACTGAAAATTTTGCAAAGTATATTTTTTGTACTAGTAAATCAAATAAATACATTCCCAAATGTGTTTTTGTAACACTTTCCATAAAAAAAGTTTTAACGGAATGTTTTAATGTAGTAATTTTTACTCACCAAGTGACGTCATGCGCACGGCGGACTGATTTGCGACTGCCAACAATCCTATCTTCTGTTTATTGTATCATGGATACTGTCAATGAAATAGTTAAATTTTTCAGAAATCTTAACTTGAATTGTCTTCCATAATTCTCTTGCATCACTTCTTTTTTCATCTATTCTTTCATGGTAATACATTTTGTTTCTTGTCTATTAATGCTTGTACAATCCCATTGTTGATCTATTACATCTATCTGAAATTATATTTCATTGAAATGTTGCATATCTCTAAAGATTTTTGTGTGTGTGTGTGTTTCTAACGTATCATTATCTTGAATGTTCATAGATATTATTGAATGGTCTGATATTTTTGGTGCATGATGTACCTTGAAATTAAAATTTTTTCATTTGTTACGAGAAGGTAGATGAGTGTAGCACTATCTTTAGTTATTCTAGTCGGTGTGTCTATTACCTGATACAGTCCATTATTTTTTATTAGAGTTGTTAACTTATTTTGGTAATAGGAGTTTTTTAAAAGATCAATGTTAAAATCGCCAACTATTATTAATGATTCTTGTTTACTAGAGTACAGATCTAAGATTTATTAAAAATTTATTTAAAAAGTCATTAGTGAAGCACTATGTGAGTGGTATAAATTTATATTATATCTATTTAATTTAAATGATATACTAATTCCTGTTATCCATACATTCATGTGGATAGTATACTCGAGAATGACTTTAAATTTACACTCATTCTTAACATATATGATGGCACCTCCTGTGTGATGACTATTTGATGGTACATTGACTGTTTGATAATCTTTTATATTTATTTCTCTTTCTTCTATGTCAGACGTTACATGAGTCTCTGTAATACAAACAACAGTGCGTTTTCATTCTGATACTATCCACTCCAATTCATCTTTATGTGATGTTAAGCCTTCCATAATTATATACATAATAGGTTGTGATGATTGCTATTGTTTATTTTGTTGGTCCAACTTCAGATAATCTATTTTTTGTTGTATCTGATTGACAATTCTTTTATAGGCTTCCCAGTCACAATCATGTGCCAGATGATTAAAATTCTGTTTTTGTTTGAAGAGTTTTGGCTGCATACTTGCAGTTTGTCATGTTTTTACATTCTCTCGGGTTATACTCCTGAGAACATTCAGCACATATAGTTTTGGAACTTTTACAATCTCGAACCTTGTGACCAAATTTCCAATATCTGAAACATTGTATGACATTTATGTAATCAAAATATTTACATGTTCTCCATTCAATATATAGCACTTCTTTATTTTTTATATATTTATGTTTCATTATCAGTCTCTATTATAACACATGTTTTGCCATTTTTATTCACATGTGTTTTTAGAACTTTTATAATTTTATCTTTATCTTCTGTTTTGATTGCATTTTGTGTAACAATTTTCTGTGTCATATCAATTTGATCCTCTATTGATTTTTTTTTCAATATTTATTATTTTAATTTTTGGATTTCTCTTCACCGGAACTTTTATTTCATATCCTTCTCCTATTTGTTCTTTAATATTTTTACAAACGTTATTTATATCATTCTTTTATCTTCTTGTGTAGTGCAACAAATTGCAACTCCTTCTTTTCAACAGATAATGTACTTGGATCCACTTTATTGTTTACTATTTATTTAGTTTTGGAATGCTGAATTGTATTTTTTGGCTTTACAATAATAACTTCATCTTGCTCTCTCTTACTTTGAAATACTTGGCTAAAATATGTTTCTTGTATATTTTTATTTTAAAAATTGTTTACATTTAATTATTTCTTCTTTTGCTGCCAAATTTAATTATTGAACTGCCTTAGAAATGACTCAAGTAAGCACTTTATGCTTTCCTCCTCTTATTTAGAAGAACATAAAAATTTAAATTATTGTACGTTGTCCGCAAAACGGTGTGTGGTTTTGTAAACGTTTGAAGAAATAAGGCTGTTATTAACGAACGAAATTCAAACCATAGTAAAAGATATCATTGAATGTTTGTGTAACAAATAATTGTGAAGATTATATGCAAAAATATGTGGAACTGGCAAAATTTAAGCAATGGCTACCCTATTTAATTAAATAATGTTGTTAATCATTTTATAAATTACATACTAGAAATCACCTGGAATTTTACAAACATAAATTTTAATGCCATGGTAACAAGAATCATCAGATCTAGATCCATAAAAAATATGTAGGATCTAACAAAAATTGAGATGGACTGAAAGGCACTTCAAAATAAATGCGAAATAATTATGTCAATTTTACATGTGTGGGGACTGCTCAATGTATGATTACCTTGACTGACCAGATATTGCATTATTAAAAGACTTAGTTTTACCTATTAACCCTTAACCGCCGTCTTCAAGTATTCTATATACTATTGTCTTCGTGCGATCACTATGATCCCTTTATATTACACATATTTTGAAATTTTTTTTTCTTGCATAAATTACCTCCACGTGGATTATAATAAGTCGACCAAATTAAAAAAAATGCATATTTAAGTGAAATAAAACCACCTCTGTGATCTTGGTGACTGCACGACGGTTAAAGAATAATACAAATTGAAAATTATAATTAATAAGTTTTGTGTTTTCGAATATATTCCGGATGGGCTATAAGATTTTAAATTGTTATATATTGTTTTGTTTTATGGTGCAAGTAATTATAAAACGGGATAAGTTTTTTGAAATATATTAATAATATTTTTTATAACTATTGAACAAAAATCTTTGAAATTGTTATGGGTCTAGGATCATACAGTTATTAAAGGTTGATTTCTACCAGATAGCATGGTTATATAAAAGGCAGCTCAACAATCACAACAATAGTTCAATTTACAACTACTATCTTACAGCACCTTGGGTATCTTTAGAATTAAGTAAAGCTTATTTACATTATAAATTCAGCAAATTTGATATTAGGGGAAGTAGGTAGGCTGGGATACCCATTTTTGTTATACATAAAGTTAGATCGGATAAGAAAAAAGCACAATTGGAATAGCACAAGGAAGCACTCTGGGACCTAGCTTATTCATGCTGTACATAAATTTAGTTCCATGTAAGCACGACTTTTTAATATAACATCAAGACAAATTAAATACACAATACACGTGACACAAAAATGACAATACAATGTGAACGATAGTACAGAGATAAGTTAAGTACACAACAACACTACACAACCCGCTTTTTTTCTTTAATGTTTTGTATTTAATAACATGACCACTACGACTGCTACTTGGTGCACTATCATCACTAATTTGAAAAGCAGAACTACATTTGTTTGTGTTGGATACAGTTTCTCTTTCGCGAAAATTTTTGGTTTGAGATATCCGATTCAATGCCTGGAGTATCACGTGCCACATTTCGCGAATCTTGGGCTATACGCACTATTTTCCGATGTTAAATACTGTATAATAGGAGCCCGTCTCAAGTCTTGTGTTTCCAATTTTGCATATAGACCTTCAATTTGCTTCAATATCCTATGACCGATTATTACATGTTACAATTTGACCTCATATCCAGCGACCCTTAGTATTTCATTTTATGTGAACAGTTTGACTTTAACTTCTTTCAAATATTTTTATATGGGTAATAGACCATTGGTTTAGGAAATCTTTAAAGTCAAAAGATGAAAATGGTGGTCCTTCGTCTGTGCCCCAAGTTTAATCCATGGAAGCATAGTCATTTTGTGTGAAATCATTATTTCACTATTATTGTGAGGATATTTTATTGTATTGTGGATCTTAAATATTCCAGTACAGATTTACTATATTTGGTAACGATTTATTTTTTGGCCAACCACCTGGACAATATTTTATTAATAACAATAGCAACTTATCGTTTTCGTGAACGTTTTTATTTTGTAAGTGAAATCGATAATGAGTTTATTAAAAAATTTAGGTGCACAGATATTTCTTTGTCTAATAGGTCATCCGTTTCCTTTAGAGGAATGCGCGATAGCGTAACGGTAATATGCATTCATTTTCCTGGTTTATAGATTATTTGCAATTCGTAGGCTTGTAATTGAAGAAGCATTCGCTGTAACAAAAATAAGCTTTCATGAAAAATGTAAAAAATAAGTTATACTTTTCGCTAGAATTAAAACAATCATTATGCTAACAGTCTCAATTATCAATGTAAAGAATATTGAAAAATATGTGACAGCTAATCATAGTAATTGGTCTATAAACATTTTTGATTTGCGTTTTATCATTGTTATCAAATTTAGTATTTACCCCTGTAACTAGTTGACCAAAATGATCAGACAGTGACGTGTTGCAGGTTTTGGATTCATAATTATCTAAGCTAAAATTAATAAATGTGTGATAAAGGCAATTATTATATCTAGTTGCACCAAAACTTGTTTAATAAATCTATATGATACTAATAGATCACAGAGAGAAATCTGCAAGACTGTCTAACAGAATATTACATTATTTAAAAATGTCAATCACCACCAAGAGAACAGTAAGTTGTTATAGCTGTGTCATAAGGTAGTTCAACCTACAAGTAGTTAAAATAATCTAGAACCTTAAAAGGAATGTCTCACATACCATTATTAAAACACCTCTGTGAATTGTGGTGCTTAGCAAACAAACATTAGCAAATTATTTTAAGTTTTGTTATTTATAAACATTAGCAGGTTGATATTTGTTGCTTTATAATCCTAATCTAATCTGGAATGATTCATCCAATGCTAAGAGAGACATACGACATTGAACGTATATTCACAAAGATATACTTGAAACTCAGGGATTGTGTTTTGCAGGCATTGATGTTTCAATGAAAAATCGAAAACTTTAACTCCATTAAGTGGTTTCCATTGTTCTCAGATGAATCTTAAAAAATAATTTACAATGACATCTACTGGCCATACATTTGAATCATCTTTTGCGAGTATTTATCAGGATCTTTGGAAGTTAGCTTAGCACATGTAACAGATTTTGTTTTTCGATATAAGATGATTCCTTAAAATTTCTTGCCTGCAGTTAATTGCCAATCCACATATATCAAATTGCCTACATTATGCAACTGCTTTAAAGCAACTTTCAGTAGATCAATCTTGAATACCAGTAGGTTTATTTTTCTTTTTATACGTTACCACAGTTGCCCAATTTGACTATTATAGATTCGTCATTTTCATCTTTAACGTTTCAGTTAACATAAGTTAAAACTACAAATGCTAGTTTGGTTAACATTTTGTTACCAGAAATTCTGGCGGTAAAGCGTTATTGAATCGGCAATTACTTTCTGTTGACTTATTTGCATACTTGTTCAGATATCAAACTATTACTACTGTTTATGAATTTATGTTATTCATGTCATTTAATAAAATGATTTTATCTTCAAGAGACTAATAAACTTATCATTATTACTGTCAAATTCGATAGTTTAAGTTGTCTTTTATTTTTGCATTTCAAATCACGATACGCCTTACGCCATTATTTATTTCAACCTAATAATGTGACTGAAGTTGAAACTAATAATGAGGCTAGACAGTGTGATTTTGATAGAAAATTTCATATGGAAACAAACTGTCAGAATGACCACAGTCATCACTCCGAAGGATACTTATTAGTCTCATGAAGATAATAGTAGATTATTATGTAAGACGTGTAAGTTGATCATTATTGAGTTCAAATTGAGCGAAATATTGATAACTTACACATCGAACTCAATATACTATTTTATCATCAAGCCTCAAATAAGTCCCTTCGGAGTGATGACTGATGACAAGTGAGCGTCATTCTGACAGATTGTGTCTATCTGAAATTTTCCATTCTAGCTCCATTATTAGTTTCAATTTCAGTCTCATTATCAAAATTGCCAGTAATAATGACAGGTTTATTAGTCTTGAAGATAAAATAGTACACTGCATTCGATCAATATTTCGTTCAATTTTGCAAAACTTGAGCTCAATAATGATCAACTTACACATCTTGCATAATAATCTACTATTATCTTCCAAAAAGATATTTTGTCCAGTAGCTCTTAATTTCATTTAGAATTATTTTTAAAAGATTTCAACCTTGCACACACAACTTGGGGTGTAGTTAACAACAGCATGTTAATGCCTTTTTAACAATATGATTGCTGTAAAAACAATTGTATTTATTAATTTTATTATCTGATATTTGAAAAATAAACTTTTCACTCCCTGCCATGTGAAAACGCTATTAACAGGTGTTTGTTGGATCGCAAAAATGGAGTTTGTGAGTGTACTCGTTGAAATTTTTGTCTTAAAACCAATGTTGAGTGTGCTTATATTAAGAAAGTTCATTTAAAATATGTAACTGCATATCTACCACACAAGTAAAGAAGTAAATGAGAAATGAATTAGAACATGGTGATCTGTAGCATAGCCCAAATAGCTGCAGTTTTTTACCTTTTAAATTCATTTTAAGGAGCACTAATTCCCAAAACACTTAAAAATAGTGTTCACTACCATGTATAAGCAGAATGATAAAGGGCGGCAAGGGGAGATCATGCCACACCTAAAATGTTCTATTGGTTAATGATGAGGTTATACTACCCACAATAATAATATGAAATGTTAATAAAATGCCAAATGAAACAGTTAAAAATTGTATGCTTTAATATAGTAAAACATTTCCAAATAGCAATTTTATATATAATCAATTTTTTTTGTTTGTCCGCTAAATTACTAACCACCATATATCCAAAATGCAATAAAAAGCTACAACTAACAAAGTAAAGTAAAACTTCTTGTCCTTCATAATATATTTTTTGTTTTATGTTCTATAAGTAATTCAACCTGTACACTTTCTGATAATGCAAATATAAAGTTTATGTGATTAGGTAATAGTTCTTTAACCAACATATGTGTTAATAACGTCAATTAGCAATTGAGACTGAAAGTTTCATTCTTGAGCGACCCAAAAGAACAAATGAATTAATCAGTCAAGATTGTGAATCACTGATTAATTTTGTTGCTTTGATATAAATGTATCAAAAGTAGATGAAATTGTTTCTGAAAAATAGTTATTCAAGATGAAAGGTCACAAAAGTAAGTTTCTGAAATATCTCCTTTTCTATTAGTTTTACACTAAATCTTAATTATCATACAAAATATTTTTCATAAACACTGCACAAAAAACATCCTATACAAAATTTATGACCAACAGTTTTCGAAATATGAGGTTGAAAAACCTACACGTTGGAATGTATTGATTTCCGCACCACCTGTGTGGTAGAATGCTATGCACGTTTTTTTATTTACTTTCTTACTTACTACATCAACCTTTTATTTTTTCTTTTTTCTTCTCTCTGTTCATTATTTTTATTACTTGTTTCATTTACAATGTAGAATGTATAACAAGATGTTGTATGATCACAAGCTATTTTCTAGCATTTTTTGACAATATTTATATCAGAATAATTAAAGTAAAAAAAAATTCTTTGCCAACATTTATTTTGCAAATAGGTTATTTTAATCCTTAAATGACTGGATTTTAGCGAAATAGTTATTTTATTACTATGCTACAAATGATACTTTTGCAAGTATGAGTATGCAGCTGCGAATCCTCGCAAAAATAGATTTTGGGCGTGTGATGCACAACTTTTGTTGTGCTGACATGACTAATAAATAATAATAATATAATATTTATTTCAAACTTCTACATATAAAATACATACAGTGGAATGTAGGTTGAAATAGGTCAATTTAAAAAGATTAACATGCACAAAAATATACAAAATACATAATAGTAGAGTATATAATAAAGGACTCAAAGACAATAAAAAAGCAATAAGTAGAGCATTAATTAAAGCTGGAATGGGTTACTTGTAAAAATTCACTTACAGAATATGGTTCTACATAAAGAATAAATTGAAAAAGGTTTGCTTTAAAAACTGTATTATTTTTTTCATTTTTGGTTTCTTGAGGGAATGAATTAAAACATTTTAGACAAGCGCACATAGGGCTTTTTTGTACTAAGTGTAACCTATGAATAGGGTAGTTGTATAATTGCCATGTTTTATAATGTTGTACGTATGATTTTGCTCATATAAAATAAATTGTGATTTATGACTGTAATTATACATAATACATTCATATATGTACAACCCAATGACCGTTAATACTGTGTATTCTCTAAAACGCCCCCGACATCACTCCTTAAAAGGCAAACCACACATTATACGAAGAACTTGTTTTTGTATTACTAAAATTCTATTTATATTAGTTTGGCTTGTGCTGTCCAAGAACATAATACCAAAATGCAATCTTGTGACAAAAGTTGCTTGGTAAATGGTCCTAAGTACGAAGTGAATTACTATGCGTTTAACTACTCTCATACTGTAACAGACATTGTTTAATTTATGTAGTAATTCATCAATATGATATGACCAGTCTAGGTATTCATCAGTGATAATTCCCAAAAATTTTGTGTAAATCGACAATTTTTGGGAACTTTCTGGAAGGTGTATGTTAAAAGAATTTGATTGGTGTTTAGTTAAAATAAACATATTGAGTTTTCAATCCTTATAACTATTTGTTGTCTCATTCTGGAAGCTAACGCAGTCCGTTACTCTAATGATTAAAGAGGTGTCATCTGCATAATTTATTAAGGTATACCCTTCGTAACTCACTACATCGGCGGGTACATCGTTTAAATAAATACAAAAAAGTAAGGGTCCGATGATACTACCTTGAGGAATACCCCTTTCAAGTGTGATAGCTTTCGAATGGGTCTTACAGTCTCTTAAGAGTTTAACTTAATACTTAAAAATGTTTCTGAAAATTTGTATGGTGACGCTACCATATTTTAAGTTATGATGGCAGTACTGAACCTCAACGTATCAAATGGCTCTGATTTGTACGACAGTTGAAAAATATATTTACGTGTATAAAAAGTCAATGTAGCCAAATAAAGAATTTTAACGTTTTGCAGGCAACGATATTGAGGGTAATTATGAAAGTTAATATTGCCCAATTGAAATACAAAAGCTTAACTTTATTATTAACTTATTGTATTCACTTGTATTTGCAAGCATCTTGATATTTTTTACCTACAGTACTTATTTAAGTGCACAAATAGTTTTTTGTATTATTTATGATTTTCTTAGGAGAAAATGAATCAAAAGTTAGTAATGTGATTTCTTCATTTTGTGAAGTTAAATCAAACTAAATTTATATTCGAATATCTATTTTGTATAAAATTATTTTGTTATGGTTAAGTTTCAAAAAAATTATTTTTCAATGATTGAATTAAAATCAGTCAATCTTTTAAATTTGTGAGGTTCGTAACCTTTCCTTACTACCTGCTATGTGCCAACCTTGAATAGTCTGTGCCAAAAAGAGTATTTGGAATAATTTTTCATTTGGATACTGTGGTAATCAAATAATAATTGCCTTTTAACCTACGTAAATTTATAGTTTAACATTTGTGTTAGCATTGTATCCATTTGGAAAACAAATGTATGTAGACCAGCTATATTCTCATACGCCAAATTTTGGGATTGTTTCTGGTTTAATAAATATGTGAATAGTACTAATTTTATGTGGCTACAGGAAGACTGAATGTATTTGTAAATAAAAATAAATATGACCCTGTGCTATGTAATATTACCTAAATCAAACTTAGATAGAATTGTCTACCATGTTTGTATTACAAATTGTAGGTATTTACTTAACTTCCATGCCTCACTCATTTTCTTCATGTTGTATTTGAGTTGCATGTTAAAGGAGTATATGTATATTTTTTAAACCTAATCATAAATGGAATTATGAATTGTTCAATATGATCATATCAATATTGCTTAAACCTTTTATTATTGTTTGTTAAGCTCTTACTTCTTTTATTGAATCTTTTTAAACCCTTGATATGATAAAACATTTATATTAGCTTGCTTTCATTTATTTTTGATTTGTTAATATCTTACTTCTTTTATTGAACCTTTTTAAACTGGTGATAAAACATTTATATTGGCTTGCTTTGATTTCATCTTGTGTTTCATTTGTTATTATTGATACCCCTATTTTGAACTTATACTAGATCTTACAGGCATCCACATACATTTATTATATCCTGATTCTCTTTGATAGTGCAAAGTGCTTTTGCAGAAACTTTTCTTTTTTGTTTACACATCAACATGTTTTTTCACGATTTCGTTAGAGAGTCAGTGTGTACTTAGCATTCACATATGAATTTTTTCACATCGTACTACTAACAACCTTTTTGTTTCATTTCTTCTATTTTTATACATTTTTTAGTAATTGGAGAGAGACAAGATTTAAATATATTAATGAAAAATATTCTACTCAAGATTTACTTTTTGCTCTTCAGTCTTTTCTGCAGTAATCTTACAAAGCTAACGTTAGCTTAGATAAAATATTGAATAAATTGTATTTTGCATATAAGATTCAATAAAAGAAAAAAATTATCATTTTCTAGTGCCAAATTTTAATTTGTAATTTACATGCAATTCAATTATTACCGTATTAGAAATGGCGAAGTAGGTTATCTTGTTATATAGACCAATATTTAATAGATTGTATAATTTGTTACAATTTTTAAATGAACAATTTTAAATGTGTTTTTATTTAGATTTTTAACCTAGTAACTAGTTGAATTTAAGTGCTATTTAAATTTTAGTATAGCACAATAAGCCATTTTGTATGATTGCTCTTTACTGTCTTGACATCAAAATGATCAAGTGCATAAACTATAAAATGTGTTCTTTGATTTAAGTGTGTAAGCTGTGAAATATGTCGAATGGTGTTTTTTGTACAACGTTGATACATGCCCTTTTTTTTTAATACGAAGAGACATTGCATTTTTGCATTACCTGTTTAGAAGTCCAATTCTCTGATTAGAAAAATACTTTATTTTACCTCGGTACAGTTAAAACATTAATTAAAGTTTACTAAATTCAGTTATTAACTATATCATTTGTTTCTGTCTTAGTGAGGTAGTGCAAAAATACTTAACAAAACATGTTCTAAAAGTATAACAATGTCGATTGCTTAATAGTATTTAAATAATATAGTGCTGCATGACTTTTTGTACGGTTTTTTTAAATTGTTTTAAATAATCTTTTTTGACTATCATTTTTGTGAAATCGTGTGAAAGAAAAGTGGCGTTGGTTTTTCATGTTATGTGGAGTTGACTATCAAAGGTATGAATTGTTGCTGTGTTTTCTTAGAATATTTTAAAGTGTAACATACTATCACTTGTGCAGCTGTAAGTTGTTATCTGTGATTTATTTGCTCATACATTTTAATATTCCTATACTGCTTAGAGACATGTGATTAGTGCTATGTATTTTATTAGTTTACCAAACATGTAAATAGCAATAGACAACATACAAATCAAATTTAATTGTATGGATAAGAAATGTAGAATACCAAAAAAGAATTTATGTGATCAACTCATTTAGTCAATTACGTTATATGTACACGAAAGTATAGACCTTACAAATCCCAAACTAATTAAGTACAAATAATTCGTTTAAGTTTTATTATAATCATTTTATTTCTACAAATGTTTGGTGATATATACATAAGCAACAATAACAGATACTGCAAAAAATACAAAATAACCAATAAAACGAATTGTTTGGCCTAAGCTATGTAGATTGCGATTCTAAAAAAAAGTAAAAAACACATCAGATTACACGTCAATATTAATAATATGCTATCATTCTGTAGATACTAATATTTTCTGCTGTGTACAATCAGTTATCATTCTTATGTCCAATTTTATGTATTATTATTACTACTTATCTAAACTAAATAAAACTTACACTACTTACTACTATTAATATGCCATGGTTTCTTTATTCATTTTTTAAATGCTAACAAAGGAAATAGGTGAGCACTTACTTACTCAATTGCTTGTTTTTTCATTTTGCTTGTGTTTGTGTTAGTCAATTTCAAATTATAAGTTGTAAAAGTAATTAATTTGTAATATTTTTTTTTAGAAAATAAAACATTGGAAAATAATAACAAAAATGAGTCTTTGTTATCAGAAAATAATAATTCAGTATATACATCTACACCTAAATTACGAATCAATGGGCATTCGAATGATGTTATTTTTGATCGATGGAAGGAGAACGAAAATATAACAAAATGCGAGGAATTAAGTCCTGTAAGAAATCTATCGAAGGAACAATATTTAAATTCTATCAATGCGAATACAACTAATAAATCTAATATAACAATAATTGCTGATATTGAAGGGGAAGTCAGGAAAAAATCTAGATTTGCATCTGATAAATCGTATTATATTGCTAAGGAAATTTTAATGACTGAAGTTACATACAAAAAAGATCTGGATGTTATTAACGTGGTAAGTAGATTTTTTAAATTCAAAGTGAGCAATGCTTATTGGAAATATATCTTGATTTGTATACTTTTGTAGTGGTTTCGTGATGAAGTAGCAAAAGATGAACCTGAAGAATGTTCAATGCTGTTAACTCTTATTGCCCCTTTGGCACAGGCTCATGGGTTACTGGTTAGAGATTTAGAACAAAGACTGCAAAATTGGGATGGACAAGGTGGACCAAAGTCTATATCTGGTCGTATAGCTGACGTTTTGTTAACACATTTACCTCCATTATTACCTGTAAGTATCACTAGTTACTTCATAAATTTCATATATTTCTTTTTGCAGATTTATGAAGAATACTTGGATGGTCATATATCCGTATTGGAGAGATTAGATTCTGCCTTCAAACAAAATAATCGCTTCGAACAGCTTTATCGAGAATTTGAAACACAAAAAGTTTGTTATTTACCTTTTACAGTGTTTGTTCTTAAACCTTTACACAGGTTATTGCAATATCAAAATTTACTGCAAAGTAAGTAGAATTTTAAATTACTCTGTTCTTTGATACATATTTCACATAAAATTTAGTTTTTAAAAATAGTATAGTATTTAAAATTCCTAGCATGGTAAAAGGGTTTTTACTGACTGGCAGAAGGGTAACAGCTCGCCAGTGACCTTTGGAACCATTAAAACCCATTACCTTACATGTATTGTTGAATATTTTATTTGTTCCTCTCTTGTAAATTAAAAATTCTAGAAATTTCGATGTTTGAAAAAAATTAATTAGTTTTTGGGCAGAGTGGTTTGGAAACATATGTTAATTTTTTTGTCGTGTAGTTATGCATTATTTTATAATAATATAAAATATATGAGCACAGGTGTAAAGTTTTACTGGCTAGTCAATCAAAATTTTACAGGCTAGCTCGTTAAGAGACATTTTCAAGATGAATACAGTGACGCGATAAATAGATTGTTATAAATCAGAAACAAATAAAATTATTTATTGTTTTATGGATATTTTAAAATAAACAAATACCTTTGTGGATGAGGCTCATGGTGTTAGCATTTCACAAGCATTGGCTCGGGTGTTTAATAGCGTTTTCATTTTTTAAAGGTATTGATTCACCCAAAAGACGTAAAAATCAAAATGGTCTCTCTTTAAACAAATATGTTGTAAGGCACCAGTCTTTCCTGTAACTGTGGTCAGAACGTTATCTGATTACTATTAGGTTCAATTTAAAAAGTAATGGTTTTATTTTAAGCACTCATTGACTGGAACTGGAAAGTTACCAATTGGGCGTGAATAACAATATAAAAAATATGATATGACAAGTACATAACTTTTTATGCATAATTTTTCATTAGCAAATATATTGTCATATCTGTATGATTGGTTTGTCTTTATTAATATGGGAATGTGAAAATTTTTGATGTTCTACTGACAGTGAGTGTCATGCCTGTAATTGATAATTTGGAGCCCGTCGGCCTTCACCTTATGAGTTTGGATTATTGTCCCGATTTTGATTTTTTTACCAAATGTGACGGTGGAGTTGTTAAGTGCACAGGTGATAGGCCTCGGGCTACGAGGAGGGAGTGAGAACCACCCTCTTATCGGCTTGAGTGTCCCTTGAGATTAGAGTTGTAGTGGAGTATAGGAGTGGGACTCCTTCTCGAAGTTTTTGTTTGTACCTTTTTTGCATTATTTTGGCAGTTTGGTGTACTAACGTGTGTCATAAATATGGAATAAGTACAATATGCAAAAAGCGTCAGCTTGTTTAGGGTCGAGAATGATAAAGTAGAATTTACACTGCTACAGAATAAGCAACTCCAAAAAACAAGCAAAAGTCACTCACCTTTCATAGGGCATAGTTTCCTAGGCAATCATTGACATACGCCTCTGGAGCTAATTTGTAAAGATGCTTCAAGTCACAAAAGCAATTCTTAACTATAATAACATAAAATTTGTGGTATTATTAACCCAACAATAATAAAGAAAAAAAATAACCGATTTCAGTAGTGGATATTTGAAAAATTTTGGAGTCAAGAATAATGTATAATTGACATACCAAATAAATTGAACACAATTCAAATTCGCCGCATTATCGTCAATAAACATATTCGTTTATCAAACAAATGTCGACACAAATATTTATGCTACTCAGGATTGGGTAAATCGTACATCACAAAAAAAAATGTAAAGTAAACACTATAGGTAACAATTGTATTAAGAGAAATTCTAGGTGACAAAGGTATAATTACCAAAGTCAATTTAATTAAAAAATTATTCAGGAAGAGTATAAAAGAGTCTTAAAACAACCTTATTAAGCAAAACTTGTAAGCGTAAACAAGCTAATATATGTGTGTGTGTGTATTGTAAGCCACTTTTGCTTATGATAATTAAATTCTTTTATTTTAATTTGCTTCGGTGTAGCTCACTCGGGTCTTGTACTAGCAAGACAGGGGTTGGGTTTGTTTGGGATAGATACTTTCGGCTAAACACTGTTCACACTAAATGATTCTAATATAATGGTTTAAACTTATTTCTTACAATGCTAAATAACTGAACTTAAGACTAGGATAAAATGAAAAATAAAAATAAAATGGGTACAATAAGTAAATGTAAACGAACTTTCCCTGGGACGCCCGCTCTGGACGGACGCCCTTGGACGGCAGGTGGCCGGCTCACAGGATCCTGAGACGTTTCTGTACAAATTGGAATTAATATTACACTTATGTCTATTGGGTAGTCCAGTCATAACCAAAAATCCTAACAATGATGACATTTATAATTTATTACGAACTCTTAGGCCTGCCCTGTAAACGGGAGCCGTTTTGTAATTTTAACAGTATTACGTAAGTTGAGGACAACAATCGTGCTTTGCATTTGTGAGGTCAGTTTCAAAATAATCAATAATTTAAAGTAACATTGGTGCGCATGACTATTCTTATATGTGGTTTTTCTTGCAGAGTTTTCAGACTGAATCAGTGTATTCCTTTAAAGGGAGTGTTTCTTAAATGAATTTTTATATTTGTATGATATAAAAATGTAATTGTTACTGTTTACTACAGGCGTACCGGCTTCGGGTTGATTAATTAAGGAAGTTTTTACACTAACTATTAGGAAATAATAATTTTAATATTGAAGGTTACCTAAGAACGACGGGAAAATGTTTTCTACATTAATTCGATTACGCGTTAGTACGTACGAATTTCTTTACTTACACTAGTCATAGTCTAATTGTTTAGCTGGAAAGCAACTAAGCTTATTACTCACACGAGATTACAGCATTACGATACCGAAAGTAAACAATTATTTCAATTGTCTGGTATAAAATAAACTAATGTTTCTTACTTACCACGCGATTTTGCTCCGTATTAGAATGAAAGAGTTTATACGTACAACGTTCGTATAAAATGATGATGATGCTGGTAAGGTATTCAAACCTTCGGAACGAATTAGTTTTTCACGCATGTGAAAACTTTCTCGCGATATAGGTACGTTTATCTTATCGGTTTTCTTTATTAAGAAATATTAGAAGGACTCGCGTTACGTGGATATCTAACGAATTGTAATCGGTTTGCGAGATATTTGATCACGTTTGATGCAATCAATTACGTAACTCCACAACGGTTTCGTCTTTATATAGCTGAAGGATCACTTGAGCGATCTCTAAGAACCGCGTCTGGTATTGATATCTTCAGGTTGCGGGCGTTGCTTGTTTTTATTGCTAATTTTGTCTTGTGTTAGGGGTATTGGTGTTAGTACGTGTAATATATGTTTGGTGAAGGACCCTTTATAAAAATCTGGAACTAACCCGTCTAGTGCTGTATAAAGGGATCTTCCGGAAGGTGGTAGAATTAAGGCGATGACCTTTCTTGCCACCGGAGTAAATGAAAGATAACTACTGGGCGTCAAAGCCCGTCGCTACAGCGTCCGATTTGTGTATTATGTAACGTTTGTTTGTGATGACTTCGGGATCTAAGCCCGTTGTAACATCTGCTGGTTTGTGTATTATGTAATGTGGTGCAATAAAACTTACGTGCTGTTAACCTTAGAGTATATCAAGCAGTACCTCGGTTATATGACGAAAATTCTCAGGGAACGGCGGATTCACTTTATTCGGTAGCATCGGCGGAACGGATCTATCTACTGGCAAGCGGTCAGTGCAACAGCCCGACGCATAAGCACGAAGTAGACCATGGACCGGATCGGCGCACGAGTAGCAAGGTGTCGCGGCAAAGACCTGACACACAAACATTTTTTACGGTAACGCATCTCGCGGTTTTATAGAGGATCAGCGGTAGGCGTGGACGGCTACTGTGCAGGGATACTAATATGGTGATTGGTTGATACACTGGCGTGATCGCTGATAAAGGACGCTGACTCTTTGCAATATATATATATATATATATATATATATATATATATATATATATATATATATATATATATATATATATGGTATATATATATAATATATATATATATATATATATATATATATATATATATATATATATATATAGACACACACACACACACACACAAACACCGGGTGTAAATCAAATAGGGGCCACCCCTGTAACTTTTGAAGGGGTCGTTAGATTTTGGTGGGTTATATTAGTGCCAGTTTGGGATTTTTTACATAAAAAACACCCTGTATATTTTTACATAGTTGGATTCTAGGGCTTTAAATACATATAGTTCATCTGTCACCTCAGACGCCATTTTAATTTTGTTTTTTTAAATCTTAGATCATTATGACGTCATCTAAATTGTAGATAATTGACGTAAATTACCCCCCAAAATATTATTTTTCTTAATAATTAATTTTTCTGAAGTTTGTTAACGATCAAATTTAAAAATTACGGTTTTTAACTAAAACTCACTGTTCCCAATAGAAACATACATGGGCCACCCTGTATATTAAATGGCTCTTTCAAGTACTAGTAAAATGATATGCATAGTAATTTCCTTAGTTCCCAAATAACGCAGTAATTTTTAATTTTTATTAACACAACATGCTCCTGAAGCCGACTCTCTCAAAGTAAAATGGCGTTTGAGTTGACATTTGGAAGATGAACTGTACGTATTTGAAGCCGTATAATCCAAACATGTAATACTATATAGGGCGTTCCATTTAAATTTCCAGATTTTGTCATTTCAGGTGAAACTGGAAGTCGGCCATATTGTTTTTTTAAGTAAAAAATCCCAAACTGGCAACAATATAACCAACCAAAATTTGAACAAAATATAACGACCCGTTCAAAACTTACAGGGGTGGCCCCTATTTGATTTACACCCGGTATATATAATGGCATCCTTAATGTAAAAGTTCGGTAAAATTGGCATCCGCGCTAAAGTAACATCCGATACACAGATGCTAACTTGAACTTGCTATTTAAAATAAATTTTGTGGTTAATATTACTCCCTCTGTACAAAACAAAAAAATTTGATATTTTTTACCCTAATGTGTATAACTACAGACATGTTAGTTTAACTAATCTCTGTTGTACGGTTCTGCTATATGAAGTGTATGTGACGTAATTGAAATATACTGATAACAGTGTAAGTGGGCAACAATTCTACGTTTTGTTGGATCGTTTATTTGCAAGTTTTGAAGCAAAATGGCATCAAACAGAAGCATAAGAATATTAAACTTGGGCTTCAAAATAATAATAAGGACGCATAGTTTTTACTACTGTTAACCCTAGGAAAAGTAAATGTTATAATATTTATACAAGTTGCATATTCTGTATCATTAGTAAATTTGTATTGCTAATTAAGGTTTATTCATTTTCTTACATTTAAATGCATACATATTTTTGGTTACACTGTGTTCAAAAATTTTCCTTGCAAATTTGTTTAAAGTAAATAACAAGATGAAAGGTAAAATAACGTATAATATCCTTTATAATACCCATTATATGCGACTCGAATACAAAAATACGACCATTCAAACAGCTTCACTTTGTAGTGTATTTACTCTTTAATAGAAATTATGTTAATGTAGTTTTGATAGTACCTGAGAGTACCTTTTCAACTTTCCCACTTAGAACGAGTTATTATGATCGGCCTTAAGAATTCGAAATTGAACTGAAACAAGAAATATCCGTTCTGGGATGCCCTGAGTCCAATAAAGTGGTTTTTGAAAAATGTCAATTATGTCTTACGTGCGTGTGGGTGTGACGACCTTTGCAACACGCAACACAACAAGAGAATACCTAACACAACACAACGCTCAACATACTAGACACTAGGCACAATACATTAGGCACTAGGCTCAAGACAAACACACACACACCCGGACACAGGCGCGCGCACACACGCACGCTCACACAGAACACTCAGCACAACACTCAATACGCACGACACAAGACACGCGCCTCGCGCACGCACGCACCCACACACGCGCGCGCGCACGCAAGCATACACACTCGCGCGCCCGCACACACGCACATACACAAACTCGCACGCACAGACATTCGCACACACGCACATACACATACAAGCTCGCGCATGCACACATACACACTCTTGCACACACACACACGCGCGCGCGCGCGCGCGCCTCTCCCTACACACACACACACGCACTCACCACACACACACACGGACACGCGCGCGCACACGCACGCTCACACAGAACACTCAACACAACACTCAATAAGCACGACACAAGACACGCGCCTCGCACGCACGCACACACTCGCGGGCCGTACATACGCACATACACAAACTCGCACGCACAGACATTCGCACACACGCACATAAACATACACGCTCGCGCATGCACACATACACACTCTCTCGCACACGCGCGCCTCTTCCTACACGCACACACACACCTCACCATGCACAACACACCTCCCCACACACACACCCTCGCACGCACGCACGCAGCAAAACACACCCACACACGCCCCCACCACACACACGCACGCACGCACACACACACACACACACACACACACGACAGCACACACAGCACCACCAAAACACACCACGCCCACGCACGCAGGCACTTACACACCACACACCCACACCCACACACACACACACACACACACACACACACACACACACACACACACCACACCACCCACCGCACACACACACACACACACACACACACACACACACACACACACACACACACACACACACACACACACACACACACACACACACACACACACACACACACACACACACACCGCACACACACACACACCGCACACACACACCGCACACACACACCGCACACACACACCACACACACACACCCCCACCACCACCACGCACCCACCACACCACATAGACACACCTGCAATAAAATTACGTCAAAATCAGTTTGAATGTATTTTTCAGCCAAGTTAAAACCACAGAGAAAGACCAGATTCAAATTCAAAAGGACTAATTTTTTTTCTTGAAAACTACCATGATGTAGAAACTATTTTGAATATATGATTTAGTTTTTGAAAATGTAGGGTATTAAGTTTTCCTGAAGCACATGTAACCGATTAAAAAATGGAAACAGCAAGTGTTCATGTCCGATGGTTAGTCACCATTTAAGTGATACTTTGTATATAAGTAACACTCTTTTTATTAAATACTAGCTTACTACGCGCTGAAATGTTTTGATATTAATCTTGTGCTCCATAAGCAGGTGAAAAATGAAATGTTCTATTTGAAGTTCAATAAAGAAGTGATTTAATACATCCACACGCAGAAAAATTTTAGCATTTAGTGTCTTATGGAAGTGTCATTTGATCCGCCTAATTTATATATGGTTTTATTTACTAATATGCTAATGGTACCATTAACTATTACTGTTACTTTATATACGGATTAATTTACGGCGCGTTCCAGAAAAATTCTGGTTGTAAATAGTTTTTAATTCTTTTCAGTAAATTATAAATGTGCATTAGACAAAAGACTTGCTCACTTCTAGTGATAAATTTCAAGTTGTCACGTTATAAGTATTCACAAATTATTAATTATATTAACAAATTTATTTTAGGGCTTTTAAAACATTATGGATCAAATCATCCTGATCGTGCTGATTGTTTAACAGCTAACGATATGTTAAAAGATTTAATGCATCCTGTGGTAGAAACACTAGCTCATTCTGAAAATTTAGCAACATTATGTGAGTTGCAAAGAGATATAAGCGGTTTTGACAATCTATTACAACCAGATCGCAAATTTATTAGACATGGCTGTTTACTCAAACATTCCAGGAAAGGCTATCAACAGCGGATGTTTTTTTTGGTACTAATTACATACAAAAGACCATTTCATATCATTGACATTATTTTTTTAGTTTTCTGATATCTTATTATACACTTCAAGATCTGCAGTTTCTCTCGAATTTAAAGTACATGGTCATATGCCTTTACGTGGAGTTCTACTTGAAGAACCTGAAGGAGATCTGGCTAGTTATGGATTTATAATTTATGGTACACTAGGCTGTTTAGTTTATGAAATTTCTAATAAATTGTTATAGGTGGTAATAGAGCATTAATGGTTGCTGCAAATTCTCAAAATGAAAAAGATCGTTGGAAAGAAGATATGCAACAGGCTATTCAACAGGCTAGAGACAGAACTGACACCAAAATTACTTATTTGAGTTTAAAAAGCTGTAGTAAGTAAAAAATCATTTTCATTTTATGTCCAGATTGAGTTTATTAAAAACCACATTAAGTTTAAATTGCGTACGCAGGTTCGTCAGATGAAATTGTGGATCAATGTGGAAAAGACATTGGGACTCAAACTACTAAATCTTCAATGCAGCGAAGCAATACTACTGTTCATGTTTGTTGGCATAGAAATACCAGTCTTAGCATGCATGATCAATTAGTGGCTATGCAGGTATGGTGGCTCTTTTTAAAAACTTAGGTTGAAATTAATTTGGTTTTAGAATCAGTTATCCGGGTATTTATTAAGGAAATTTAAAAGCAGTAATGGATGGCAAAAATTATGGGTTGTGTTTACCTCATTTTGTTTGTTTTTTTATAAAGGTTGTATGGATGAATTTCCACTAGCGTCTTTACCGTTGTTAGGTTACTCAATTGGACCTCCTACTATGGAGGATAGTATAGGAAAAGAATTTGTTTTTAAATTACAATATAAAAATCATGTGTATTTTTTCCGAGCTGAATCTGAATATACATATAATAGGTAAGTAATTTTTGTTTGTCTGATATTAAAGGTTACCTTTGTAACAGGTCGTGTAGTGACCCAAAATAAAACATTTGCGGATGTCCTAAATTTGTTGCTATATATACTTAACAGAAAGATTGACTTAAAATGTTATTTTTAAGACGTTTGTGGACTTTGTTCAAATGTTAATCAATTTCCTTCTTTCATTGGTGGTATGAATATATATATATATATATATATATATATATATATATATATTTATGTATATATATATACAGGGTGTATTTTAAAATCACCGACAAACGAAAACTGTGATTCAAAACAAGACTGAGATTTGGTACACCTAAATGTCTAATTAAGTACAATTAATCAGGTGAGTTTGAGTCAACTGGCTCCATTCCAGTGGCGTAGAATATGTTAGTTAATCACTTTAAGAAAAAACGCACGTCCCTGCTCTTTTGAAGAAATATTTTTGTTAAATTCAACATTTAATTCTGCAAATAAAATCATACTTAGTATTTTTCGATTCGGCACCCGTTTTGAAATATTTTCATTAAATGTTAATAATTATCAATAATGTGAATAGAATTCAAATCGTCAACCTAGGTGGATTGTAGGAAACGTAGCTTGGATCCTAGGTTACCGTAGATTTTAATTTTCCTTTATTCATTTAACATTGATATAATTAATTTCACTATATCTTAACTAAATACATTATTCAGTAATAACCAAATTAAATAAATCAGAGATTGCTTTGCATTTGACAGTTACTATGTTATGTTTGCTAAAATAGTTGCATTTACGTGTTTTGTAATTCATTGTTTGTGTCTAATTACTGTGAAAAATGAATTATTCCAAACGAGAACTGGTCAATATGCATTTATGTTATGGTAATACTAATTGCATTGCTCGACTTTATGAACAAAGATTTCCAAATAAAAGACATCCACATCATACTACGTTTAGAACCGTTCATCGTAACTTGTTAGAGTATGGAAGTTTAAAAGGAAAGAAAAATTCCGGACGAAATGCTCGTGCACCAGTTGAAATTGAGGAACAAATTTTAGATAGAGTTTATGAAAATTCATCAATAAGTACGCGTGAGTTAGGTTTAGAATTTGGTGTGTCGCATAGCAAGTCTTGGAAAGTTTTACGAGAACAAAATTTAATCATCCTTTCACCTACAAAAGTGCATGCATTATTGCCTGCCGACCATCCTCGTCGAATGAATTTTTGCGAATGGTTTTAAATAAAATGCTGAAGATGTACAATTTGTTAGAAACTTATTGACCACTGATGAGTGTATTTTTTCCCGAAATGGAATAATAAACTTGCATAATTCCCACAAATGGTTAGATGAAAATCAGCATCCAACTGTGTTACAGCTCACCATCATAGATTTAGGAAAATATTTGGAATAGGTATACTAGACGATCACCTAATCGGACCTATCCGTTTTCCTCAAAGACTTAACTGGCGAATTCTATTTAAATTTTTGAGAGAAGATTTGCCAGAATTGTTTGACGACGTACTCTTAGATGTTAGAATGAACATGTATTTCATGCATGATGGTGCCCACCACATTCTACACGAAACGTCAGAGAATTTTAAATGCATGGTTCCCTGGACGCTGGATTGGACGAGGAAGTGAAGTACCGTGGCCGGCACGATCGCCAGATTTAAACCCATTGGATTTTTTGTGTGGGGTATCTGAAAACTCGTTTCTATTCTGTTCAAATTGATAATCGAGAGCAACTTTGGAATCGCATACAGATGGCATGCGATGAGATTAGGGCTATGCCACAAATTTTTCAGCGTGTTAGGTTTCATTTGCTAAAAGAATAGCTTGCATTCAAAAGAAAGGAGGACATTTTGAACAATATGTAAAAAATAATTATTATTTTGTTTTTGATTCCTTCAATATCTCTTTAATAATGTACCTAATAGTTAACTGCGTTATTTTTTGTAAAATAGAACAAATTTTGATTTTTATTGAATAATGTGGTCGTTTATGTTAATAACAATATTTCAAAAACGGGTGCTCTATCGAAAAATACTAAGTATGATTTTATTTGCCGAATTAAATGTTGAATCGGTCAAAAAATATCTCTAATAGGTCTTAAGACCTTTGACTTATTTATTTACATTTATTTACCTTTACCTTATATTTATTCTATACTGTTCACTTTAACTTTCCACAACTTTCTGTTTTTTGCCATTTCTTCCCAGTTGTTTTCATTTATTAAATGTAGATTCTCTTTCACACATTCTTCCCATGGTTTTCCCCGGCCTGCCTTTTCTGTTTTTGCCACCCCACTTTACATTATACACTTTCTTTACCAGATCTCCATCTTCCATTCTTCTAATATGACTCAGCCACCTTAACCTACACTACTGTACAATTACACTTAACTTTTTATCTTTGTAGCATTCTTCTACTTCGTGATTTGTTTTTCGTCTTCATACTTCTCCTTCTTTGACCCCACCATAAATTTTCCTGCACTTTAATTCTGCTTGGTATCTTTTTATCTCGTATAATTTTATTGTAAGACACTGATAAGAATTTCTTGTTAAATGATAAGCAGTTTTTTCTCAGTACTGATTCCAGTACTACATTAAACAATGTGGTGGATAATGGGTCTGCTTCCTCTTGTAGACCATACTTGTGAAAATTTAATATGCAACAGTTTACAACGATATCGGTCTGTAGTCTTCTGTACTTTGTGGGTCTTCTTTCTTATACATTGGACTTATAATTGCAATTTTCCATTCTTCTGGCATCTTTTTCTGTTTTCATACTTCTGTCATTAGTTCGAAAATTCTTTCTTTTACTGATTTGTCTGTGTACTTTATTAATTCGAGCGGTATTTTGTCTATTCCTATTCGTCATCTTTTTAATGAATTCTTCCCTCGAAGGTGCCTTCTCTTCACATCCATTTGTTTTGTCTACCTTCTCTTCCCTTTCCCCTCCTTGTGTTATCAGAATCCTTTAAAATATTCCTCCCAAACTTCAATTACCTTCTCTTCGTCTATACATAATTGTCCCTGGGCATCTCGTATTCCAATGCTTTTGCTTTTGTAGCATTCTCCCTGTTGGCTTTTTAAGCTGTTATAAACCATTCTTGTATTCTTATAGTTGTAATTTTCTTGTAAATTCTTGCATTTTCTATTCTTCGTTTCTTTACTCGACAGATTTCGTTTACTGTATTCCTATCTTTCTTATATTGGTTTTTTGTTTCTTGTGTGTTATTTGCTATTTTTTCCCTGATTTATTCTTTTCTTTAATTGCCTGCTCCCACTCCTCATCAAACCAATCATTTTTATAATTTCTTTCTTTTCCCATGACTTCTGCACTTTCCATCATCAATTCCTTTCTTTTATTTCATTCATTTTCTATATTATTTTCTTTTGGTTTTTTTCCTGCTAAACTTCTTGATTTTTCTTATACTTTTTTCAATATGATTTCCTCCTTCAGTGCATTTAGGTGCCACCTGGTATCTTTTGTTCTCTTTACTTTGATTTTTGGCTTTTCCTGCTTTATTATCGCTTTCACTAAATAGTGATCTGATCCTATGTTTACTCCCCTGTATATTCTGACTTTTTGAATGCAATCCTCATTTACCTTTGTTAGTAACATGTGGTCGATTTGATTATCTTTGTTCGTAGTTCCTCTTTTTCTACCCTCCATTCTTCTTCTTTTCTTTTCATCTCACTTTTTAACATCGATATTTCGGCAATCAACTCCTTATTCTCATCCATATCTTCTTTCATGTCTCGTCTTAATTCTGTGAAAAGTTTTTTCATCTCTTCTAGGTCCATTTTTTGGGGCCTTTGTTTAGTATTCTCTTCTTCTTGTGGATCACTTGTGGTGGGCTTTAGCACTACTTCCTCCTTTACGTCTTTATCTATAACGGTTGTTTTTTCTTGTGGCTCTGGCTCCTCTTCTAATCTTTTGTTTAACGTTCTCGGGATTTTTTGGCTTCTTTTAAAAGCCAGCATATCCTTCTCCCACTTCTCGAACTCTTCAGGTGTTTCTTTTCGCTACCTGCTCTTCTTTTGTTCCCACAGATCTTTTATTGTTGTAACGCTGATGGATCGCCCTCTTTTGTGTTCCATATAATTCCGTTTTTCTTGGTGTTTAATTCTTTCACTCCCTCTCTTTATTCTACCATAGTTCTTTTGCCTCGTAATAGTTCTTCTTAACCCTAGTAGTTTTTTTGACTCTTAGAGTTCCTTCGCGGTACGTTTTTGTTTCTTATGGCCACCTAACCTTGCTTATAACTTTTAAATTTTTAGATTGGTTTTATTTGCTGGTTTCTGGTGCTCTACTGCTATTACTTTAATCTTTACTTACAGTTTATTGCTACACACAATATTAATTTTGTAATTAACACACCTTATTTCGTCCTTAAAAACCAGCACTATTGGACACGCCCTACTTTCGGTAACGCATCGCAATTATTGCGATATCCCTTATAAATGTGTTAGGTTGTAACTGCTATTTCAATCTTAATAGATATCAAAATGTAACTTTCACCATAAATTTAAACGTTTTGATAACCATTATAGTTATCGTTCTCAGTAAATGGTAATAACTTTGGCAATTGAGATGTCAAAATATATTTATGAAATATACAAAAGTAAATATAAATCGGCTATTAATATAAAAGTTTGATATATTTATAATTTATAAAGCCAACTATGGAATCTAATTTTACTTTAGTAAATAATAGGTAGATTTTTGATAAATTAAATATTATTAAACTGCCTCAAAGATGACAAACCAGAACAGACGAAGGCTAACAATGAAAAATTTCTTAATCGAAAACTTTAATTTGAAACTGATAAAGCACTTACAAATGGAAACTTTGGACCTGAGGTAATAGGTTCGATTCCCAAGCTCTATTTTTACACAAAAATATACCCTAACGTGCGTGTTTCTAACGAACGAAGTTCAGAGTACCTGGTAATATCTCTTATATCTATCTATTCATGTAACATAGATATTCCATAATAGTAAAATTGGAAAACTCACCGTTTGAACATTATTGTATGAGCTTAATTTATGCTGGCGATGAATTCTTGAAATGTATAACCTTGAAATCAAAACAAAATTTGTCACAGCACTTTTATTGCTTTACCTAAATATAAAGTCAGCAGCCATCATGGGTTGGCAGTGGTACATTATCCAACATTTCAATTTTATTTTGCAAGGAATTTACACCCAGTCATATTCTCACACCACCATCGAAAAATATTTTCTGTAATTAAACGTTCATTTTCGTGTAACCAGTAATGAGTATTTTGAATAGTAAATATTCCCTTATGTATAAAATGGTATCTGAATGTAAAATCAATCAAGCAAAATATAGCGTAGTTTCCTGAGTATTTAAGAAAAATGTTGAGTACTTCGTTCTTTTATCACCTAGCTAGTGGGTTAGAGTAACATGATCTGTTTAGCATTTGGGAGGTAATGGGTTTGATTCCTGTTAGCGTCTACCCTGTATGAGGATTTCCTCATTCACAATTAGTGGCATGTATGCATATATGCAGTGATGCAGTATGCAAATTCTGGATTATTATCGTCCCCTGCAGAACCCTAACTCCTTTCGTTTCAACCTGACCGCACCTATCCTTAATCCCATCATGTTTATATACGTAATGTATATATGTATGATGAAAATCGATCACTGTGGCTGAAGGAGCATGGAAAACACGAACAACCCCCCCTTTCCTTCATTGCATTCCTTTTCCCTTCAACTAGATCTTTAACTATTGTGTCAAGTTTCTACCTATGAATGCTTTTATGAAATTCAAATTAATTTATTGTTCAAGTACAACATTCAAAGTGATGTACATTCATAGTAAACATTAGATATTAGACATTACTTATCATAGTTTTATGTTTACATTCTTCCAGAAGCTCACGACAGAACAATTGAGCAATAACTATGAGAATAATTAGATCGTAGTAGATTTTAACAATACTGCATTCAATATTAATACAAGTGTCCTTCAGTTCAGATTAATGCATAATGTAATTATCAGGACTTTCAGCAATCTAGAATATAGGAGGGCGATACTGTACATTAACCCTTTAACATATTTTTCATATAAAAACTATTGTACCGGGTGGGCAAATAGGCGAGGTAAGCGGCTGTATCTCAGGACCTGTCAATCTGACAACAATGGGAAACATTTTTTTATTATGAATGTGGCCATAAGAAAAGGTTGAAAATTAAATAATAAAATTCTAAATTTCTCTCAATGCTCCTATATAAAAATATACCTTTGCTTACATCGTTAGAAAGTCTAGACAATTCTATATAATTTTGGCTGAAGGTTCATTTGCGTACTGACCATAATAAGAGTTTGGGAAGTTATTGAAAGTGTAATACTTTGTTGTTAATCGAATTAAGGACTAACAGTGATTTTTAATGTCTATTATCGTCGCTAGGGAGCGTTAAGAATTAAAAAATCATGTTTTTACGCCTTTTCTTTAAAATTTTAATTGTAATGATTTTTTTATTATATGAAAACTAAAAAGTAAATTAAATTTGCCATAAAAATGATATAAGGTTTATTTTAATATTGTTGTTAGTTTTAGAGTTATTGCGAAATTAAAGTTGAATTTTAACGTGACTCACTCTGTGAAGTTCAAATAAAATCAAAAATCCGATTCTAAACCCAGAAATATTAAGTATTTAATTGCTCGATAAATGTTCAAATTGCCTTCCGTCACATTCCAGACAGCCTTCCAATCTTGTTCGGGTGCATAAAACTGCTTTGTCGAGTTCCACAGCTGGTAGTTGACAATTAGCATCTCGGATTCTGTTTTCTATGTCAAATCTTGTTGTCGGTGGAGTTTGGAATATAATGTCCTTTAAGGGACCCCATAAGTAGAAGTCGAGACACGTTAAATCGGGTGATCTGGCCTGCCAAGGAAATAGGCTTCTCCATCCAATCCAGCGTTCTTGAAAATATTTGTTAATGTGGTATCTCCTGTTAAGGGAAAAACGTGCTGGATGCCTAACCAATTGTGATAGACATTAAAAATTACTGTTGGCCCTTAATTCTATTTACAACTATATCTTAACTATAACCTACATAACCTTCAGGCTGTATTCCAACCGTCATCATTACGATAATCTACGTTCTCTAATTTTTACAAAATAAATTACAATAAATAAATAATTGTATTTTGGAATACTTGAGCTTTAAATCCTGCCATCTCAGGGTATATTTTCTAATCAGAATTTATTATAACAAAAATAATTTTGACTCAAGTTTTTCATATTACACCATATGATTGTATATGATGACGTAGCAGTAAACATTCCTGGTGAGGACAGTATACTTAAAATCCTTGATAAAATTAATACTCTCAAATCTCTGATGTAAAAGTGGTGATTCATCAGTTTCCTGTGAAGTTTGAATAAAATTTCATATCACTTGCAAAACTCGTGTTTACGGGAAGACGCATTATGGTGGTTGCACTACACCGTGGTTTAGTTTGTTGTTAGTGGGGTGCGGGAATGTGGCAAGTGAAATAGCCATATGGCACAACTTTTAAATTATCGTTACACCTCTTCTTAAATGTTATTACTCATGGTACAAGTACATAATTTTAAAATTCTCCATCACAGAACCCATATGCCAAGGATATTGTGTTACACATATTAGACCTTTAATATAACTAAATGCTGAACTTAAAATTTGCTAATGGAAGCAATGTAAAATATGAATGTATATCTTTTTCAGATGGATGGAAGTTATAGGATCTGCAACACAATGTAAACATGGAAAACATAACATGCAAAATGAAAATTCAATTGAAAAGTCACCAGACAATTAAAGGAAATAATTTTTCAAGAAACTGCAAGAACAACCAGTGTACTTAGCCAGTGAGACTTATTAACTACTAATCAAAATTAACTTTAAAAAAATGTTTTTTAGGAACTTGCATGTTTTTAAAATTAATTTGTTGTGTTGATAGAGATAATAATTCTAATTTTTTATGTAATTTTGTTAACAAAACAAAAATGTTCATAGTTTAATGAAACATCCACACTTGCATATTTATACATTTTGGTTGGAGAAGTATTTAAACCAAGTGGACCAAGTTCTAGTTGTAATGTTGTAGAATGTGATGAAATGACTTTCCTTTAATTAGATATAAAATTTGAAATGTTTCATTTCAAACTAGTAGTAGTTATATATATATTTATTCTTGGGAAAATTAGTTTTGTACGTAATGCAACCAAATGTATGAATATGTAAAATTTTCTGAATTAAGAAAAATGGCTGTGCCATTATGTTATTTATTCAGTGTAATTTATCCGTCAGTATTTAAATGATGCATTCTATACTCTTTTAATTGATATTTTTACAGATATTATATTAATGATCATTTGCCATTAAATAGACTGAACTGTTTCATTCCGGCTTATTTTTAATAAGAATGCTTCCTAATATACTCTTAAAAAGAATTTATATTTACAATGTGATTTTGATGTGTCATTTCGTAGCTGCATTTTTTCTTTTAACATAAAAAATTGTAATTAAATATTATTTATGTGTAAAACATGTAAAAAAGAAATTATAAATTTGTACCAAAAAAATTAACTTATGTTTTGTAAATATATAGGGTTTAAATATAGAGACATAGAAGGGTTTTATGATGTGTATGACTTTATAGTAAAGCAACTAAAGAGAAAATATACAATGTATTTTATGACAT
This sequence comes from Vesta saturnalis, assembly GCA_036346205.1. Taxonomy (NCBI): domain Eukaryota; kingdom Metazoa; phylum Arthropoda; class Insecta; order Coleoptera; family Lampyridae; genus Vesta; species Vesta saturnalis. The sequence goes on from JARFJB010000428.1 coordinate 2,362,084, forward strand.
CCTGCAAAAATTTCAATTTTTGTCATCTATTTTAAGTCTAATGTATGAATTACATGAAACCTTCCCAATGAAATTCTCTATTGAGATAAATACAACTGATCTTAAAGTGACATGTTTCGACAATTATATAGTCATCGTCAGGTTACTAAAATTACAGATAAAATTAGAACATAAAATTTTACAACTAAAGTACTTCCATAACGATAATGCAATGGAAAACCATAGCAAAATTGGTCAATTAATAGAAATAATTAAAAATTCGGTAAGACATTTAGTACTGAAACCATTAAAATTAAAAATTTATAAAAATATAATAAAGGTGGCTTATTAATGAATCAAGAAAGGAGGAAATTTTGCAAAAAGTAAAATATTTAAAATGAGTTGAAAAGGAGAACGACCTGTAGTCTTCACTGCTACCACAGCATAAGAACTTTGAGTTTAGGGCCCAAAATTAAGGGCCGCAACATAGGCTTTAGTGTCTCCAGAATCAGCTAGGTAGACAGACCGAGGGAAGAAAAAAAAATCAGAAGGGAGAAAAAATAAGTTTAAATAAAGTTCCATTTGTAATCTCTCCTATCACCACAGATCAGATCATAATTTCCCTCTAGTACTCGACTAACCAAATTAATTCATTTTAGAATTGAACCGTTTTCCACAAATTTCTTCATTTGCTGTTGACACAGCGTTGTCACATAATCTCTGCAATTACCTGCTGGAAAGGATACCGTTTCGATTTATGATGTTTGTTTATTTAGCAACGTATTACATTTAGAATTCTACAAAGGAATGGTCATTTTCGTTTTGTTATTTAATTTGGTTGTTTCATACACAACATAATTGCAAGGTAACTTAGGTAGAATTGCATTGTGTGGGTATTTATAAAATTGTTTCTCTTGTAAAAAAGCAGCATATAAAAAAAGTCTTTACAAATTTGTTTTTATGGAGTAAGACTATACATGAATTTGAAGTTTTCATGTAGTACTTCCCATCCCTAACGTAGAATAATTAATATGAAAGGTCAAAATGACTTAATTATTAAAAGTATTGGTTCTTTTATATTTCACACTGAACAAGGAATTCATACTATTATATGAAACAGCTAAAATTGATTTATTAAGTTTTATGTTGTTAATAAAATAAGGCACTTTAAACTATTTTCACGGAAAAATTGTATTGTTCCCAGATTAATAATCCGGTTAACAAATGGTTGTGTCTTTATCTGGATGCAAATGGTATTTTGAAATAAATATAAAACTCATTAGCACATTAACAAAAATATAAATAAGTGTTTTTGCTAATTCCATAAATAGAAAAATAAAGTGGATGTCGTACATTCAAATCCTACTCCAGGTAAATTTTTTGTTTATATATTTAATAAAATTAATAATATTGTTTCGTAATTACTGTTGGCTCTTGGGTTGAAAGTTTATGGCATGGTTGAATTAGATTTAAGTGGTGCATGATGAAAAGTTAAATTTTAGGTATCGATCTACATAAACATTATTAATGATAATGTTTCATAATTACTGTTGGCTCTTTGGTTGAAAGTTTACATATGGTTGAATTAGATTTAAGTGGTGAATGATGAAAAGTTAAATTTTAGGTATCGATCTTCAGAAACATGAATCGTGTTAAAGCAAAAAAACCAATAGATTATTGAATTATTAAAACATATATAAATTATGTGAATTAATATAAAAAATATACAAAACTTCAACTGAAACTGCATTACTGCACTAAACTAGCCCTTTTAAATATCTATTAAAAAATGAAATACTATAAAGAATAAAATGTACACTTATTTGGTTTAATCATAGAGTATATAGTGTTTATATACTCTTTGGCTTAATTATTGAATGAGCATGTACCTACCCAAGGAATCAAGAATTATAATTCTAGTTTATAATCGTTGGCACTTATCCATAAGCTGTTTAGTGATGACACATGTTGCAAATGCTTACCTTGATCTTATCTGTATAAAAAAATAATTGGGGGTTTAAATAATGACATTTAAACATGTGCCTTTAGCACTTACAAGTTACAAACACTTTTGTATGAATTCTCTTCATTGGTGGTTCATATAATATTTGCAATTTTGAAATTTCCATTTGCTGTTGTTGATTCCATTGTTATTTGTTATTGTTGCTTATTATAGTGTTGTTGTTATTATTTGAGTGATGGCGCCGTCGAAAGCATGTTGCGTCTATTTTAATTGCAAACGAAATCGTGTAACTCATCTGGAGGTGAGTTTTTTCCGTTTTCCTCTTGTTTCGGTGAGAAGTAATGAGTGGTTCGAGAACTGTGGAAATTTGAATCTTCTTGGATTAGGCCTGAAAGAAAATAAGAAAACTGTTTGTGCTATGCATTTTGCAGAAGAGTTTTATGAATATGTTGTGTAATTCATTGGTACACCATGCAATTACACTGAAGATCCGGGATGTATCAATGAGCCAGTGCAAATGAACATAGTGCTTTCTCCTGAAAAATTGATTTTAAAACGGGAAGCTGGCGTCAAAACTTACGGAAGCTGCAGTTTCAAGAGTGATCATGTTTTATTTGATTATAAGAACACTTGTGCTGTTGAAGATCTGATAGATTCCGAAATTTTACAGGTAATATGATGTATGTTTATTAATTTAACATGCACGAATGTACAAATCATGTATTAATTAGTTCACTGTTATAAAATATACAGGGTGTTTCAAAAAACTTTCCGCTAATTTCTAGGATAAATAGAATATTAAAAAATAACGTTAATTTGGGTAATAAACATGTATTCGAAAATGCCTCCTTAAGAAGATACAGTCCTGTAAATGTGGCCCCAAAAATCCTTTTTTTTATTATCTCTGAAACAGTGTAAGATACCCAAATGAAATTTAGACCACAAATAACTTTGATTAGGTCATAAAAGATAGTGTTGACAAATTTTTAATGTTTGGTACAGGAGCATCGCTAAAGGGGGGATGCCACTTAGGAGACATTTTCGGACACATGTCTATTAACCAAACTATCATTTTTAATATTCTATTTACCCTAGAAATTAGCGGAACGTTTTTTGAAACACCCAGTATATTTCTACAACAATTATAAATTTAAGCCAACCTATGGAATTAATACCCTTTTTTTTCGTCAAAATTCAGTATATACACATACAGTTATCGTCTTATGTCCAAGTCACAACCACAAAAAAAATTTTTCGAGTAACAGCGGCTGGTTAAGTCGTAATTGCAAGTGTCTGCAAATAAAACAAAAATTTATTATTTTTTTAAAAACAAAATGCCCCTTACCCCTACATTTCAAGTAATAAATAGGCAACTGCATCACAAATATAAAAATCCATGGACAAAAGACGAAAAGGAGCTCGCTTTAAGTCACCTGCGTTGTACCTATTCCTGAGAGAAGATTTAAAATTTACGTTACCCTCAAAGGCCACCATTGCATCTTGGCTTCAAATGTCGTAATTATGTACTGGTACGGATACAACGGTTTTGAGAAAACTGTCCAGTAAAGTAAAGACTATGACCCACGAAGAAAAAGAATGCGTTCTGCTAATGGACGAAATGACCATAAAGAAAGGCATTGAATACAATTCTCAGCTAGATTTAATCGAAGGTTTTCAAGCCTAGAACATCTTGACCGAGATCATAAAATTGCTACTCAAGCATTAGTGTTTATGGCAAGAGGATTTCTAAATAATTGGAAAATTCTGATAAATTACTATCTATCCGTTAAACATCAAGAATTACACGTGCTTGTTATACAAAATATAAATGCTTTACAATGAGCCAGTCTAAATGTTCGAGTGTTAGTGTGTGACCAAGCAGCAACGAATAGAGCTGTTTTCCAACTATTAGGAATTACGCCGGATCAGCTATTTTTTAATCTAAACGGAAAAAAAATTTTCACAATATATGATGTTCCGCACTTGATTAAAAGTGTTCGAAATAATTAGATGTTGACAAAGCAAATGCTTCCTGGAAAGACATTAAGCTGTATTGTGTATGATATTAAGACAGTATATCATTTAGATAAGCCGTCAAATACTGCAAGGACACTTAACAAAAACTAGCGAATGCCATATAAATTCAAATACATTTCAAAAGATGCGAGTGAAATATGCTACATAGGTTTTTTCTAGAACCGTTTCTGCTGCCATTAAAACGTGTGTAAATATTGGACAAATGAAAAGTAACAGCACTTTAACTACCTCCGATTTTTTGTTAAAAATGAATAATTTATTTGATGTTTTAAACAGTCATATTCTGAATACTCCGAATACATTTCAAAGTGCACTTTCAATAAGAAGGCCAAAACTGGAAATATTTCTACGTGAAATTACAGACTGGATTGCCAAGTGGCACTGCAAAAAATAAGATAAAGGAAGGCATACATTGTTTCCGTGGTTTAAGGCAATCCATTAATGCTACCTTATTATTATGGGAAGATTTGAAAAGCAGCAGATTTCAATTTCTGTTAACAAGTAGGTTGAATCAAGACCCACTCGAAAATCTCTACTACTATCAGGCGCAAAAGTGGGAATAATAGCAATCCCACGGCAAAATCAATTAGACAATCGTTACAGTGAAACATCGTAATAAAGTTTTTATTTTTCCCATAAAGAATATGACATTTCAATGCTTTTTGTTAACAATCCAGCTAGTAATATGGAAGACAAAAGTTCTGTTCATAATGAGGTAGAACATCAGGTACGTGATAAACAAAATACAGAAAATATTAATACCCCAGAAGACTGTGCAATTGTATATTTCGCGGGATACGTTGTTTACAAAACTTTAAACAAATTTAATTGTGAAGAATGCCATAGTTTGTGTTCTGAAGAACCATTAAATAACAGTGCACAACTTTTTTTACTAGAAAAAGACTACGCTAGAAGTGAAATAAAATATTTGAAAAACCAAGCACTTGTGTTGTAACAGTTGCAACCTTAATATTAGACATATTTCCAAATTATTTTATCAATAATCGAGCAAAACGTAATTTTAAAAGAATTTTATTAGACGTGTATAAACAAAATTAAATCAGTGATGCCGGAGTGGTTAGATGACAAAAGACAATTGCTATGAACACAAATTATTCTTTATGAAACATTTAATAATCTGTAAATTGAATAAAACTTTAAAGTGGTTATCTCAGGATTTAAAAGTAGTTGGGAGTAATAAACAAACAAATAATCAAAACGTGAAAAACGTGAGCAATGAAGGAATTAGTAACGAACAATTCCTTTTTCATCCATATCTTTTACAGTATATTTAAATTGTTTCCAAATTTTTTTTAAAAAATTTGGTTGAATTGCTGTTAATTAACTTATTTAAGACAAAAAGTGATTAGGCTCTTTTCTTTACGTTTAAAAAGAAGTTGTAATTTGTAACTATCACAAAGAACGATTTACTTATAAAAATTATAATTAATGTTATAATTAGTGCAATTCATAGTAATTTTCATCGCAACTAAACAAAAACCTGTCATTTTTTTCTTGATTTGAAATAAATATTTTAAATATGAACTGTTGTCATTTATTTACAATTATTGTAAAAATTATTGTAGTATTACTATCTAATTACCACCCAATTTTAATTGTTGTATAAGCAATATTAACGGCGATAATCAGTACTTTTCAATACTTGGTAATTAATTTATGGCGTGAGATTTCTGCAGTTTTGAACCTTTAGAGCTCTTAAATGTAAATACTACATTTGGCATCATTGGTAAAGGAAGCCTGTTGAAGAGCAGGTAGTGTCATTTACCCTGCAATAATCGTTGTCTTACATCTTTTTCTTTCATTACGTAAAAATTCACTATTCTTTCTACTATTGAAATGTAATGATACAAACTACTCATTTAATTAAATAAATTATTTTATTACGGTTCTTATTGTTCTCTTAAAGCCGCCAAGTCAAGTGTCATTCTCTGCGTCCCCCCTGTTCCCACTTGCCAACTTTAGGAATCAACTTAAAAGCAATTAAAGGCTGGTTTACACATTATATAACCATTACAAGAAAGGTAAAGATAAAATAATAGTATTGACCCATAGACAACGCACATTATGCCGTACGAGTTTTTCCATAAGGTTGACTCTTCCCTATTATATACTCTTTGGTATAACATTGACTGCAAACAAACATTTATCGAGTTGGATACAATGACATTACCTGGAATGTTTATTTAGAATGTCTAATGTACGTAAAGAAAAACATTCATTTATACACTCAACAAAAAGAAGTGCATGAGTATAACACTAGAGAGAGTGAAAACCAGCATACAAAATTCTATCGAATTAAAAAATCCCAAAATGGTCCTAATTTCTTATGCATAGAGTTTTATAATAAGTTTCCTATACAATTACGAGAATACCCTTTACTACAATATAAATTATCCATAAAAAGACATTTACTTAAGAACGCATTTTATAAGCTTGATGATTACATGAAATGTAAATACGAATAATTATTATATTGGCATTTGTAAATACAACAATATATTAACATGAATAAAATAATAATAATTATATTCATTATACAAAATAAAAGTTATGACTAAATTAAAACACAATCATGAATGTTAACACAAACAATCAGAATGTTGTGCCCTAAGTGCACGATTATTAAAGAATTGCTATAAAATGAAAAACATTTTAAAAAAATGGAGAAAAGTATTTTTTCTACAAACACATTAAAAGTAAGGCATTTCAATGTTTGTTGGCAGAATTAAAATTGTCATTTCTGACACCAGTGCGTTAGCAATTCATCGTCATTTATTTGTGAACTAGTCCACATAACCCCATATTTTATTATCAATGAACTCGATTTGCTTGCCATCTCATCTAACATTAATGAGCAAATTGTAGGTAGGCCTTTCTTTTTATTTTCATTTACTTGCACCTTCAATGCGTCAAATGCTTATGATGTGAATCCTGTACTTGCAGATGGAAGAGCCAAATTGAAAATGTTCCTTACATAATTATATGCCTTGGTAGAAAAGAATTGGAGGGTAATGGCAAATCACTTAATTTCTTCAGGATATGTCTGGGTTCTCTTCAACTCTTACACCACATCTCCCAAATTATTACTTTTCTTCTGTCTATGGACACGAGCTTTTTCAATTTTTAACATAACCTTCTTTGACTCCTCAAGAGACTGTGTTAATTTTTTGGGGGATTTACTGCAACAATTTATATGACATTATAGAATTTATTTACAACTAGGGAATTTATTACTTGTAGCTATGATCCATACGCATTTCTTTCCACAAAAATTTACGTCAGGCTCACTATCAGCTGCTTGGCTTTCTGATTGAGATAATATGCTACAATTTGATATTTTATCAGAGGATGCAGCTTGGCTGAAAGTAAAATAAATGTAATTCAGGGTACTAATATTTTGGTTTCCTTTGCAGACAGTATTTATTTACTTTTTGGCAACATTTCTGATAATGTATGTATTATGGCAAAATTTTCTAGTTATTTATGTGCACTGTAAACTTACTTGTCATTAACTTCCATTGTGCTTGAACAGAGCAGTAGCGGATCTTCTGGTATAACAGCCAACCTTACTGAAGACCTAGAATAATATTACTGCTTGCTTTTATGTAAACCAATTTTGAATAAATAATGAATTTATTACATACATGCAGAAAAGATTTACTTTAAAATTAAAATTGTGTAGACTCTAATAATTCACTTACGGGGCACTATATAAAAATAAATTTTTCTTAGCAGAAGGCCTCAATTTTAGAGTTGGGATAGCTCCAACTTTCAAAGTCCATTTATTCTTCACCTTAATAATGTCTGCGGGTGAAAAGTGGTCAGAACATACACAGGCATCCTTGTAAATTAAATCTTTGGGGTTTCTCTTCAAAGCAACCATCCAAGATTCATGTCGAGCAGTTGTTATTCTAAAAAAATGTAATGTGTAAACATAAGCCGCCGTGTGTGCAAGAAGGCAAATAGTTGTAATTATATAATTGTTTGTGACCTCACTTGAAAAATTGTATGTTTTCTTTTAATTTTTTGCTGTCATTTTGACAAAAAGGCACTATGCAGCTTCTCATATTTCAGTTCTACTAATAGTCTGGCAACAAACACAGTCAATGTATGTATTATTAGAATACAAACACAAGAAACACCAGAAGACACTCACGAAAACTCGAAAAGCGCGAAAAACTGAGGTTAGAGAAACGCTTTTTGACAATTACAATTGTTGGTAATGCGCAGTTGCGTACATTATTGTGCTTTGACATTAATGGCGGATTTGAAAGCAGCTGACTTGTGTTAATTAATGTGAAATTTTTAATATTTACTCCTTTTATCTTTTATATTTACTGGGAAGCTTTTAATCGAATGTGATAATGTATTGTTACATTTGTAAAACACGAAATTCGGAAGTTACTCATCATGTGTAAGTAAATTTGTAAATATACCTATATTTACATTTAAACAATACATGTAAATTTTAAATACTTAATATGTTTTATGTTTATAGATTTCCAAAAGACTTCTCAATTCGTAAGAAATGGCTGAACGGTTGTGGATTAAAAGAAAATCCTCAAAAACACACGTATCTCTGGAAATCATTTTAGCGAAACTTGTTTTCATGTTGTAAATACCGTAACAAATTGTAGAACTTTAATAAAAGCAAGTGTTCCTGAAACTTGCAAAATGCTGCGGATGATGTTATTTTCATTTGTAAAATAATTGAAACAGAATACAAGCTAATTGAAGGTATTAATACTATTAACATTAATGGTTTCAAACCAATCAAGATATATTTTTAATCATAGGATACAATTAATTAAATTAATTATAAGCAACGTGTTCTATTTATAACGTGTATATAACTAGAGTTAATAACTCAACATTATTTTTCTCATGTTAATTGATAAATGTGTATATGAGGTGGTTTAAATTTGGCGCTACATATAAAATTCAAAGTTTTCACCGATCATCTGGATAAGCTTGCAGTACGGATTGTATACCTATCCTTGTCAATCATCTTTGAGCCAACTTATCTGCAGTATGCTCCTTCCAGTACTCTATGTTCGAAGTAGGTATCAAACATTGAAGTTGGCAATTCTAATGATGCGACTGCGCTTATCCGAATACCCCTAACTTGCAAATTTTCGACCTTATTGAAATGTTCAATTTGTCTCGTATTTTAAACGCGCAGCTCATATGCTCTGGCTATCTAGTTATTAAGTAAGATATCTATGACACAAAGGCGTCTTTCTTGCAAAATGTCAAAGGCCATTGCAAACGCGAGTCCCTAGAATATATTCTAGCAAGAGTCGAAAAGTCAGGACAGCCAACTGTAATAAAACCGCGAAATTTAAAATTTCACATTGCTGAGAAGCCGCGAATAAAATAGGGAAAATTTAATATTGGTACACAAAAGTAAAAAGTAGCGAATATGGAGGAAACATTGAAACAAATAAACGTGGAATTAGAAAAAATGAATAAAGTGAAGGAAAGTAACAGAAGAATTGAAACCAAAATCGATCGCCTACGGATTGAAATTCAGAAAGTGGTTCACGAAAATGAAAAATTGAGAATAGAAAATTCAAAGCTAAAAAAGCAAATAGAATTACAAGGAAGGAAGATTGACACTATAGAAAGAGAATTCTGAAAGAAAAAACTAATAATTTATGGAATACAAGAAATTGAGAGGGACCCAGAAATGAATTTAAAGGAAAAAATCGCTGCTAAATTATCTGCCATAATGCTTTCTCATATATGTAAATAAATAACTTCAAGGCCCACAACACCTGAATTTGAGTCATATAGGTATTTAAATGCGATAATTCCCCATTTTTGATCCGCCATTCTGAATTTTTTAATTTTGACAAATGATTTATTCTTAGGGATCTTAAAAACCCCCAATATCCAACTTTAAAAATTTTGTACCCTAAAACGCTCCGCCACTGGCAATTTTAAAATTTTGTTATTTAGGTGTTTTACAAATTAACAAAGTTGCAAAATTGATCATTAGCCCACAATTTTAGTCATATTGGATTTTAAATACGAGAATCCCTCATTTTGATCCACCACTTTGAATTTTTAATTTTGACAAATGATTTATTCTTAGGGATCTTAAAAACCCCCAATATCCGACGTTCAAAAAATCCGTTTATAAATTAAATAAATACAATAATTCCGCATTTTTCATCCGCCATTTTGAATTTTTTAATTTCGACAAATGATTTATTTTTAGGATCTTAAAAACCCCCAATGCTTGACTTTCAAAAAAAATCGGTGGATAAATTAAAAATGCACAATTTTGCGCTCTAAAACGGTGCGCCACTGGTTACTATATATTTTTATTTTGAACGGAGTACGAGGTAAGCAGCGGAACGAACGAGGGGCGAAGAGTTGCATCGTACATCACTGACAAGGGTTATCGTCGACGTTAGTCGTACAGCTATCGGACGAACTAATCACCACGTGCGAAATAAAATCCGTCGCCGGAAATCTTAATTTTACGCCGTGTCGGTTTACTTACCGCCGACGGGAAGCGCATACGACGACGACGAGCTCGTGGCTAAATTTGATCGAGTTACGCGCGCTAAACGGAAAGCTTACGATTTTGTGGAGACTAACGCCAAATCACCGCTGTGGAGGGCCCACGAAGAAGACGCGAGGGCGAGGTGATTTGTGACATAATCGAAACTCGAAATTTAATATCGTATAACGAGAACGAGGAACGACGTTCGAAGGCCCTAGAGGAACGAGTTACGTAGACGCCACGTTCGGAACGGCCGAAATGTATAACGTGTCACACGAATGGAACGTAACAGAAGTAGAAACGCTGTCCGACCACAAATTAATCACGTGGACCATGGAAACTGACGAAAAACGAGCGACCAAGGTCAAACCGTGAGATACAGTATCGGTAAGGCGAAGTGGAAAGAGTTCGACCGCGTATATCGAACGGAAATGGCGTTCGAGCCTTCGATGCTTCGCAAAAGAGCTACAGGAAAAGCCTCTGAGAAGCTGCCGGAAATCGAAACGACACTACGATCCCGGAAGACGAGAACAAAGAATACGGGAATATCGCGAGATAAGAGCAAGGTATAAACGAACGATAGAAGAAACACGCACGCGGAAGTGGAAAGAGTACTGCGCACAAAACTCCGGAAAAGATCCTTGGGGAACGGCGTATAGGATACTAAGGGGTAAGCAAACGGGAAGACGCGGCCTAACTACGGTTTGGCGGGAAGACGGGTCGATGACGACGGAGCTCTAGAAACCGTGGAGACGCTATTGGAAACGTTCATTCCGACCGCAATAGCGACGATCCGGTTCACCGGGCAATAAGGAAGGCGCACGAAACACCGGGAATGTGGGACCGGACGACCGAAGCATCACCGCCGAGGAAATCCGCAAAGCATTGAAACGCATGAGTGCCAAGAAAGAACCGGGATCACACCGGACGCTGCGTTAAAAGCGCTGGACGCTACGCCGGATGTCTGGTCAAAGATCTTCAACGCGTGTTTAGACAGGAGTATTTCCGGAATTCTGGAAATTACAAACGATGCGATTCATTCCGAAAGCGGGAAGAAGCGACGCCACAGACCCGAAAACGTACCGGCCTATAAGTTTACTTCCGGTCATAGAAAAGCCCTGGACAGAATAATAGCGACGCGTATAGAACACCACGTAAAAACCGCGGGAGGATTTAACCCAAATCAATTTGGCTTCAGCTCGGGAAAGACCACCGTAGACGCGATAAGGAAGGCAGCCCGGAAGTTAAAGCGGCGAAAGCGAGGGGATTACTGAATCGTCATATCGCTCGACATCCGAGGCGCCTTCGATAGCTACGCTATCATCATTAGCGGTCGACCGCTGACGATGATAGCGTAGCTATCGAAACGCGTTCGGTGTTTTTAAATTTTGTGTGGTACGTGGTTGTATTTTGGGATGCTATATTGAAATGTACTAAAGTATAGCTAGAATTATTAACTGATATGGATATGTACCACTTTTTTAAGAAAGGTATTCGTGGTGGAGTGAGTACTTGTATCAAGCGGAGAAGTATTGCTAACAACGAGTTTGTTTCAAATTATGATCCTAATCGTCCTAGTCTTTTTATAGTATTTAGATACCACGAATTTATACGGATAGAGTATGCGGCAAAATCTCCCTCATGATGGGTTTATGTGGTTAATTGAAGAAGAAATTCAAAACTTTGATGTACTGAAGATTAATGATGATGCTGATATTGGGTATGTACTAGAGATAGATATACACTATCTACACCACCTGCATGATGATGAGTACCTTTTGCCCTGAAATGATCTGCGCACCAACTTCCAAGGAGGAGCAGTTAATTCCGAACCTGTGTGATAAGACCAATTATGTTATACATTACCGATATTTAAAACAATGTATAGAGCATGGTTTAATTGTTACTCATATTCATAGGGTTTTACGCTTTCGTCAAAGTCCATGGCTAGTACCATACATAGACCTTAACACAGCTCTCCGAAATCAAGCAAAGAACAAATTCGAAAAGGATTTCTTTAAATGTATGAACAATGGTGTATTTGGTAAAACAATGGAGAATGTTGACAAAAGAAGAGTTATCAAGTTATTAACGCATTGGGAAAATAACGGTCGTCGTGTGGGTCTAGCACGGTACGCCGAAAAACCACAAATTAAACATTTTATTCAATTCACGAACAACTTATTTGCGGTGGAATTGTCGAAACAGGTCGTTACGTATGACAAACCCGTATATGTCGGATTTAGTATTTTGGATCTTTCGAAAATTATAATGTATCGTTTTTTACGATATCTTGCGCAGTCATTACAGTAATAATGTAACATTGCTCTATGCAGGCACAGATTCTTTAATTGTCGAGATAACAACTGATGATGTGTATGCCCATATGCGGAATAATGTTGATGAATATCCAACTATCAAAACAGTCTGCATGGTATTACAACGAATACACTCGTCGTCGGAAGAATGAAGATGAGTATATAGGAAAGCGATGTACTATTTTATGGTGCTGGATCAAAATCATATTGTTTAAATCTTGCTGACAACGAAGTCGTTAAGAAAGCTAAAGGAGTTAAGAAAGTTGTTATTCAAAAGTGTTGACGGAAGTAGACTAAAAGCTGTTGCAGAGGCGTCTGATAAAATAGTAATGTGTAAAATGCTTGTTAAATAATATTGATACAGAAATGTTAAACAAAATTGCTTTAGGTCCCAGGATGACAAACGGTATCGATTACGTGATACATGTTCAACATTGGCGAGGGGCATTGGAGAATTCCGAATTGGAGAACGTCGATCCGCTGAGCGGTTTACTGGAGGTTGCTAGGAAATGAGTTTGTATGATCCAGAAGGTATACGATAGTTTGGGTACAGACACTTGGTAGCTTTAGATATATTATCTCCATAATGAAACTAGTAGTAATATTAGTTAACGGTAATCTGCAAACCAAGGTAACACCTCAGTTTGAGTAGTCACTGCAATACCGTTCTTTGTGGAATATATATTATTATTATGTAAGAATTCCTTATCGAGAGAATATATACAGAATGTACAAAATATTGTGTGATATCAAGAAATAAAACATTTACAATTTTGTATTTAAAAAGCATACAGAGTTTATTGCATTATATATGTATCATACAGACAGTATACATTAGCCAGAGCGCAGTTGCATGATGATTGAGAATGATAGAAACTAAGTGGTTGCAAAGCAGGAAGAGCGGGATGTTCATCAAGTTCAATAACGGATTGGTACAAACAGTTTCTGATGTAATCTGCTTTCTCTCTACCCTTGACATAGACAGAATCTGTTGGTTGAATCAATCGGTTGAGAATTCTTCGAATTCCCATTTTATACAGTGCTGGTTATGCATTAACCAAGTAGCTGAACAGCGATTCTCTGCATCTAACGTATGCCACGGGTACGGTGATTTAAAATATAGTGAGCATTTGTTTTCCATTAAAATTGCGAGTTCTTTGGGTATAAAAGCTTTTGAAACTTTAAACCCTTGTACATAACCATGATGGGCATTGTATTACAATTGTCGTACTGCTTTGGTTAACGCGTTGTACATAACTAAACGGTCATGGAGTATAACATAGTATGCGGTCGTATTGGCGGGTATGTTGGCTGATGTTTCAATTCTACACGAAGAACTACAACTTTAGAGTGTAATGCCTCTTTTGATTTGAGCAATCGACCACTATCAATGGTGCAGCTGACGTAAATTGCGTAGGTGTGAGTAATGGTTGACCATCTCTTTGGTAACATGACATTTGAATTTAGCAACATTTCATACAATGTAGCAAAGCAATTGTTATCATAACTAACGTTTAAATTGTCATACGGATAACGGTCCGTGTTAAGAAACACTCAATATTATTTAGTGCACATTTATCGAATCTGCTCATATTTTGCAGAACATTATTCTCTCGCCCAGTTTGAAATCCTATAATAATTATTTAGGTGTTTCTATACTAGTAGATGTTTTGATTGCCCATGTATCGTTTATCTGTTACTGGAACGGCGGGATATATGTGAGTTTCCCAACTTCTAAATGCGACTGGAGTATTTACATTTTTATCAATGTACTTGGTTAACGCCAATTCCTCCGCTAATGCTGGAATGATATGCGGAACTTCCAATATATTTATCTATGTTAACTTCCTCGGCAGTTGTAATTACTGCGTCGTTATCAAGTATTACTGCGAATTAAAACCTGTTCTTGTCTAATGTTCAAAATCACTTATTGTAGTCTTCAGCAAAGCCAGTATTAGTCGCAAAGGTATACAAACATTAAAGTACCCTTGTGCATTTGTTAGTGTGCTGTTTGAGGTAGGAAACCAACCCGCATTTTCATAACGAGCGAGATCATTGACGTCAATGATACCAATCCTTTCATTGTCGACGTTATTCCTACTTTAGTTACGGAATCTACCACTATTCCATTCATTTCGTATCGAATTTCACTGAATAAGAATGCGATACCAGTATTATTAACCGAGCGTAAGAATGCGATACCATTATTAATTAACCGCGCGGTGTTAGACACAGTATCATCCTGCTTCAACAATTTTCCTCTGCGTAGACATAGCTTTCTGATGGTAAAGTGAACATATCTTCTGAATGGGTATCCTGATTTTATCATTGTTTCCAAATCTCGTAGTATATGGCTGATGGGTGTGGTGTTCGGAATTTACTATCGCATTATCAACGACAACTTTCTCGTTAACGTTTAATATACTCATTGTAGTACTGTAAAACCGAGACTTTCCAAGAATGCTTTGTTCTGCCTCTGTCAATGCTTTGATCTCTGAACGATTACTGACTCTTGCGTTTCCACGCTTCAATCTTTTATAGTTCACCTTACTCTGGTTACATGCACATGTATTATACCGCGTCACCATATTTTCTTTAAATGTCCTATCGTTATGACTTCCCGTTAAAATTGATGAGATCTCCGTCTTGGTCTACTATTTTAAGTGTTATTGTTGAATGGTAGATGTGTTGATAGGTAAATAGATGACATGTTGAGGGATCCAATTATTTTATATCCAGCTGGTACACTGGAGAAGAATTGATGAATTATGTGTGATGACTCACCATTTTTAAAACTGTCACTTGTTATATTACACTCGATAATTAATGGAATTAATTTTGATAATGCGTATAGGATTATCAGAGTTATGCACTTTTACATTGGTAAAGTCTTGTTAAATCCCAGCATAGGTCCAATCGAATTTTCTACATTGAAGTTTATGTCAGGGGTGCTTTCATATTTGCTTTCATAGTATTATTATTCACTCGTAAAGTAATATGTCCTCTTGATTCCTTCACTGTCTCGTTAATATATTTATTCAAATCCGATTTCGTATGATCCTGGCGGTATTGTAATTCTCTCTTCCAAATACAAGTTTGTTACTCTTTGAAGTAACGTTTTGTATAGTATTGAAAGATTCAAAACTAGTCAGCCCCATTACAATTCCGCCTCATATCAAGAAAAATCGGTGGATTAAAGTGGCTTGCAAGATAGAGCTTTACCGGCAAATGTAAATGTGTACGACATTACGACCACGTAACGACTACTGTCAATCAGAACGAACAGTCATATAAAAATTGTAGGACCAAATGACACTGTTGCATGTGTTTAAGTGTTGAACCTTGGTCAAGCTATAATCAATTATGTTTTTGCTACCATCACTTTTAAAATAGTGAAGTAATTCAAAGGGTGGTTTAATATGCCCTATGCTATCAAAATATGTAATATGTCTATTACGCTTGATGTAAGCTGTCCATTTTGTTCCCTTGTTATTTTAATCTTTCAGATTCACGATACCACATTCATTTGTATGGATTCGTGTAGGTAAATTATCTCGCATATATATTCCTCTAAAGTAGGGGATCTTTAATTGCTAAACAAATTTTGATAGCTCAATATTACATAAGGCGTGGTGTGGTAGCTTCAGTGGGAGTTTTTGCGTACGATTGTAAATATAAACCTAAACCTCGTTTATATGGTTTTATATAAACCCTTTCCTAAGGCTGCTGCTTCCATGGCTTGACTGTGTCGTGGTTTCTTCTAATGTTTTGTCGCGGATTTTGCGTCAGTAACTGAATAGTTCTATATATATATATATATATATATATATATATATATATATATTTTTTTTTTTTTAATAAATCTGCCTTTGTAACGAGTTGTTTATACTTATATTATCAAGTATGTACTTATATTGCCATTCAGAAGTGAAAGTATGTAGATGCACAAGAAATATAAAAATGTATGCAACTATAGGTATGTAATTTTACCAAAATACATTTAATTTCAAATGAAACTACAGAATAATATGTAAATTTGTTACGTTTTATAAATATTTAATTATATAGACATAAATAGCTACATTATTATATAACTTTGTAATTTTTTCTCTAGTTGTCGTTTACAGTTGAAGACACTAATCTTCTTATTTAGTTCTCTGAGTCTTGTTCTAACTATGCACAAAGAAATATCACTTGGGAATGAATTGAACATTTCAGGATGTTTTTCCTTGATAATATTCACAACTTTCGTATAAATCATGTATTCAACCCTGTTCATTCTTCTTAACTAGCACGTCCAGAAACGGCAACTGATCGTTTTGTTCTATTTCCATTGTGAACCTGATATTTGTGTGCACGTTGTTGAGGTGTTCCAAAAATACCCTTAGTTTTTCCTGTCCGTGGCTCCAGATGACAAATGTATCATCTACGTATCTCAACCATAGCGTCGGTTTATATTTTGAACACCTCAACAACGTGCACACAAATATCAAGTTCACAATGGAAATAGAACAAAATGATCAGTTAACGTTTCTGAACGTGCTAGTTAAGAAGAATGAAGACGGACGCCTAGGCCACACGGAATACAGGAAACCTACGCACACGGACAGATACATCAACGCCAAATCTATCATTATCAAATCTGTCATCAAGACGCTGATTAATCGATTGAAGGAATTAGCAGACGCCGACAACATCAAAGAAGTGATCACAAAAATAAGATAGGCTTTGATTAGAAATGGATTCCACCACCACTACATACAAAAGACTTTGAGGCATTAAGAACCAGCTGATCCTGCAACTGCAACGGCATACCTACCATACATCAAAGGGACAACGGACAAGATTAGCCGAATTCTTGAAAAACATAAAGTCGATACAACTTTCACGACGTATTGAAAATTCATTCGATCTTAAGAAATCCTAAGGACAAGATCTTGTTGGAGAGTAAAGGCGTTTACGAGATTCCATGTGACGCTGTGCGCTATCGTATATTGGACAGATCAACATCAAAATCAGCGCAAGGATAGAAAAACACAAAAAGCTGTTAATAAAGTTCAAGCGACATCCCAGCCCAACACGTAATCACAACAGGACACAAAGTTAAATTTGAGGACGCAAAAACTTTGGCACGCATCGAGAATTTTGCAGCTAGAATTATCAGAGAAGCCATAAGATTGAGAAACGCCCACATAATCTCAACATAAGAGACGATGCTCTGAGCCTACCATCAATATGGAAAACATTTGAAGTTATTTTAATTGCGTTAAAATGTAATTGTGAAATCATGGAAAATTTTATTTCTAACATAGAAATGTTCTTTGTCAAATAAATTGTAAATTATAATAATTGGTTGGTATATGAAACAGACCTTAGTTGAACCTGCATAATAACGCATGCGTAGCGTCCTAACTGAATTAATTAAAATGCAGCCTGTCAAAAATGTCAATAAACGATCTAAAATATGTGAGTTCAATTATGTTTTGCTCAAAAATAAAATTAAAATGTTGATAATAACACCGGTTCATTTACCTTACAGATATTTATACCATGTTGTCGCACACACATTTACAGATATAATCAATAAAAACATAAATACAGGAAATCAAACGAATAATCAATGCAATAAATGGGTTATGATAATAAAATTTCACTCACATGTGTTACTGCATTTTCCCAAGGATGTTTTCATTTGGCTGGTTCCATATTAGAATATCGTACGTAGACTTCTTCCCATGTGTAGCCGATGATACTGCTTTGCTGTTCACAATGGTGCTGCATAAATTTCCATACTTCATCCAAATCCAATTTGTTGATGAACGACTTTTCTTCGTGGTAAATGTGATGTAACGTAATATTGCTCATATATTTTCAATTAAGCACTTTATTTTAAATCGTATATTTAGATGTTGGTTTAAATGTTTACAAAATTTTTCGATTTTAAATTTATATTTTATTTTCATATAAATTTTAATTAATTTCACTTTTATTTTAGATCCCGTTATGGAATTTAGTTTATTAACACTATGCGTCGCTTTCAAAGAAAATAAACATCAAATCCAAATAACTGAATAATTTTATTAACATGAAAAAAACACATCAACCGATATTTGAACACGAATTCGAATCGAAACAATTTTATTATAATCGACAATTATATCGGTAACCTAAATTTTAAATTTAGTTGTAGGTTAAAACAATTGTTTCTGAGGTCTCGACTCTTCACTGAACGCGTTTCAAAAATCCGATAATATAAACGTAACTTATAACTTACATGTTAACACCAACACTTTGATTTGTTAGTCACAAAAATTTTAAATAAAACAAAATTAAGAGTAAGAGCAAGAGAGCGAGAAATCAAGAGCAATTCCTTTTATACTTTTTTCTTAGAAACCAAAATTTCAACTTTTTCTGTACCATACACAAAAGATCCAAGCATCTGATTGGTCTAAATAAAATTGTTAACTAAAATACAAATTATGCTATAACTTTCTTAAAATAAGTCGGATTTATTTTTGAAAACAGATTTGGAATCAGAGCAAAATTCTGCATAAAAGATACCTCACAAACCCTATTTTGCTTCGAAGCTTTGCAATTTGACAATTCATAATCTAATTTTACTTATATCTAAGAAATTCCATATTTTACACCTAAACTAACTACATATTCGTAATCTACATGAAAAACTGTATCAGAATGTACATTGTAAATTTCTTTATGAAAACGAGGGAAACCTTCTTTTAATTGCTTTTATAATTTATTTTAAGCTTAAATTATCCTACAAAACTATAAATTTGCAAAATTCTTAAATATAATACTTAATCTAATTTATTACAATTTTCTTATAACTAACTGTCTTTAACATCAATACAGTTTACTTTCAGTCTATAGTCTAAAACTTTGTCAATTCAGAAATCCATATTGTTTAACACATTTATGTAGATTTTGTACACAAAATGTATTTTTATGTTAAATATCCCATTGTAGAAATATTGTTCATGTTCTAGTTAATGTTTATAACGCACTACCACTTCTCCTGCACTTTTTGTACACTTTGTCTGTGAATTATAACTATACAGTGTTCGTATCATAACCCTTTCTTAAAGTTTATATAGTTCCTGCATTGTAACTAAATCTATACATGTTCTACATATTATTATAAACCTACTTCATGTGATTAATATCTGTAAAGTTTCTAAATTGCTTAAATAATTTGAATAAACTGTAAATTTACTGAAATATGTTCTACGAACCTAATCGTACTCACAAATATCAATCGTTCTGACCTTCCTCACATGCTACTGGTATAGCTCATTGCTTTTTATGAATAAACAAACTTGTGCAAATTCCACCAAGCCTGTTTCGTTAAATCAAAACCATATTCTCTCACTCGTCTACTAATTTACTTATTAAAACGCAGTGTATACATTCTCCAATCTATTGAAATTTGCCCACTATAAAGAATATAAGCTTGTTAACTCTTGCCCCTGTATTAATCTTATTTCTAACCATCTATATATATATATATATATATATATATATATATATATATATATATACAGTGTGTAGATTCAGCATGCATTATTGCTATATTCGTTAATATTGAAATATTGAAGATAGAATGTCGGTTAAATGGGAAAGTTTTAGAGAATTTTATGGCTATCGTCATGGTAAAGTCAGATTTGAAGTAACTTTTTTGTTTTGAAATAATTGAAGAAAACAAAATTGTGCATTTTCTACTGTAGCTCTTTTATTTGAAGTCTGACAACATTTTGATTTGTACATTACTATGACACTTTTAAAAGAAAATTTAAAAAGTACCAAAATTTATCTACAGTCATTTGTTTTTGAAATACATACACTAACTATTGTTTTCATATGGACGCCATCTTGGATTTTTACATTATCGAATAGTGTTTTTATCACCTTTTCAGCGATGTATCACATGATACGAGAATTTACTTCAACTATCAAAAATTTTAAAAATATAAAATTGAAATAGGCCTTGAGAAGGCATGGATTAATAAATGAAAAATATATACAATTAGATACCTAATTATTGTAATTTCTAATAACTAAAGTAAAAACAAAACCGATAATAGTAACTATCATAAAACATGCTCGATATGTCCCTCTACACTCCACACATTTTCTACATTTTCATATCATGTAATACATTGTAGAAGAGGTGTTAAAATCCACTATTCGATAATGTAAAAATCCAAATAGCGTCCAAAACAAAAGTTAGAAATGTATTAAATTTTGTAAGTAAAAACAGATAAATTAGCAAGGGTTTAAATTTTTGATAGTTCTCGTATCATGTGATAAATCGCTGAAAAGGTGATAAAAATACTATTCGATAATGTAAAAATCCAAGATGGCGTCCATATGAAAAACAATAGTGTATGTATTTAAAAAAATGACTGTAGATAAATTTTGGTACTTTTTTAAAAGTGTCATAATAATGTACAAATCAAAATGTTGTCAGACTTCAAATAAAAGAGCTACAGGGTAGTAGAAAATGCACAATTTTGTTTCTTCAATTATTTCAAAAACAAAAAGTTACTTCAAATCTGACTTTACCATGATGATAACCATAAAATTCTCTAAAACTTTCCCCATTTAAACGACATTCTATCTTCAATATTAACGAATATAGCAATACATGCATGCTGAATCTCGGACACATGTATATATATATATATATATATATATATATATATATATATATATATATATATATTCAATAGTGCCACTTACGTTTGATCTTCATAGTCCGGTTATATGAAAGTGCGCTCAGTCAAAATAGGCTGTTCTTTTTGAAAATAATCTTCTAGAGAAAAATTGTCAGAACTGATTGTATTTACGAATAATTCATGCGTTCAGCATCTTTCGTAAAATTTATGATTAGAGATAATTCGCTATCCTCTTCAGTATTTCTATTATCCGTACATGTTGCCAAGAATGTTTCAATCTGGATGATCGTTCGTAGCTCAATGCTCCAAATGTTTTTTAGTTTATTTATTTATTTACAATCTATCACGTAGTGACATCCAGTAAATGATTTGACAGGTAATTAGGCATGTAGAAAATTTTCAACAGAATGTTCCTTATTCAATTCTAGTATTTTGAGTCTAATACTAGCTGGTGGAAAGATAGACAATTACTTTAATACCACTGCATTATGCGAAACGGTTTGGGAGGTCGGTTGGCTTGAATCTTTTAAGTCTTGGTTCTTCTTCGTCGTTTAAGAGATCTTCGACCAGCGAGTTGGGGTGAACACTTAGTTTGTCACGGTAACGAACACTGCACTTTTGGATTTCCTCTTCTATTGTTGAAATACCTAGGTCATGTCGTATAACCTCGTTCGGGACGAACCATGGGGCATTTACCAGAGAGCGCAATACTTTCGATTGGAATCGTTTGATAATGTCAATGTTTGACCTGCTCGCAGTTCCCCATAGCTGTATGCCATATGGACAAATAGGCCGTAGGATGGATTTATAAAGTAGGATTTTGTTTTCCAATGTCATCTGGAATTTGCGTCCAATTAGCCAGTACATGTTCCAAGTTTTAGACTCAGCTGTTTCCTTTGGTGAAAATGTATTTTCTCCACGTGAGACGCCTTTCTAGGTGCATGCCTAAGTATCTGACTGTGTCATCTTGCGGTATTTGCTTGTTATTTATTGTAACAGGTGGGCAGGTGCTTCGTCTTAGCGTACAAGTTACATTGACTGATTTGGTTTCATTTATGGATACGCCATCTTTGAACCATACTTCTATGTTGGACAAGCATGACTGTAGGTGATTTGACGCCATATGCGGATCAGGATGTGAGGAAAGAATTGCTATATCATCAGCGAAAGTTGCAATCATAGCCCCGGTGCTGTAGGTATATCAGCAGTATACATTAGGTACAGAAGCGGCCCAGCACGCTTCCTGACGAACACCAGCATTGATGGAATAAAGAGGTGAAAGAGTCCCTGTATCTGACTAAGAAGTGCCTACTGGTGAGATAGGATTTAAGGATTGTATAGTAGTCAGGCGGCAATAGCTTTTTTAGTTTGAATAGCAAGCCGTCGTACCAGACCTTGTTAAAGGCCTGCACGACGTCCAAAAAGACAGCCGAACAGTATCTTTTATTCTGGAAGTCTTGTAGTATTGTATCTACAATTCTATGAACTTGTTCTATTGTGGATTGCTGCTTTCGGAATCCAAATTGGTGTTTTGGTATAATGTTGTGTTCCAATACTAAAGGCATCCGTCTTTGCAAGAATAATTTCTCAAAAACCTTTGACAATATTGGTAGGAGACTGATTGGCCTGAAGGAAGATAGCTCATCGCTTGGTTCGCTTGGTTTTAGTATGGGAATAATGGTTGCAACCTTCCATTGTTCGGGAAAGTATTGTAATCGTAACACAGCGTTGAACAGATAAGTTATGTATTTGTAGCCGTTCTCCGGTGACTCTTTAAGGACTTTTCCCGTAATTAAGTTATATCCAGGCGCTTTTTTGGATTCAGGTTAGTTAGAATTATGTTCTTGACTTTACTTACTGTAAAAGGTTTAATTGGTAAGCACATTTGAAATGGTACGTCGAGATATTGACGAATCGTGTCTGCTTCAGCTGCAGTTAATTCCGTTTCGAATGGTGTGAACACTTTTGTTAAGTGGTTCGCGAAGGCGACAGCTTTGTCAGTGTTACTTCGGGCCCAGCTGCTGTTCTGTAGTCTTATTGGTGATATATATGTTACTGCGGTTGCTTGAGTTTTCTTGTCGCTTTCCAAAGCGAATAGTCTGTTGCCTCAGTTGTTTATAGTGGAAAGCAAAGTTTTGAGTTCTCGAGTAAGTCGATTAAGGTTTCTTTATCTTCAGGGTGTTTGGTTGTTTGCCATCTTCTTTTTGTTTGCGTTTTCAGTTATTTTCTTTTGACTTCGATCGGGCATATTGGTCTTTTGTTATTTGACGTTTTTTTTTTGGTGTTGAGTTCCAAGCCGCCTTCTGTATTACCTTGTTGAAATTTTCTACTGCTACTACTAAATCCGTATTAGTTTTTAAAGAGATGTCTAGTGCTAGTGTTTCGTTGACTATTTCTCTGTATTGATCCCAGTTTGTAAATCTGTTACTAAGTGTAACAGAGGTATCGTTCTGCAACACCTGAGTAGACAGCGTCACTATTATAGGTGAGTGGTCAGAAGACAAATCTAAACAGGACTCAATTTTGCGATAATTTGGACTAATGCCCCTTAGAATACAGAAATCTAGTAGGTCTGGTGATTTCGCCATGTCTGAAGGCCTGTAGATATGTAGTGTAGTCCTTTACCTGTAATTGCCTTTAACAATTTTCTGCCCTTCGTGGTCGTTACTCTTGATCCCCAGTACTCATGTTTGGCATTAAAATCTCCGATCGATAGAAATCTGTTACCTAATGTTTCAAAGTATTCATCCAAGTGCTCCTTCTTAATGTTATGACGTGGAGGACAGTACGCCGTTGATATGTTTAGAGGGCCTCTCCAATCTTCAATTGTGATTGTAGTTGTTTGCAGGTGTGGTGGGTTGTATTTTGGTAGCTCGTGGTACTTGATAGTATTTTTAATTATAATTGCAGCTCCAGCATGAGCAGTGCCATCTGGATGCTGTGTGACATAAATAGTGTAGGTTGGTATCTTGAGGTAGCTCCTGACCGTGTAGTGAGATTCTGCTATTAACATGATGTCAATGGGTGATGTATAAGGAAAGCTGTTAATTCATCTTTATGATTTGTCAGGCCATTGGCATTCCACTCACTATCTTAAGCTGTAGAGCCATGGTTGATTTTTGTGACAACGATTGTTAAAAGGTTTAGTAGGGCTCCATTAATGTTTTTAACATTTATCTAGTTCAATTAAATCATTGGACTCTATAGGTTGTACAGTTTGCTGTTGGGCCATGGGAGTTCTTACAACTTGAGCATAGAGAGAGTTTTGCGGGTGGTTTTGCTCTGGCTGTTGGTTCATAGTTGGTAATACTTTAGTTCGGAGAGGAGGATACAGTTTTTACTGGATTTCTTTGTAAATTTTGCATCCTCTATAATTAGCTGGATGGTTTTCTTTGCAATTGACGCACTTAACGTTTTATCTTTCACCTTTCGTGGACATTAAGAAGTTGTGTGGCTATCAGTACACTTCACACATCGCGGCTTTATGTTACAAAAGTTCCTAGTATGTCCGTGTCGTTGACATCTGCTACACTGCGGTACCTCGCGTTTGGGAATTGGCGGCTCAAAAGTTACTATAGAATAGAGAAGTCTGGTAATCTTATAAACGTCCTTGTTAGTGTCCGCAGGTTTCAGTTCGACAAAGAGCATAGGTAGTGGGTGTTTGGTAGTTCTCTGGCGTATATTTGTAATGTCCATGACTTCATGCTCTTGACTTGCAAGCTCTTGTTTTATGTCGTCTGGGTTGGTTGATGGGTGGAGATTTTAGGACTACCTAAAGTTTCGTTCATCTTTTTTTTGTAAGTGTGAAATTGTGTGTTCTTTTCCTTTAGGGCCTTTATTATAACAGTGTAGATTTCTGTGGTTTTGGCAGAACTTTGACTTCTTCACTATTAACAGTTTTAATTTCAAAGTTATTATTTGCTATCGTTAGTAAAGTTGGATTAGTGGTTTTATATCTTTAACGCCAGCTATGTAGATTGGCGGAGGTTTAGGTTTTTATTGTCTTCATTTCTAGAAGTATTTGATTCTTCTTTTCATTTGTATTTGTATCTGTGCTTAAGGCGTCATATCTATTGGATGGATTTAGCCAGTATGTTTCTTTTGCTTTGTTTGACCTGAGTTTGCGATCTTTCAGTATTTCGCAACTGTTTTTATTTTCCACTACTTGCCAATCATTATCAGGACGTAGCTGGGTTGTGTGTGTTTGGTAATAAGTTGGAATATTGTGATAGTTAGAACTTGTGTTGTTGTGTTTGTGGAATATTATTTATTTGCAGATTCGGATAGAAGTTATTTGCTGGCAGCTGTTGCGAGAATTGATAACCTTGTTGTGCACACTGGAATTGGTAGTTTTGATCCACTTGCATAGGTGCAAACTGCGTGTTTTGTATGGGAGGTGTGACTTGGTTAAAATAAGCCATATCCGTTTAGTGTTTGTTGTTATTGAAGAATTATTTATATTTAGATAAGTTTAAATGCAGTTTTAAATGTAAAATTAAATAAATAACTTTTTATATTCACCTCGACCGTAAGGTTGCACGATTAGATACCACTAACACTCGGCGTTGAACCTTGCGCTTCGAGAATCAAACGACAATCTGCTCCAAATGTAGGAAAATAAATTTTCTACCACATCCTGGTTCAATCTATAGGTAATTAAATAAGAGATGTCATATTTCTCACGTAGATAATTAAATATCTTTAACATCGAATTATAAGTTATTACTTAATACTATCCTTTTACCTTCCAACCTACATGCATATGTAGGTATAGAAGGTTATGCAATCGACTTTTTTTCACTATCGCTTAATCGACTTATTAGCTCATTTTACAACTTTTGGCCAAGCTTCAAGATATTTTTAAAGAAAATTAAATTTTACAAAATTTTCTTTATAAAGTTTTTAATGTAAAGCGAAATAAATCTAAAAATTAAGTAAATATGATTGAAAATACTGAAGCTGTAATATCGATATTTTATAGAAGCAGGCGACTTTGGAATTTTTTGTTAACATATATTTATTAAAAATTATTATTAATTTTATTTTATTTTGCCACCATAATGTTCTTTATTTTATTTTGCCACCATAATGTTCTTTATACGCCTCCAAATGCGGGCGTAATGTGGTCTTTATAGCACGGAAATGTCATTGATGCTAAGCAGCATGATTAACAGCAAACACATGACATGATATATAATAGCAATATCATAGTATCTTAGTAACAACAAATTAGCCTACTGTCGACCTTATTTCACTGCATTTACATTTAAAAACTTGCCTAAAATACTGAATCTTTTAATATTTTCTTCCAGTTTCATGGTGCAAAATAAAATAAAACATTGATGTACCACGGGCATAATTGTAGATTATGGCTCAGGAATATAAAGCCCTCCGCTTCGCGTCGGTCTTTTAACATTCCTCGAGCCATAATCTTCTGATTATGCCCTTAATACATAAATATCTATTATTTTATTTTGCCACCATAATGTTCTTTATACGCCTCCAAATGCGGGCGTAATGTGGTCTTTATAGCACGGAAATGTCACTGATGCTAAGCAGCATGATTGACAGCAAACACATGGCATGATATACAATAGCAATATCACAGTATCTTAGTAACAACAAATTAGCCTACTGTCGACTTTATTTCACTGCATTTGCATTTAAAAACTTGCCGAAAATACTGAATCTTTTTAATATTTTGTTCCAGTTTCATGGTGCAAAATAAAATAAAACATTATGTACCACGGGCATAATTGTAGATTATGGCTCTCAGGAATAAAAGCCCTCCGCTTCGCGTCGGGCTTTAACGTTCCTCGAGCCATAATCTTCTGATTATGCCTTAATACATAAATATCTATTATACGCCTCCAAATGCGGGCGTAATGTAGTCTTTATAGCACGGAAATGCCATTGATGCTAAGCAGCATGATTGACAGCAAACACATGACATGATATATAATAGCAATATCACAGTATCTTAGTAACAACAAATTAGGCTACTGTCGACTTTATTTCACTGCATTTGCATTTAAAAACTTGCCGAAAATACTTAATCTTTTAATATTTTGTTCCAGTTTCATGGTGCAAAATAAAATAAAACATTTATGTACCACGGGCATAATTTAGATTATGGCTCTCAGGAATATAAAGCCCTCCGCTTCGCGTCGGTCTTTTAACATTCCCTCGAGCCATAATCTTCTGATTATGCCCTTAATAAAATATCCATTATTAAATACATAAATAAAATGTTTACGTCGAGTAGGATTTGAACCTACGACCTGTCTTTCTAGAGTACGGCGCTAACCAACTGCGCCATCAAGGTTCAGGCCCCAATCGATGTAAATTTTGTCTTTATGTATGTAGAACTGATGTAAATTCTAAATATAATGAGATTACAATCAAATTAGTTTTATTAATGGAATGTCAGCCTGCAATATCGCAAGGATTCACACATACCAAAGCAATTTGACTAATATTAAATTATTATAAGTTTAAAAGAAAAAAACTTATAACATGTATTTATGTCTATGAATCTGTATCTGACATGAAGTTTTAAACGTCATTCTGACATAGATTATTGTTTTGTTTTTACAATGTTGTCTGTTTTCTCATGAACGTATTAAAAGAGGTTATATATATATATATATATATATATATATATATATATATATATATATATATATATATATACACTTTTTAATTTAAGTTAGCATCTAGATGTCTATTAACGTCTATCTGTCATGAAGTTTTAAACGTTTTTGACATAGATGATTGTTTTGAATTTACAATGTTGCCTACTTTTGTAGTGAACTTCTTATAAAAGAGGTTGCATAATTAACCTTAAAAAAATGTTAAAGTTATTGTAGTATATTGAGTATGAAGAACAGTAGAGACGTTTACCTGTAGACGGCCATGTTTGGACGGAGACCGGTACAACCCTTAATGTTCGTGATGCTCATACTGTTTTTGCACTATTGTATTAAATTTGCCACAATTGAAATTATTTAATTTCTACTAAATAAACGAGAAGTCAAAAGTTACGTTTTAAATAGAAATGTCCAATTTTTTTTTTCTTATTGTTGTGAAGTATAGTACATATATATATATATATATATATTCGCTCAGTTCGGTGGATGGTCAAAATGCGTTGTCTGGACCGTTGGTCAATCTAAGGAGCGCATTTGGATTTTCATCACCTTTGCGATTATTCTCCAGTAACCATTCGTGCGCTCGTTTATGACAAAGGTCATCGGACGGTCTAAAAGGTTACTTGATATCACGCTCCTTGCATATATTCCAAAGAATTTCCAGAGCCTTAGAGTTGGGGTGTTCGATGGCCGTACAAATAGCGTCGTCCATCATCACCGACAAATCTTATAATTAACTAAGATACTGTGAACATTATATAACGGCTTACTTAAGTCAAGTATATACATTTGGACGTGTGGCTGTAAGGCAAATGATTCAAGTTGATTAGCAGTTATACATACACTATTTACAATCGTACACATATTTACAACTTTCTTAATTAAATTATCCAGTTCACTCTTTTTATTGAACAGCAATGTAATTTTATTCGTACACATTTCCCGTTTTGATGCACCCGTTGAAGCACTCGTGCGGTAGAACAATGTCTTGTAAGATCGCATTAATAAAAACATAGTTTTAGTTGATGATATATCCATTATAGCACTCTTTAAATATTTTGTGTATATCACACGCGTGTTTTTCTGAACGAATGCTCCAGCTGGCACTCTAGATCTGAAATGTAAATTCAAAAAATTAAACGTTACTGAGAAGTATTCAGACGGAAATAGTTGAATTGTAACCCCAAGGACGAGTTGTAACAGAGTTTGTTGTTATAACTCGTTTGGCATCGTAGGGACAGAACAATTTTATTTTGATTGATCGTATACACTGAATGTTTCTGTGACTTAATTAGGTGCTGATGTTTTTTACCACTGCCTCATTAAACAAGG
The DNA here is from genome assembly GCA_036346205.1 of Vesta saturnalis. Classification (NCBI taxonomy): domain Eukaryota; kingdom Metazoa; phylum Arthropoda; class Insecta; order Coleoptera; family Lampyridae; genus Vesta; species Vesta saturnalis. The sequence continues at coordinate 2,391,594 of JARFJB010000428.1, forward strand.
ATTCTTTGTAATCCTGCAAAGTTATTTCTCTAATGCTGACCGCAGTGGAGCCTTTTAATTTTTGAATTTCTTTTGTTTGTCCACTCGGTAGGCATACATTTTGGCACGAAGCCCAATAAATTCTAACACAATTTTACCGTGATTTTCATCCTTCATCAAACCGGCACCTTTTGTTGACGAGAGGAATTCCATAAATGTTATTGCATTCATAATCAGATGTATCATATCGTTGAATATCCTCCTTAATGGATTCGTATATGTCGGCAACTGTGAAAGCGTAAATTAGACTATCGTCCGTATATAATAATTGAGCATTATTTTAAATTTCGGTAAAACGTAACTATAATGAAAATCGTACAGGAAAGTTTTTGAGATGTCCAAAACTGCAAAGTCTGCATATATGTGTTTATTTAGGAAGACTTCTAATCGATTCATTTCAATAATAACCAAATTCTCATCGAATATGGTACAACTATGAAAATTGGGTTTAGGATTAACGCACGTGCCCTATATCGACCCCATTTCGTAACCAACCGTACGTCTTTATATTTTCTTACATTTTCCATAAGCTTGCCATAGACGCTGTTCACCATTAATTTAAAAATGTATAGTAAATTTGTTTTTGGCCTGCTGTCTCATTTTGTATTTAACTCGATATAGCTTCGTATCCACGGTGATTGTGTAAAACGCAAGACACGGTTGATTTTACAAGTTTTAAACCGTGTTATATACAACTTCAAGTTTCTATAGTGCACATATAGTGCCGTTTAGGATACAAAGTTAACAAAAGTTTCTTAATTTTAGATCGGGGTGGAATCACATGTTCGGGCGCTAACGGCAGGTCACTGTGGGATTCATGCAAATCTCTCGGATAGTCTAAATCGCAATCCAAAATGTGCCCAATCTCGGAATCATAGGATGATTTATTATGTCCAAAGTCCTCAAAGTATTCCACAAAATTAAAGTTCCCGATCGGTAACGATTCACACATGGTGGCTCCATAAATCGAATTTACGTCATAATACCTTAAATAGGCGGTTTGAAGTTGGGAATCGAATCCTTCCGATATGTATTTGTTGTTGGCTTTTGCGTAACGAGTACTGCATTGAGTGACGCCTCCTAATACCATTCTCAATGAACATAACCTGATCGATGTCGGCTAAAAGTTCCAATCTGACTTGTGTAATTTTTAACATTGCATCAAATGCTAGACCAAGAGCCGTATAGTAGTGTAATGGATCAAGAAGGTAGGTTTTCATGCAGGTGTTGCGAAAATTTTCAAAGATATCCGCCAGAAGAAGCACGTCAGTTTTAGATACAGGTCCAACTACTGACCCAACGTTCGAATATCGAAAACATGCCATACTTTTAAAGCATGCTCGTATGCTTCACTACTAACACCTTCGTTACGCAAATAATAAAGAATTCCTCTTTAGTCGATAGAGAGGTCTCATTTAACTTTTCCCAAGAATGTATGCACTCATATGGAAAAACACCTTTTCTCGTTATCAAATCAAATTCGGTTTTTTACGGCTGTGTAATCTAGTTATGGATTTTTGTCATTATCCAAGTAGGAACATAACTTGTCTCAACTCCTACTCAAATCGAAACAAGCCGATAAATTTAAACTGAATGCTTGTATTGTCAACATGTTTTGTAATAGAATTATACTTTTCTTTGTTTAATGGTAAGAATTTAACAGGTCTAGGAATACCGGTTTCTAGTTCTTTAATGAAAAATGATCATCGTACCCGCTTAGGTTATGGAAAACTACAGGAATTTTGTGATAATCATGAAAGTTTAAGTTACAGTTATTACGGCCCCTCCCTTTACTTTAATTTCATTTACTACAAAGGTTTTCGCATACGTGACACTGCGTAGTTTCATCAAAATGTTGTTGTTGAATCAAGCTTAGCGGTTGCATGAATTACGTTAGTAACAATTGAATTGACCGAATTGGTAATGTTCCATAACTGATTGATAAACCACGTAATGCAATATACCCTCTATAGCAGAAAAATTTTGATAAAGTGTCATCGTAAGAGCACTTGAGATAAAACGCAATACTGTTGTTTGTGTGTTTGCACCACCAACATCTGGAGAATTGGAACATTTTTCTAAAATACTCTCAATATCTGCGTAAATAGCAAAGAAACCTTTTCCTTATATGAATAGTGCGTAAACTAAATATTTTTGGTTTCGTTGGGCAATCTTACCGAGAATTTAATGATTTTATAGCAATTAGTGGAGTGCTTCAGTAACAGTGTTAGAGGAAAAATTATTTAAGCATATGTTACAAAAGAATTTTTGTGTCCTCGATTGGATAGTTGAGAGGGCAACAACGCTGACATGTTCTTGATCCACGTAAAGTGGTAATATTGGTTGTTGACGTGTGCCCCTTTACACTGTTATCGTTCGAGGAGAGTACTAATAAATTTATCGTGGGAAAATCATGGTTGTGATTATCACTTATCATGAATGGCATACATGCTTTTTACTATGGAGTATACATTTACGGATAGACGGTTTAGTTTTCAAATTTTTTTGTGTTAATTTAATGGAAATTTAATTGTGCCACGATTCAATACCTCATCGAGGTGTTTGTTTGCAGGATACAAAGCGGAGACCACGGACCAAGGAAAACAAAATTTATCGTTATTTTTAATATTAACAACAGCCCTCTTTAGTGCAACAAAATGTGGAACTGTGATGAAAGTAGAAATGCCACCTTATGGGAACGTAACTATTTATATTTACTTTCAAATGCAAAATTTCAATTAGAGCAAACCTCGATCCTTCCGCTTGAAACTCTTCCAATTTTACTGTCAATTTGTCAACTATTTCCTTTGATACCACAGCTTGAGATTTGTGCCAAAGTCAATAACGGAATTTCTGGTCGAAAATGCTTTAATTCTACATTCATATTTTGAGGGTTGGCATACCAGTACAATATTCACTTTTAACAAAGGCCTCTTCAACATGATATTAACCTTTCATATGCCTTTGTTAAAAAAATTAAGGATCCTTGTATCCTGAGTTGACTATAATTCCGTTAATAATCTCGAATCAAAACAAGATTTAAGGAATACCAAACTAAACTTGCCGTATTGCATTCACCACCTAGCCTACCACCCGTTATGGAGAGTTTCCTAATTGCTGTTGTAGTCCAGCCAAACAAAATTTTAAAAGAGCCAAATGCTCTCTGTTCTAAGGGATTTTCATTCCTATTATCTAAGTGAACATTATTGGTAATAGCTTTTTCTGTCAGAAATATTGGTTCTAAGTATTGAAATATGTCTAACTATTTTGGGCTTGTGTTTTAATAATTTTAATGTATTTTGAGTCAACTCAAGGGTTTATTGAATTTTGCTCAGCGAAATCGAACAGTACACAACCAAGTATTTCACAAAAACAAAACATGTAATCAATTTGAGCATCAATAAATATAGATCAAGCGCTCCGTAACAAAGTATCGAACATTTAAGTAGACAGACGCTACGTTGCATTTCTTTCTCATTTCGTGCAAAAGTACTCTCTCCTCTCACTTCAAAATGCCGAAACAACAAAAATTTATAATAAATAGTGAAAATATTTACGTTGTATATCACTTAGCATCAGTCCTTTTACCGGAAATAACATGACAACTCTAACGAAACAAACGAAGTTATCCTTGTCATTAAAAAACAAAAGCAAAAGTTCTCCAAAATATAAAAGTGCATGAGGGCAGAAAGTAAAAAGTGAAAAGTTCAGGAGGCTAATAAATAGCCTTTATTGAACTCGGAATATAGTGTGATAACAATACATTCCGACGATGAATCGAGCACGAGGAAGTTAGGTAATTATAATATCTATACAATTTGTATGATTGTGTATTTACCATATATTATGTAGTTTACTAATTTGAGTAATTTGTTTACAGAGCAACACACACCCTCAAATCTTTACTTCGGGAGATGGAGGCGACGTAGATTTATTTCAACCACCAATTCGGTAGTTATTACAAAATATGTAAAGTTCAAAGAAATTATAATAGAACGTTTTCTTTGAAGAACAACAGCGTCAGTACCACCACCACAGTTGTCCATGCCTCCGTTGATAACGGAGGGTTGGTTTCATCAACTTTAATAGTAAGTTGCAAACCGCATCCAAACAAAATTTACCTAACCTGTACATTTTATCACAGTAATGGAAACTCGCAGCCGTCTTCACATCCTCTGGGGTCGTTGCCTCACCAAAATGTACAGTAAGTTAAATTAATGACTTGAAATAAAAAAAATTAACTTGTTCACTTCTTCACAGTACCGGAAAGGAAATGGAGACATTGGTGAAGGTATACGCCAGGGATTTTGAAGAATATTTCTACCCGACATCAACAGCGCCATTTGCAACCGCAAACTGAGAATTCGCTCTAAAGGCCATCGAAAAGATGAAGAATATGGAGACCGTGTATAAAAGCAAATTGGGGACTGCGCGTAAAGAACAGCGCAGCTGAATGTTAAATTGGAGACCTCACAGGCAGAGGAAGGCAAACTAGAGCAGGAACTGGCCTGCATCAAAAATTTTGTGAATTTTGTGGCTTAGGGTATATAAATAGATAGTAAGTAAACATGTAGAAATAAGAATTATATGTAATATTGGTTAAGTAATTATAATAAATGTAGATAAATGAGTATCGGAAATATTTTCATTAATAACGGCCTCATATAGGAAATCCTGATGTGATGCCAGCTTTATCATAACAATTATGAAAAAGACAACGAATATCTTTTATAACAAAGGTATACATCTTGTGTGCGTACATAAATGGGGAATGACACAGTATAAGAATAATTGTATAATATAAAATTAGTGAATTAATAATGGTAACCAAGTACCAAATTAATGTGTGATAAGAGCGTAAAATCAGTTGTTATTAGTTTCCCAATTGTAATACTGTCATAAAAGCAAACATAAGCGAAATGAAATGATACAAAATAGTCAACAAATGTAATGTTGCATGTCTGCAGGACTTTATACTTGTAAATGCATGTGTGTTAGAATGGTAACAAAATTTATATTAAAAAGTAATCAATTCATGAATTGAAACAGAAAAACTAGATGAATTAAAGTCATACGCTACTCAGGAAAACAAAAGAGGTGCAATAATTTTATTAAGAACTGAAATAATGAAGGTAAGGAAAAAACAAAACATAAGTAATACTATATTTTATACTAAAAATACAAATTAAGCAAAAATAAGTAGGTCGTGATCTCAAACAAAACAAATCAGTTTAATTAAAATAATAAGTTATATAGATATACCCTCATCAACCACATAGTCATATCGATGTACGCGTCTATGAATAATTGAAATTTATTCCAAATGTTTAATACGAGATGGGTCCCGCTAAATGAGGTTCCGTCTTCCATAAAAAGATATCGTACTAAAACAAAATTATTTAAGACTGAAATAACAAAATTACTCACTTCGAAAATATATTTCTTAGAAAACTAGCAACTACTTCATCTGAAAATTGAAGTTAAAAATAAATTACGTATAATATTCTACTTACCCCTTTCGTTCTGTTGAACCCTAAATCAACAAATTCAACGAAATCTGTAATAAAGACGTTAAGTTTGAGTAAAAAAATGTTTATAAATTTTTCTTACCAGCCATTATTTTAGTAGTTAAAGTAAAATAGGTATATGTCTGGAATATGATATTACAATGTAAGGTGAACAACATTATTATATAAATTTTTCATATGAATATGCGTAAGTAAAATTATATTATAAGTTACTATAAAAGATGTACGTGCATGTAAATATAAAGAGACATAAAAAAGCCAACAGTACGTACTCTAGCTTAGGGCTAGGTGGGTAGAGGGGATTCTTATAAGTCCTAACAACGCGCTCTACAGTTTTAAATTTGCCCATAGGTCCAAATCGAAATTAAAATTTTGAAAAGGTGATTGCGTGTTACAAGCGGCACTTTATCTATTGCGTTTTTTAATTTGTCAAAATTTAAAAATGGTCCTAAAATTGACCTATACAATTTCTAAACGACAAACTGCACTTAAAACTTTTTTGATTTACTTACTTATACTCATAAAACACAACTTACTGCACGATTTCAACAATTTTAATTAGTTTAGGACCACCAATTATTTTTAGTTCCAACGCGACGTAAAATTATATGTGTAATTTCATGTAAAATCAGTATTATAATGAATAAAATGTACTTCAATAGAAAGGAATCTGTATGGTCAGCATTTTCATTGCAAGATATAATTACGAGCGTTTTCCAATCTTATCTAAACCATATAGTTCATTATCATTTTACAAGTTTTACTCATTTATTATTATATTACTTATATTTCTTATAATTTTTGACGTAACCATTAATTAACATAACACTGTTGATTTCATTATTTGAAAATGAAACTTTACTTACTATTAAAATGTACAGTAGTAAAACTTCGTATTTCATTTGTAATTCATATAATTTAAATTAATGCATATTCCATATAAGTTCTATTTTTGGAGCGTAATATTTTAAATTAACGCAATATTCATATATTATATAATGCAGTAAAGCATTTTCGTTTAGTTTAAACATTTTCATGTATATACAATTCCGTTGAGCACCTTTATTTCATTTTCATATTTACATATTACAAACACAGGTAATATTTAATTAAAATTATTATTAATTTTATTAAATCATAAATAAAAAGTTTACCTCGAGTAGGATTTGAACCTACGACCTGTATTTTCTAAATACGCTAACCAACTGCGCCATCAAGGTTCAAGCCCCAATCGACGTAAATTTTGTTTTTATGTATGTAAACTGATGTAAATTCTAAATATAATTATAATTATATAAAATAAGGTATTTAAAATCTATTCAAATTTTACTAACAGATCATAAGTTTTAACTTTTGATTTTAGTTCTGCCAGTGTAACACGAAACACATCAATGTCTAGGTTGTTAGCAATTTTACAATAATGCATTAATAACAAAACCTTAGTTTAATCTTACTTTTTCAGCATACGCTTGCGTATCAGGTCCTCTATTTGTTCCCTTTTGGAGACCTCTTACAAATTACTCCTGATGCAAACTTTTGCATTTAATTCTTCATTATTATATTGTATTTCTGCAGACTTATTAACTTCAATGAAACCTATATCTGTCTAAACGCCAGTTTATATACCCGCTTGTTATAAACGTCACATCTAGTTACTTTTCTAGTTACGTGTGTCTAGCACAGAAACGAACCACACATATCTGGTTATTTCCTTTGTGACATATTTGCATATCAGAGATTCAAACCACACATGCGCTTGGTCACCAACTATTTTTAATGATGACGCACATAAGTTATTTTTAGTGATGGTGCTGTCACTATAATTTTTAGCTAAGACGCAAACCGACTATTTTTAGCTATGACGCGACCACCTTTTACTGCGGACATGTACCGACTATTTTTAGCTATGAGCCAGCTTTCATCTGACCCCTCCCCAAGGTGACCTTACAAATCTAATGACTTTTCTAGTGAATTTTTTTAAATCTAGTGACTTTTGGGTTAGGATCTGCCTTGTATTACTACTTGTATATTAAGTCGTAATTTGATCATGTTTTCTGGATATTTTATTTTTCTATTTATGTAACTGATATTTGAGTAAAGGTTGAACAGAAAAAGGAAACATATGTTAGGGTAGAGAAACAGGTGGTCTACCGAAAATGACTTGACGAATTGTTGAAAGTTTCTATACGCGCCCTCTTGATGTAAAAATGTTAAATGTCATTTAATAATTAATTACGGCTCAACATAGCGCAAATCAAAGGGATCATTGTTTGGCAGGTTGAAACTCGAGACGGAAATGTAGGGTTTGTTACGGACGAATGCATATTTTAAAATTAAGATGTACAATAATTAATATGAAACTGTTCCAACGTAAATTAATGGTTCTTGTTTACTTATTACTTTTGAAAGACGGGGTTGATTGTGAGAGTAAAGATAGGTTTTAGTTTTGAGATTGGAGGAAGTTAGTTACAGTTAGAGTGTCAATCGATCCAGATCGATTTATGGTTATAAATACCTTAATTGTAAACAGTTTGTCTTTAAAACATGTCTGGACCCTCCCTCTGGTATTGGTGTGAATTAGCATTGTTGTTTGTTGTTTATATTTGTGTAGAGGTGGGCTGGTGAACGGGTACATGATACCGCTTTGGTTATTAATTGTAAAGGCAATTGCCAAGTGGTACACTCGAGACCAGATAACCATTAAACACCTCGTATTTTATTTTTATTGTTGTATAGATGAATGTGTAACCTGAGAAAGGAGCGCTGTATTTTTCCAACGCCCTCAAATTTTTATATCGGTCACGATGTTGTGATCTATTTATAACTTACCCTTGTAAGGTTTTGTTTTAATGAGTTTTTGTGTCAGTTGTTAGGTAGAATTGTTTGCCTGCGAACTAATTCCTCTTTATATAATTATAATTTTTCTTATTGTTGAGAAATAATTAACCCACTTTACTTAAATTTAAAAGATTTATTTTATTTTAAAGAAACAACAGCAGGGTCTGCCAATGCAAAAGTTTACTAACTATCTATCGTATTTGTTTGAAATGTTACTTTCAATAACAATTAAAATGTTACTTTCAATTACAATTATAAAGTGAATAGTGGTTTTTATGAAAGTAATAATATGAAATAGGTTTATAATTATGTCGGTATTTTCCTGTCTGGATATAATTCCTCTCCATTAGAAAGAAACGTCCGCGTTTCTTAAATTGGGTAAACTGTATTTTCTTCCTGTATTAATTTATTCATGCTGGTTACCGTTATGGTTGGTTTGCGTCTAAATGTGTTCATTAGATTTTTCCGGAATTTTATTATTAGTATCGCTCCTATGATGATTAGCGTCCATATGATAAGGGTTAGTGCCTAGTGTATGTGATGAATCATTTGTAGTGGTTCGGTTTCTTCTTCTAGGATTTTGCTTCTTTTCTTAACTTGTCGAGGTATTGTAGGTGTTCCTTTTCGAGTCTTATTTTGAATGTGGGTGGATATTGCATTAGAGTTACCTTTGGTATATTAGTAGTAATGCGGCACCTTGGCCGCCATTTTGGATTTTGACGTCACAAGGATGCCCACGTGGGAGACCATATTTTCAGCCTTTATTTTATGGTTTCTTTTCAGGCCTTTTTCAACCTCTTTTCATCCCTAATTATTTTTGTTTTCTTACTCGCCCATGTGTAGGACGCGTTTTTCACCCCTATTTTATGGTCGCCCACGCGTGTGAGCTGGTATTTTACCCTATGGTTTATTTTCGAGGTCAACCCTTGTTGGAATTTTCAACCCTAATTAGAGTCTTTTGACAGCAATTTTTTGTACTTGCTCACGTGAGGGGCATATGCTGGTCTTGGACTTGGGGTTGGTCTTGGACCTGGAGTTGGTCTTAGGGTTATTTTTGATGGACAGCTTAACTCTAATTAAGGTCCTTTTGGTTGTTTAAGAGCAGTACCCCTGGAGGTTAGGCAAACGCACACGCATACAATGTTGGAAATTGCATAATTATCCTAATAAGATATTATTATTAAAATTATCGATCTTATTGTTTGAAAATGGTCATATGCTATTGGGTACGTTCGGATAATCTTTTACCTATACGAGAAATTTATCTATACGTTGTATTTCTAATAAGGAGGTGCTTGTAAGACACGTGTAGGGCTTCGCAACTTGTTCTCAGGCCTTCGCCGCCTGGCTGGAGATGGTATGGGAACTCTAACCTTATAAGACAAGTGTAGAGCTTAGCCCCTATCGTGGCCCCTTGGTGCAATTGTATGTGGGTTCTAACTTAATCTTACAGCTGTAGGCCTTCGCCCGTCATACAAAATTGTATTCTAATAAGGCGGCCTCAGCCTTGTAAGACAGGACTTGTATCAGGGTCTGCGCCTGGCTCCTTTGAGTGAAAATTATTTTAGTGCCATCTAGTGGCGTATAGACTAATGAACATCTTCTATAATAGAAGTTGATAATGAACACCTCTCTCTTCCTTTATCTCGTTTCTCCTCTCTCTCTCTTTCGGCTCTGTCTCACACACACAAACAAATCAATTAATTAATTAATCAATCAATCTCAAACAAATCATGCTCGATCATATCAACCAGATCAACTTCAATCAATCAACCGAAATTGTCTTACAGTTTGCGGAAACCAGATTACAGTTCAAAACTGAATACATTAAAGTCTAATTAAATATGACGTGAAATAATAAATAATTTCTACTCTAATGCAATGATGCTTTATATATAGGCAGATTCTCTCTTTCTAAAAGGCACCACCTATACATTCGGAAAATTATTCTGGTTTATTTGCATGTTCAATTACATACACAAAATTGTTTCATAGTAACGTGTTCATTAACAGTTATAAAACCCCATTAAAAGACTGGAAAGTAATAATTACTTATTATAACATAGAGTTAAATTAAATTAACATGTTTTAAGAATATCAAACTGATATAATGGAAATAAAGGCAAAAGGTTTTAATGGTTTTATTATTATACGGAATTAACAATCTACAAGTTTAAAATCCTGAATACGTACCAACTATTTGTAGAGCTGATCTTATGACGTCATCCTATAAGAGTAATAATACATTTTAAATCTTTATCGACATTTTGTTACCAATATCAGGTAAAAACATGTGTGTGTGTGTGTGTGTGTGGTGTGCGTGGTGCGTGCGTGCGTGCGTGTGCGTGGTGGTGTGCGTGTGCGCGTGGGTGCGTGTGCGCGCGTGCGTGTGTGCCTGTGTGTGTGTGTGTGTGTGTGTGTGTGTGTGTGTGTGTGTGTGTGTGTGTGTGTGTGTGTCGTGCGTAATTAGTATACAATAGTTTATGTAATTTGAAGATTCAATTATTTAAAGTAATTTTGCGTTAGCCAAATTTTAAAATATTTGTAAGTGTTTTGAAGTACAATATAATTGCTAAATACGAGTAGCAGTAATCAGGTTTTGTGTATTACTTTCTAAATTAGTTAATGATCGGAATGTAACAGCCAGTTTATATCCAACCGTTCATAAAACGTGTTTAGTAAGACTACATGTGGACACGTTGTATAAAAAATATTTCAGTTCAACATATGGTCATCATTATTAGAACAACTGAAAGAAAAACACTTCTAAAGGTAAGCGTGTTATTTTTAATATACATATATATATATATATATATATATATATATATATATATATATATATATGTTTTTACCTGATATTGCTAACAAAAATGTCGATAAAGATTTTTAAAATGTATTATTACTCTTATAGGATGACGTCATAAGATCAGCTCTACAAATAGTTGGTACGTATTCGTGGATTTTAAACTTGTAGTTATTGTTAATTCGCGTATAATAATAAAACCATTAAAACCTTTTGCCTTTTATTTCCATTATATCAGTTTGATATTCTTAAAAACATGTTAATTTAATTTAACTCTATGTTATATATAAGTAATTATTACTTTCCAGTCTTTTTAATGGGGTTTTTATAACTGTTAATGAACACGTTACTATGAAACAATTTTGTGTGTATGTAATTGAACATGCAAATAAATCAGACATAATTTTCCGAATGTATAGGTGGTGCCTGTTTGAGAGAATCTGCCTATATAAAGCATCATTGCATTAGGGTAGAAATTATTTATTATTTCACGTCATATTTAATTAGACTTTAATGTATTCAGTTTTGAACTGTAATCTGGTTTCCGCAAACTGTAAGACATAATTTCGGTTGATTGATTGAGATTGATCTGGTTGATTTGATCGAGCATGATTTTCTGAGATTGATTGATTAATGAATTAATTGATTTGTTTGTGTGTGAGAAAGAACCGAAAGAGAGAGAAACGAGATAGAGCAAGAGAGAGGTGTGCATTATTATCAACTTCTATTATAGAAAATGTTCATTGGTCTATACGCCACTAGATGGCGATAAAATCAATTTTTACTCAAAGGGGCCAGGGCGCAGATCCTGATACAAGTCCTGTCTTACAAGGCTGGGGCCGCCTTATTAGAATACAGTTTTGTATGACGGGGCGAAGGCTACAGCTGTAAGATTAAGTTAGAACCACATATAATTGCACCAAGGGGGCCACGATAGGGGCTGTGCTCTACACTTGTCTTATAAGGTTAGGTTCCCATACCATCTCCAGCCAGGGGGCGAAGGCCCGAGAACAAGTTGCGAAGCCCTACGCGTGTCTTACAATCACCTTATTAGAAATACAACGTATAAATAAATTTCTGGTATAGGTAAAGATCATCCGAACGTACCCAATAGCATATGACCATTTTAAAACAATAGGATCGATAATTTTAATAATAATATATTATTAGGATAATTATGCAATTTCCAACATTGTATACGTGTGCGTTTGCCTAACCTCCAGGGGTACTGCTCTTAATACAACCAAAAGGACCTTAATTAGGGTTAAAGCTGTCCATCAAAATAACCCTAAGACCAACTCCAGGTCCAAGACCAACCCCAAGTCCAAGACCAGACCCAAGACTAGCATATGCCCCTCACGTGAGCAAGTACAAAAATTGCTGTCAAAAGATTCTAATTAGGGTTGAAAATTCCATCAAGGGTTGACCCTCGAAAAGAAACTATAGGGGTGAAAATACCAGCTCACACGTGGGCGACCATAAAATAGGGTGAAAAACGCGTCCAACACGTGGGCGAGTAAGAAAACAAAAATAATTAGGGATGAAAAGAGGTTCAAAAAGGCCTCCGAAAAGAAACCATAAAATAAGGCCTGAAAATATAGTCTCCACGTGGGCATCCTTGTGACGTCAATTTCAAGATGGCGGCTAAGGTGCCGCATTACTACTTATATTGATTATGAAGTTTTTATTGGCTCCATTGAAGATGTAGCTTTCAATTATTATCTTACATGTAGAGTCTATTAGGTTGTTGCCGGTTACTATGGTCCTATTAGGTTGTGTTTCGCAATTCTCTATAATTTTTAGTTCTGTGTCGGTTGAGGTTAATATTTCATTATTTGCTAACTGTTTGTGAATTTACTTATTGTTTTTGCCCTCGTACATTTGTTGGTGTCTTTGAGTTTGCATTCGGATGTATGGTATTCTTTTTGGCAAATTCGTTGTTCTAGGATCATCGGATATACCTCTTCTGTCCATAATTCTTCGTTTCTTGTTTGTAGGTGGAATCTGGTGGGTGGTATTAGGATTGTATTAAGGTTGTCTGGTATGAGGTAGATGATTGAGAGGTTCTAATAGGAATGTGTGATGGGGATCTTTACCATGAATACTAATTGTTCATTTTCTAAGAGTATGTGTACCTTAGAGAATTCTGTTATCCTGAAGGGACGTAACTTATCTGTTATTACTAATTCGTTTGGGCTATAAATTTGGAGGAGGTGACTCAGTATTTCGTTTAATTCGTCAAGGGATATTAATTCTAAATTGGGTATTTTTAAACGATAGTGATATTGTTCTTTCTAACATTTCTAAAGTAAGAAGTAAATCTTTACCTTAACTAATACCTAATTCTGTCATAGTTTTATGTCTATTTCTTGTTCTAATTTATTGACTACTGAGACTGTTTGGTTAAGAGCCGAAAATGCCTGTTCTTGATCTTTTGAGTATCTGTTTGTTAAATGGTTTGCAAATGAAGTAAACTTATCTATTTTCTTAATTACCTGTTGCTGATTACTGAATAAAGTTTCTATATTTGTGTTTATATTTTCTAAGTCTTTTGCGCCTGGGTTACCTGTAATGAATTTTATAACGTATCCTAGTCCGTCTATAAGTTCTCTTTGTCTCTTCCTTTGAATTTTTGGAATGTGCTTTCCAATTTTTGCATGCGTAAACTAAATTAGCGTAATTTTTCTGGATTAATGTGTTGTTGGTGATTTTGTGTTCTGTAATTACTGTATTGATTGTTAGTTGACACTAAATCATTTACTTCATTTAACCTATCCGAGATCGAAACCAACATGTTGTCTTATGTTGGTTTTGATCTCGATAGTTAAAAAATAAAAATGTGATAATGATTAGTGTCCTGGGACTAGATGTTCTTGGTAGTAACCATTGGTTTTAAAGGTTGGATTCTGAGGAGTCGTCCTTGAAGAGCTAGTCCTAGGATTCTGTAACGGAATGGTTTTTCTTAGTCTTTTTACATTTTTGTGTGTGCGGTTTGTAATTTTTATCTTTCCCTACTAGTGTATTTTGCGTAATCCTTCGTCTGCAAGTTTCGAAAGGGGTCTATTTTTCTAGGCCTATTCTTTTTACGTATATTATCGCTTGGTTTAGAGTTGTTTCTGTTTTCTTAGAATTTTGTGTTCCTAGATTTTTAACCCTTTTGTAGTGTTTGCTGGTAGATTGTTTCGTAAAAGGGAGTAGTTCGTTTTTCTATTTTCGTTATATTGTTCGTATATAGTTGCGTCTAAGTCAAATTCGTGAGAATGGTCATATGGACCGTATATTATTGAGAATGGGCTGAAGCCTGTTGTGGAGTGTATTGATTCGTTATAATGAGGATGGCTGAAATCATTAGGTTTGAGGATTGTTCGTTTGGATTTTTGAGTTTTAGAGTTCTTAGCTTTTCTAAAATGGTTGAATGAAATCTCTCTATAGGTGAATTGGAGTTGGGGTTGTTAGACGTGGTGAAATGTATTTATTTTTGTAAGTTTGCAAAATTCTTGCAATGTTTTGTTTTTAAATTCTGTGCCTTGGTCACAGATGATCCTTTGGATAATGGTGGTGGAAAAGTAATGTCTTAATTTGTTAAGTATAGCAATGCTCGTGGCGTCACTTATATAATAAGCCTGAGAATATTTAGAGAACAAGTCTATGATTGTTAGGAATTTTTAACCGTCAAAGGAAAATGTATCTATGTGTATGATTTCAAATGGTTTTTTTGCTATAAGAGATCCTGAAAAGGAAGTTTGTAAGGGTTTCTTTCGTATTTAGTCCGTAAGCGTATTTCACAAGCATTTATTAGTTTATTTATAGTTTCTCTCATGTTCGGCCAGAAGTATTTTAATTTTAAGTGATTGTAAGTTTCCGTGATACCGCTATGGTTCTGATCGTGATATTCGTCTATTATTGCTGTTTGACGTTCCTTTTCTATGACGTCTTCGCAGAGTTGATTGCAGATGATTAGTTTTAAGTTCTGATTAAACATTTCTTTACAATCCCTGGTGAACGGCAATCGTAGTTCTCGGTCTTTAATGTATACTCCGTATAGTTTATTTGGTTTGACTATTTCTCTGAATATTACTTGAAATCTTCTATTTCTTTGTTTTTCTAACTGTCAGTACATGATGGGATCTTTGAAAAGGCCTGGTATATTGGTGATCGTACTTATTGCCTGTTTTAATGATTATTCTGTTGTTGAATGTATTTACGGTGTTCTCGGAGATGGGTAGTGTATTTCCATCGTCGTCTTCATTTATCGAGTGTGATGTGGTTCTTGGTGGATGGGGATTTTCTAACTCTAATAGGAATTCGTCTAGTTCTTCTACTTGTGATAGTTCGGTAGGGTCTATCCGTGTGATTATTGATTCCTTGTCTATATTTTCGTTTGCGTTGATTTATACTCTAGATAAAGCGTCGGCGACATAGTTTTCTTTGCCCTTCTTGTAGTGGATGTCGAAATCGAACTCTCCTAGTTTTAGTTTCCAGCGCACTAATCTTGAATTTGGTTCTTTAATTTTATGTAACCAAACCAAGGGATTGTGGTCGGTTTCGATGGTGAATTTGGTGCCGTAGACGTAGGGTCTGAAATGTTTAGTACAATCTAGAATGGCTAATAGTTCTTTTCTATGGTCGAGTAATTCTTTTCGGCACTGTTTAAAGTTCTGGAGTAATATCCTATAGGTTTCGAACCTTGTGATAATACGCCACCTATAGCTACATTTGATGCGCCTGTAGTGATTTTGAAGAGTTTGTTAAAGTCGGATAGGCTAAGATAGGTGCGTTATTAGTAGTTCTTTGAATAAAGAGAATGAGTTCTTATATTCTTCATTTTCTGTTTCTATTTTCGAACATTTCTTCAAATATTTCGTCATTGGTGCGACAACTCTGGCCATGTTGTTGTACCTTCTGTAAAATCCTACGAGTCCTAAAAGGATTGGATTTGTATTATGGTTTTGGAATGGGGAATTTCCTGATAGCTTCGAACTTACTCAGGTTTGGTCTTATACCGTCTGGTGTGATGACGTGACCTAAAATGCTACTTCTTTCCTGAGAAATTCGGATTTGTCCAATTGAATCTTCAGATTGTATTCGCGAAATTTTGAAAATATCTGCTTCATGTGAATGAGATGTTCTTGTAGAGATTTGGAGAATATCACGTAGACAAAGCATGATTTGTGGATGTAATCTTTTAGTACGTTGTCCATTACCTCTGGAAAGTAGATGGTGCGTTTTTAGCCGAATGGCATCATCACGTATTCCCAGTGTCCGCTGTCTACGGTAAATGCTGTTTCTTCTATTGATTGTGGATCCATGTCTATTTGGTGGAGTTCCTGTGCTAGGTCGAGAGTGGTGAAATACGTACATTTCCTAGATTGTCCAGTATTTCGTCTATTCTGGGTAAAGGGTACTTGTCTTCTATCGTTTTGTCGTTTAATTTCCTGTAGTCTATAACCATCCTATATTTTCTTTCCCCTGAGGCGTCTAATCTTTGGGACGATCCATACCGGGGAGCTATATGGAGATATTGATGGTCTTATAAATTTTGTTTTCAAGTAATTTGTTTATTTAGTTCCTGATTTCTTGCTTTAGGTGATAGGGGTGCCTAAATTGTTTAATGCGTATGTTATGGTTTACTGCGTTGGTAAATGATAGGTTATATCCGGAGTCGTAGAAAATGTCGTTAAATTATTTGCATAATGTAATATTTTTTCTTTTTCTTCTAAATTTAAGTGGTTTATGCGAATTAGGTTGCTTATATTGGTGTTTCGGTTAATTTTTCTGTTGTCCTGCCTATTTCGATTGTAGTATTGGGGTTACGTTAAGTTTGTCTTGAAAATTTATTTTCGAGTGTAGTTTCGTATTCTAAAGGTACAGTACAAATGCCGTTGTTTGCGTGACTTAGATTTTCAGGGATCACAATGCCGCTATCTAAATGTATTTCTGGAATGAGGACGTCTGCTTCGACGATGTTTACGGGTATTTTAATTAGGTTGTGGATTTGTTGAAGGTTATTTTCGAAAGTGTTATTAGAGTATTGATAAAAAATGGGAGTATTATGTCATTCATTTTTAACGTGTTATTTTCGTAATTTATTTTTGCCTTTAATTTGCGGAAATCGAAACTACCTATTAATGCATCGTATTTTGAGTGCCATCTATGACATGAAAATTAAAACGGTAATTAATGTTGAATTCTTGTAAGATTGGGTATTGGATGTTTTTGTCGTCTAAAACTAATTTATTTAAACTTTTTACTGTGAATGGTTTTTTGAAAAAACATTTTTTTTAATTTTGAAATAGCTATATTATTGTTCATGATGGAATTGGATGCTCCACTATCTATTAAAATCTTAATATCTAGTTCGTAGGTAAATGAAGGGTAATAGGGTTTGTTTTCTATTACATTTAAGTCTATGTATTCGAGTTTTCCGAGGTTTCTGGAAAATTTTCCAGTTCGTCGGTGTCGTATTCGTCTTCGTAGGTGTCGTGTTCTGGGTTTCTTCCTTTGGTACGTTTTATATCCAGTGATGGCTTGAAAGCCTCCAACGATCCAGGATGATGTTGTCTGTATATCCTGTTCGCAGCGCCAATTATAATTTTTTATTGTTGAGAAATAATTAACTCACTTTACTTAAACTTAAAATATTTATTTTATTTAAAAAAATAGCAGCATGGTCTGCCAAAGCAAAAGTCTACTAACTATCTATCATATTCTGTTTTTTACAAACATATTTATAATAATTATTACAAGGTAAAGAATAGAAATGTTATTTTCAATAACAATTAAAATGTTACTTTCAATTACAATTATTATAAAGTGAATAGTGTTTTTATGAAAGTAATAACATGAAATAGGTTTATTATTATGTCGGTATTTTCCTGTCTGGATATAATTATATGCAATTGGTTGTAATTTTCATATGTATTTTGTGCTTTAGTGGTCACTAAACAATTGTGTACGTGTAAATTCCTTGTCTATTTTCTTTTGTCCTTGTCTTTACCTTATTATCACCTGTGCAATTTTATTGTTGTTGTATTTTATATGTACCGTAATTTGCTTTATTGTTTTATGTGCTTGTTTACTTAAAGCGGCATGATTGGTTTTCAAGGGCCACATGTTTGATATTATGATTTTTACTTTGTTTATTTATCACACAATTGTGTTTCTGTGTAACTAAACTGTGTTTTATTCATTTACTCTTAATGTTATAATTTTGTACGCACTTTAACCTGATTTAATGATGTTTTGTTATATATTTAACCCTTTCATTGTTTTTTTGTTGTTTGATTTATTAATGTACTTGTGCAATTACTTATTTATGAATAAAGTGGGTTTTATTGGTGGTTCTTTCCACAATAGTACATTAACAGGCTGCACCACCATTGCGCAAAGCTCGTTGATTTTAATTAGTAGTTTCACTTTCTTTCCTGTGCCACATGATGCAATTTACCTCATCCAGCCTATCTAATTCAGATAGCACAACGTACCTACCACTACACGGCCACTTCGTTTGATCAGATGTGAGGTTTGCGAGTAATCAAATATCAGACTTGTAAATAAATTATAATCTTCTAATTACTGTCAGTAAAGTCCATGTAAGGCAAACAATCAATTTGAGTAATAGTAACGTTATTGTCAGACAAGTCAAGATAAATCACTTAGCGATTGTTTTGTTCTTAAGTTTGCATTACTGCAAATAAGTTCAAATTACGCATTTCAAGATAGGGTACCTGGGGACGCTACAATTTGGTGTAGCCGTTTTTAAGTTCCAATGTAGAGCGGTACAAATTGTTCATTTCATACAGGAAAGATTGAAAATTGGCCTTCATTCGTTTAGAATCCTCACGTTACCATGCATATTTATATTGAAGCTAAACAAAACCCAAAAAGGTCCAGTCAATATGTCATTAAAATTTTATAATTGTTTGCCCGAATAAAAAGTTACCGTCAATCGGGGTGAATCGGGACAGCGGGTGAATCGGGACATAAAGTTGTTGAATCGATAATTCGCGTCGATTTCGCAAGAGGCGATGTTTTAGGATGCATAATAATTGTAATCGGCGCGGGAGGCATACACGTGTTCGAGATCATGTTCAACGTGCAGTATTATTGTAGTGGTGGTGGCGTACACGTGCGGAAGAATTGTGGATCGTTTGTTCACGTGTTGCATGTGCTTGAAAACTTCCTTAGGAAAACGCATTTATACTAACAAGTTAGGTTCGGTTTTTTAATATGTTATACCTTGGAATAATCTTCACATGTTATGTGGTTGTTGATGTGTTCATTTCATTTAGTTTGTTTTTAATTAATTTTTTTATAATTTTTGTTACTTTTAGGGGTGAATCGGGACAATGCCCAGAAAATATAAAAAACGACCTGGTAGCAGGGTTTACCAAAATTATGACCCAAATTTATTTCAAACGGCCTTGAGACAGTTTAGAAGAGGTACAAAATAAGCCTTAGAGAAGCAAACGAAATATTTAACATACCAAAATCAACGTTGCAAAGGCATGCTAGCAAGGATGTGAAGAAACAAGGAGGACAAACTATTTTAAGTGCTAATGAGGAGATCAGGGTTGTTGAATTAATTACAATTATGGGAGAATGGGGCTATCCTTTAGAAAAAATTGATATCCGCTATATAGTCAGGGCTATCTTGATAGAAAGGAATTAAAGTCGCTAAATTCAATAGCAATTTACCAGGTCCCGACTGGGTCAACTTATTTTATTCTAGACATCAACAAGCCCTTACAGTCAGACTTTGTGAGAACATCAAACGGTCTCGTGCGTCCATAACTCCCGACATAATAAACAACTTCTTTGACAATCTGGCAGAAGTTCTACAAAACATTCAACCTCAATCCATTATCAACTACGATGAAACTTGCTTCGTTGATGATACAAGGAGAAAATATGTAGTGGTGAAAAGAAAAACACGACATCCAGAACGCATTATCGACTCAACAAAATCTTCGACTTCAGTAATGTTTTCAATAAGCGCATCAGGCGAGATGCTTCCCCCTTTCGTGGTCTATAAAAGTGAACATATTTATGATACCTGGACAGAGAATGGCCCAAACGGAACACGGTATGGTAGAAATAAAACTGGGTGGTTTGATCAAGCACTTTTCCAAGACTGGTTTATAACTATTGCACCTCCCTATCTAAAAAAGCAGCCAGCACCGAGAGTTGTAATTGGGGACAACCTATGTAGTCATCTATCGCATAGAGTGGTAGAACTTTGTGAGGAAAATAACATTCGGTTTTGTCTTCTACCACCCAATTCAACACATTTGACCCAGCCGCTTGATGTGGCTGTGTTTGGCCCTTGAAGAAAAGTTGGCGCAAGGTCCTGCAAGAGTGGAAAAAAAATATAAGGGATCATTACCTAAACAGTATTTCCCTAGGTTGCTAAATTCTGCCATAAGCAGATTAGATACGTCTGCCACAAAGAACAGGGCGCATGGAAGAAGTTGATCCTCAAGCTTGGACAGCGTCTGTTGAAGAATTACTGAACGAGAGTAGAAGTGTATGCAGGCCAACAGTCACAAGGAAAAGAAAATTACTGTTGAACCCGGAAAAGTGTTGCCACTACAGCATTTCCACAAACGTCGCAAGCTGGTCTATCAATCAGTACAGCTGAGGAAGACTTCGTGGACTTTTATGATCAAGACGAAGTTGAACCTGACATAAGCTCCGAATCTGAAGTCGATAAGGAAAACAAAGAAGAAGAGGATAATCTAGGAAAAGTGGCCGCGGAAAACCTGTCTATTGGGGAGTTTATTGAAGTCCAGTTTGAAACCAATAAGGACAAGAAATTCTTGTTGGTCAAATTCAAAAACTAAACGATATTGAAGTTAAATTTCTACGTCCCAATAGGAAAAAGAAAAATTGTTTTATCTTTCCTGCAATGGACGACATAAGCGTTATAAATTTATGTCAAATTGTAAAAACTGCCATCACCAACTAAACTAAGACGTGGTGGATATGAGTTCCCAGCTCATTTAAAACTTAAATTTATTATTTATAAATGCCTTTGTTTTATATTTTGTTACATAATGTGCCTACCAAAGAAACAATAAAAGACCTTTTCATGGAAAAATGCTTTCTCCGATCATATTTCTTTTTAAAGCTTAGTGTCCCGATTGACCCCATTAGAGGGTTACTTGCATTTAAATGCAAAATAAATGGGTGTCCTGATTCACCCTTTTGAGGGTCAATCGACACTAACAAAATATTTTTTAACTTCATCGGCAGACCAAAAAATACTTCTCTTCACGTTTCAATAGAGTCTGCCATCTAGAACAATATTCCCAATTTCTGATTTATTTCGTTATTTCCGTCAGAAGTTATTATTAAAATACTGAAAACCGTCCGATTCACCCGATTGACGGTAAACAGAAATTTCCTTTAGTTAAAGCACTTCATTCTTATAATGAGTTTATACAACAATGTTAAATCTCTTTCCGAAATTTTAAACAAATTAACTAATATTAATAAGTACAGTATAAAAGATCCCAGGAATACAAAAAATGTGAACACATTCTCCTTTCTTTAGATACATTGCTCTCGTTTGCATACATAAGTTCGAGAGTGGTTTCCTACGATGAACACATTTTTAAGTGATGAAATTTAAAACTATACTTGCGACGGTTTACATAATCATACTGGTCGCATTTGAATTCATATTTGAAGAAAGTTTTTTAATATGAATTTTAAATAATATAATTTCAATTTGTTAATTAATTCTTTTCAGGAACTCAAGCTTTCGTAAATAAAACTAATAAATTCAGGTATATACTTAAATTATTATTCATCACACCCATATAAAATTGAATAATTAAAATTTGTCATCCTTCCTTAATAAACGATAACCTTAAAACACTTCGTAATATATTATCTAGCAATTCTTACCCTGCTTCATTGTTTAATAAATTACTTTTTAATACACCATACTCTGATATTTCTGTTAATATGTCAACTAATTTAAATGATACAACACCAAATTTTATTTTCGGATCACTTTCATTTATTACCGAATGAACTCCTAAATTAATGTTTTTATAAATGAACAAAATTTAAAAATAGTACAAAAAAATGTCAAACCGTTAAAAATGCTTTATATAAAATTAAAAGATAGGGATTCAGTATTATTTTCGTCTAATGTATACAAACTTCCTTGTTTTGGTTGCAATAAACATATTGGACAAATAGAAAATTTACTAAAACAAAGATTGGCTAGACATAAAAGTGACTAATTTACTTAAGAGACAATTCTTTGCATTAACTGAACATGTTATTAAAAATAAACATTTAGTTGATTTTAGTAATATAAAAATTTTACTCTTTGAAAAGAACTTACATAAGAGATAGTTCCTTGAGATGGTAGAAATTCAAAAAGAAAAAAATAATATTAATAAAAAATCTGATATTAGTAATTTAAACAAAATTTATTCTTTTTTAATTTGTTTAGGTTCTAATAAAAATAATTAATATTAAATAATTAAATCAAAAAAATTTTAACTTTGTCAATTTTCAGTTTTTAATTTTAATGTTATTAATTCATATTTTATAAATTCACTAGCAGCAAGTTTTACCCTTATTTATTATCTTATTTTCAATTGTTAACCATTTATAGCTCCTGAAGAAGTTTATAACTAATAAACGAAAGCTTGAGTAACTGAAAAGAATTAATTAACAATAGATCGAATTCCTGAAATTATATTATATAATAAGCAATACAATCGAAATATTATAACATCATGAATTTTAAAATTATGTTTAGAATTTGTTTCTTAATCACATTTGAATTCATAACTTGAAGAGTTTTTTAATTTATTACAATCAATAAAACTAATATATTGTTTAATGCAATACCTTTTTAATTAAACCAATAAACAATTATAAAGAACTTTAAGATTATTATAAACTTCTTATCAAATCTGACATTTTCATTAGATCTTAGAACTTGAGAAAAGAAAACTTAAAAACTAACAAACAAAGAGTGGTTTCCTAACACAAATGAGTTTTTAAGCGATGAATTTTTTAATTATATTTACGGTGTGTCACATAATTACATTGGGGACATTTGAAGTCATAACTTGAAGAATGTTTTTTAAGATTAAAATTTAAGCTATCTTTGCAATGTGTTCCATAATCACTTTGGTCACTTGTACTCATAACTTGAAGAGTGTTGTTCAAGATGAACTTGTAAAATGGTGTTTGGTATTTGCTTCATAATCACATTGTTGTCATTTGAATTCATAACTTAAAGTGGTTTTTAAGATGAATTTTTAAATAACCATTGTGATAGGACACATACTGACATTGGTTGCATTTTAATTCATAATTAGATGAATGTGTCTTAAGATGAGCTATTAAAGAATGTTTAGAATGTGATGCATACTAACACTGGTCACATTTGAATTTACCAGTTGAAGAGTGTTGTTTAAGATGAATTTTAATTGTTTGATTGGTATTTGTTGCATAATTACACTGGTCACATTTAAATTCATAACTCGAAGAATGTTTTTTAAGATGGCTTTTTAAACTGTCATTGCGATGTGTTCCATAATCACATTGGTCACATTTAAATTCATAACTCAAAGAATGTTTTTTAAGATGGCTTTTTAAACTGTCATTGCGATGTGTTCCATAATCACATTGATCACATTTAAATTCATAACTTGAAGAGTGTTTTTTAAGATGAATTTTGAAATTATGTTTGTGATGTGTTGCATAAGCACAGTGGTCACATTTAAATTCATAACTTGAAGAGTGCTTTTTAAGATGAATTTTTAATTTATATTTGTGATGTGTTGCATAATCACATTGGTCACATTTAAATTCATAACCGGAAGAGTGTGTTTTAAGATGTATTTTTAAACTATATTTGCGATGTGTTGCATAATCACATTGAACACATTTAAATTCATAATTTAAAGAGTGTTTTTTAACATGAAATTTTAAATTATATTTGAGATATGTTGCATAATTACATTGGTCACATTTAAATTCATCTCTTGAAAAGTGCCTTTTAAGATGAATTTTGAAATTTTTATTGGTATTTGTTGCATAATCACATTGGTTGCATTTAAATTCATAACTTGAAGAATGTTTTTTAAGATGCATTTTTAAATTATATTTGAAATGGGTTGCATAATCACATTGGTCACATTTAAATTCATAACTTGACAAGTGCCTTTTAAGATGAATTTTTAAATTTTTATTGGTATTTGTTGCATAATCACATTGGTTGCATTTAAATTCATAACTTGAAGAATGTTTTTTAAGATGAATTTTTAAATCATATTTGAAATGTGTTGCATAATCACATTGGTTACATTTAAATTCATAACTTGCCGAGTGCTTTTTAAGATGAATTTTTAAATTTTTATTGGTATTTGTTGCATAATCACATTGGACACATTTAAATTCATAACTTGAAGAGTGCTTTTTAAGATGAAGTTTTAAATTTTTATTGGTATTTGTTGCATGATCACATTGGTCACGTTTATATTTAAAATGTTCTTCCACTGCTGTTAAACTATTAATTTGATTACATTCACCCTGCACATTTGGGATGTGTTCAACACTGTTTTCCTTTACATGATCTGCACTTGAGCTAACATCATTTATTTGGTAAGACGTGTCTTCTTTCTTAATATTCATATTATCTGTAAAAATAGAGTCAAATTTTGTACTATCTGAACTGTAATTAATTTCACCTTTTATTTGATCATTATTTACAACAAGATGTTGGGTTAGAAGTAAATCTATTCCTTTTTCCTCTTTGGGTTCGATTTTAATAAGTTTCATATCAATTTCATAAGACATTTTTAAGTATACATATTGCTTAATCGAATAATTTAAAACCACAGTAGTGTACAACACTGACGTGCACCAAAGATATCTATATAGAAGTAACGGGCTTCGATGACGATGAGAATGCACCCTGATTTTATGTCTTCTACTACGCAGCCATTTAAGGAATGAAAACTTAGGCAGTGATGGTAACCTTTTATAAGAGCCATTCCTACCAACACAAAAAATCCTACATTTTCCTATTCATAAAATTAAATTCCCCTATTTTTTTCCCTACACTAAAATTTGAAAAATGAAAATGAGTTTTCTTAAAATTTATTTTGACAAAAATGTACTGTTATTATAAATCAAAATGCAAATTAAAATTAATAATCAACTATTAAAAAATATATTATTTTATACAATAAAAATAACATAAAATAAAATCAAAAATATTTTTTATTAAAGATACAAAAAATTCTCTATTTATAACTATAATGGTGTTAAAACAAACAATACTGTAATACAATTACAACATTAAAATAAAGCGTCAAATTGTAACCTTACAATAATGTTGTTAAAGTATTAACATATATAATTTTTAAATAATGTGCCTCTGACTCAGTGGTAGAATAGGGAGGATTCTAATAAACAATTAATTGAACCTACCTGAAATGCTAGTTGTTTCGTTCTGCTGGATTATTTTCACTTATTGGCAAAAATTGTTATCAAATATTATAAATAAAATATTAATTTCTCGAGCGCCATGTTATCTTTGTCCAGGAAAATAACAAAACCTTAAATAATGAATACTAAAAACATTTAACAGAAATGAAAATAACAATTTACATAAGTTTATTTAATAAATGGTTGTTGAAAATGAGAAAATTCAAGTTTACAACTAAACTATATAAAAACACTTTACCTTATAACTGTTCTGTTTATAAACTGCATGGGTACTATGAAGCAGAATGGTTGATGTAAGGTGATGTCTAGCTTAGGTATCCATTTAAAAAATTCCTTGTAAGTTAGATTGCCAAATTTATTTGTACCAGGGTG
This sequence comes from Vesta saturnalis, assembly GCA_036346205.1. Classification (NCBI taxonomy): domain Eukaryota; kingdom Metazoa; phylum Arthropoda; class Insecta; order Coleoptera; family Lampyridae; genus Vesta; species Vesta saturnalis. Next base: position 2,417,661 of record JARFJB010000428.1, read on the forward strand.
TAGTTCTAGCGTTATGAAGGTAACTCATGTAAAACTTGCCGTTTAGAATAAAAATAGATTAAGGTATACCCTTATATGTGCCATTAAGATTAAGTAAGTAAGTATACAAATTAAATACTTTAAAAAATTAAATATTGAAAAGTGTAATTAACGTGTTTAAAAAATTAAAAGGTGGTGGTGGTGGTGGTGCCTAAAAAACAAAGGCTTTAGCCTTTAATATTATGGGAAAAAACAACTTACCACCATTATAAGATGGCCCACTAATATAAAAAATTAAATAAAAATCATTCTTGTTGTTGTAAACATTCAGCAATAACTGAATTACAAAAAGCTTTCTCAACAACTCAAGTATAAAAGTTTTCTTGCGTTGCGCTGTTACATGATATCAATCCAATTTTTTAAGAAAGGGAACTAAAACTATTTATATCATTTACACCCAAAATATATGTTCTATGAAATGCCAATTAAATTACCAGTTTTCAATTTTATATAAAAATAATTCAAAATTCCTCTAATTTTTACGCAAAATAAATTAATGATCTTAGATTAATGTAGTTTTTTTTATACAACCACAAAAAAAGGTTGTTACACATTTACAATCACAAAAAATAATACTTATAGCATATATCAGTCAAGAAATAAATTAATTTAAAAAAAACGAAAATACTTTCTACATAAAAAAATTAATATTTTCTTCTTGTAATGCTTAAATAAAATAAAAAATAAACTTTCTTAAAGAAACAAAAACATATTCTCTATCTAAACAAAATAAAAAAATAAATAAATAAATAGGTATGTTTATCAAATATGCATCACAATTGCTCAGTCTTTTTTATGGTCATAAACAATATTATATTTATATAACTCAAAATGTTTATTATTTAATTCATATGAGATACAATTCAATGCTTTGCTTTGCAGCATTGATCTTATTACACAGATGCTCTGGCTATCTAGTTAAGTACAGTCTTAGCCACCTAAGAAGGCGTGCGCAGCAATGGACAAACGATGAATTTACGCTGCTTGTAAAATTAGCGTATCTATAAGTCAGTGTCGTTTCATGTTGTTTTTGTAGACATGTTTATTCAAAAAAAGTTATTGCATTTAAATATATTAGTACAATAAATGTAATTAAGTGCCTACTTTATGACAAACAGGATTTAATTTAAAAGTAACGTTTTTGTGTGCAGCTTCATTTTTGATTTTCGCCCAAATTAATTCAATGGGATTTAGGTCCGGATGATAAGGAGGAAGTCGTAATACGGTGTCCATGCTCATTGATTAATTTGTCGAATGATACGTTTTGTAACGATCTGTATTGTCTTTTACAATTGAAGTAACTCCGGCGGAAAGGGAACATTTTTTTGTATGTAACCATTCTATCATTTGATTTTTTGTAGAATTGGAGGTCGGTGCAGGATTTAGTTGGACACAATGATAGGGCGTTATCTATTACAACAATGGAGTTGTTGCAAATTTGGTACAAGAGGTTCTTTTATCCACTGTTCGTAGTTGTTACCATTCATATCTACATGGTAATCTCCACTTCTTGTTCTAGATTTAAACATCAATAAACAGTTTAGAATAAAACCAATGTCGCCTCCTGCGTGAACCATAATTACACGTTCGCCCTTCGAAATAAGGGAAAATAACCCTTCGGTGCTATCGTTACTCCAACTACGTGATTGAGTATGTCCTCCATGAATATAACTTTCGTCTAAAAACACGATCGGTCTATTTTCATCACGATAATGTTTAATGTTTTAATATAATGTATTCTTGTTTCGTGACTATTGTTTTTCCTTAAAATCATCCTACGTCACTAAATATGAACATTAATGTTATTTATTGAATTATAAGTTATTGAAAAGAATGCACTTGTCGGAATGCATTATTATGCAGAATAACAATAAGTAAATGAAGATATGATACGCCACTGACTTGTATTTTACAGTACTCGGCTTTTGGAATCATGAATCTTGCGCGGTTGCTCGCCATCTTAGCTGACTAGGACAGTATAATATATATATATATATATATATATATATATATATATATATATATATATATATATATATATATGCGTTAAACAGGTTCTGCCAACATCCCTATTCTACGTAGTAGGAGGATAACATTTTTCTGTTTCAGGTACAGTAATATTAGTACGCAAAGTCACTAACTATCTTAGAGTATATACATTACTAGCATGAAAAGGTTTTATTGGCTCTCCAGTTACCTTCTGAGCCAGTAAAACCCGTTACCTTGCGTGTATTGTTATATAATTTATTTGTTACTCATTTATGATGCAATAGAACATGTAAAGAACCAGCGTCCTTTACGTATGCTTTTTAGAATAAATTATTTGCGGACCATCCTATATCTAAAATTTCAAAAGTTTACGCGATATTGCACAACAAATAATTTATTAATCACCGCTGACTTGTATTTCTAAAACCAGTAAGTTTTTGCACGTCAGAACGATCTCAACCAATCAAATAACGGTATCCCCCGCACGGTAGCCGCGAAGCCGCCCACAGATGCACCTTTATAAACCCACGACGCACGTGAAGGAGGAGGAATCGAAGTAGATTCAAGTCAAGCCGATATCCAGTAGCCGTCCGTACCGATTGCTTCGGTGCATCGACCTGTTAATCACCGCCGAAGAGTCCATCGCGATCGTGTGATAACGCGCACCACCTCGCACCGGGCAACCTAAAGTTTAATCTTTTACTGCCATTGATAGACACGTAAGTTGTAAAGTTATAAAATCTAACAATTTACAATCAAACACTACAGAACGTAAATAACGCCGGGCTGAGTCTCCAGGAGTTATAACCTTACACTAACGCCAAGAGTGCCACGCAGGGTAGATCCCGACGTCACTCGCAAACACACAGTACACTAACACCCAGAGTGCCACGCAGGGGCAACCCCCACGTCACTCGCAAACACTTGAGGGTGAAGGTTTGTTACAGGGCTGTAAAGACCTACGACCTTTCTCTTAGTCTATCCGGTTAAGACAGGCCATAGCCTACGTCTTCTGAGTATTACTGAGACCCCGCTCGAAACAAATACATACAATACATACAGAAAAACACAATAACCATACACGGTGTCTTTAATCGCAGGAGAGTATACACGAAACCTGTTGCATAAATTTGTATTCAGAATAAACCAGCGCGAAACACCTAGTGTAAAAGCATTTGTACATAAGTTAGGAAAATCCATCGGAGAGTAAAACATTAGATAGTACGTAAATTATCCCATGTTTACCGGTATTAAATAATATAACTACGACCTGGTGTATATTACGATTTACCTTAGTAAATTCATTTAATATACCATTTTAATATCCAGTATTTCGTTCTCCTAATAAATTGTATATAATTAGATTTAGTATAGAAGTCCGTAATTAATCCAGTTAGATAAATAAATAACAAAATCAAACCGGTTATAATTAAATAAAGACAGTCCAGAGATCTTGCATTTGCATACGCGGATCTCGCGCGTGTATTACTTCCTGGGAGCGCGACATACCAGCTTCAATGCTCCAGAGTTACTAAAGAATATATAATTATGCCATGCGCATAAGCCGAGAACGATATTGATTTTCTCCGTCCGAGTTCGTTGCACTGGCGCCGTTGAACAAAACTGTATTAAAGCAACCGTACCAGCTTCTGTAAATACAGGACCGTAATATAAATATTACTAAATAAGGAGTAAGTTAAGATAATCCATATATTTATATTTCCAGAAACGATTACGTACCTAGAAAGCAACCCCCCAGGAGAGCGAGTAAGGAGCCGGAAAGAATAAATACATTTGTTAATTAATTATTTATTTATTGTAAAATTAGTTAATATACGTTTTAAAACGCTTTAAGAGATTTATTTAAGGTGACAGTGTTAAGCCTATCAAGTAATTAATACGAACCACACCCCGTTTATAATAAATTATAAACACGACTGAGCAAAGCCGAGGCAAAATAAAACCGCGTTGGGTTACACACAGAAGGCGCAAATTACAAATAGTAAAATATTAAAGAGCGCAAAAGAGGTTAATACCAATTGCACCTAACCTAAAACTTGTATGTAGAAAAACACAGTTTACAAACACAATTTTCGAATGTAAATAATGCTAATTTGTAAAACTGACAACAGTTAACTTGGAAAATGTCTCGTTACCTTTGAAATCATTACTCTGACAACGGCGCTTATTGTTTATTTTGCTGTTTATTATTTTGCTAATACAATGTGAACAAGGTACGATCGTCTCTAACTTGTAAAAATCAACAACTTTCATTTACAAATGAGTAACAAATAAAATATATAACATATTAGTTGGCTAACATATACAGTATTTTGTAACCTATATTAACTAATGTGTTTGTTAAAGAACAAAACATTTACTGAATTTGTTCTTGAAATATCATTGCGAATTTAATTGTAGCCCATTAGCGTACACGGTAAGTTTTGTAAAGGGATGAAATACATGTATTAATAAATGTAATTTCTTAATTGCATAAAAATTGTACTTTAATAACCAATTATGTTTAATCAAATATAAATAGGGAAACAATAATTGTTTTGATTTTATTTCTTATTTACGCGTTAAAATGGTACATTGTGTGATTTTTTCATTATTGAATGGAAGAAGTGGTTTTGAATGAAGATAAAAACTTTAACTAATAAATCTCTTCTATCTAATTTATAGTTTTAAATAACGTTCTAGTATTACTTATTTGAATATAAATGCCATTTTTCCTTTAATAAGGTTAATAAAAAATATTTCTATAATTAACTTTTTTCGCTCACTGTAAAACGCTAGTTTTAATAAACATCAGTAGTGATATAGGGCCGGTTCTGACTCACGGTATACGAATTTTCTAGTGAAGGTCAAGTCAGTTCATCTGTCGTGCACGTGCGTAATCCTTCGCTAATCATATAGGGCCGATCCTGACTCACATGGCTAGTCATATAGAGCCGATCCTGGCTCACGTGAGAATTGCAATAAGTTGAGAGTGAGAGAGAATGTGTGAATGTCCAAGGTTACTGCTCTTCAGTGTATGCTAATAAGTAGTGGTCCTTGTATTTTGAAGGTTGAAATGTCAAGTTCAAAAATGATAGTTTTCAAGGTCAAAGTTGATTGACCTGCGGTGGTATCGTACTATATTTCTTAGAAATAGAATCAGTTCGTGGAAACAAGAAGTTTTTGTCTAGGTTGGTGCTTTTGAAGGATGCAGATTTATAATAAAAGGGTGTTCTTCGCGTGCGAACGATTCAGTAAACTTTTTATTGGCAGACATGACGAAAGTAATACGTATGATAAGAAGAGAAAGTAAAGCAAACGTATTAAGTATTGATGAGAGAAAGAAGAGGCTTGAGGAGTTAGTGAAAAAAATAAAAGTATTAGAACTAGATATAGAACTGTATGAACTAAATAGAAAAATGAAGCAGCTTCAGGTTAAAAAATAAACATGTGTAACTTGTAATGTTTAGCATAGATATATAATGTATGTAAAAAAATGTGGGTTTTGGAAATAACATGCATGAAAGGTGAAATAGACATATAAGACATCTTACAAAGAAAAAATATGTAAAATTAAATTTGTTTTAAGGAATATGTTCACAAATTTTCTTATAAAATTAATCACTATCCAGATATTGAAAAAATGTGAACTAACTCAAATTCTACCTTAGGAATTTTTTCGCCGCTAAAATGCAGGTCGTATCAAAACATTGCATAGAACATAATTAATATATATATGATTATGTTTCAGAAATATTTGATAAAACCCAAAAACCTCCTAATAAACCCTCTCTCTGCGCGGCTGAATTTCTTCCAAAATCTAGTCAGCTCCAAGAACAATGAAAATAAGCTTAAATACACACACAAACGCACACATATACACGCATACTTTTCATTTCTGCTGCTACAACAAAAACGGAAAACCACAAATGGTTGTAAACACGACAACTAAAAGAAAGTACACGGACACAATTAGCTTTTTACAAAAACACAACTAGATGGCGCCACAAGCACACAAACAAGGGGCCAGTGCAGTGGGGCTACGACACTGTGACAAGTGTAAGGGTCCTAACGATAGATAGTATGCGGTTCCCATTATAAGAATACTACTTTAAATTCCCCGTCATAACAGCTAAATCTACTTTTAAAGTATATCACCAGGTGGAATCTAGTAATACACCACCTGATGCCACCACAACAAACAAACAAAACCAACCAATCAGAATACAGCGCCTTAGGTCTTCAACCAGAGCACAGAGCCTGGAGGACCAATCAGAAACCAGCGGGCGTGGCCTACCTTAGGCCATCCAATCACAGCCCTCAGCCTGAGGCAGTATGCACGCAGGACCAATCAGTTGGAAGCGAGCGGGTCAAGTGGCTGCCTACCCCTTTTAGTTGTGACGTCATCCGGTCGATAGTGGTTGGGGATTGCTACACCTAGTTCCTGTTGTCCTCTCACTTATGATATGAAAAAATTTAGAGTAGTCATAGGCATCTCTTGGCAACTCAATATCCCTCATCCATCCTCCTAATCGTTCCTGAGTGCTTTAGCACTGTAGGTTAAACTTAGCCTGTTTCGGACTACAACTATTAATAAAATTAAGATTTTTAATCAGTTTATGTCTAATTACTCAGCTGATTGTTTCTAACAATGGGTTGTTTAAAGGTATATCATACCATGACTAATGTACTATTGTGAGGGCGAATAAAAGATCTCGTTTAAGCCGATAGACCCACAACAAGAGCTGACATGATTGAAAGAATACGACAGACAATACGAAGTATTTCAAGGGCAGAAATTAAAACTGCTGTTCTCTCCACCCGTCAGCGATTGATTTTATGCATTGAAAATGATGGACATTTCGAACATCTAGGGCGACACTAATTACGTAGTTATTTATTTAAGGTTTTAATTGTTAGATTTATTACATTATTATTTTATAATTTGTTCTCATTGTTAGTAGAGACAGCATTACATTTAGGTAATCTAGCGGCAACCATAGCATTAGTATGATAACAGTTTAAATTACTGCAAACCAATGTAAGATCTTTTCATCCAGGCTAAATTTAATAACTTCCGTTAACGCGAACTAGCTTACTAGACGCTGGAAGAACAATTCCGCCATTTACCTGTTTCTTACGATATCTCAGGATAGGAAAGAGATATCGACTTGCAGTTTTCACTGTTTTATTACTAATTTAGTCTACTTTTAAAGACCTACTTAAATTTTTATGCTTCCATTTAAAATTGTAAAGAGAAACACAATATTAAAAAATATTAAACAGCGCCCTCTAGAATTTGTTATTAATCAGATTGCTTCAAATTTACAAATTTTCTGTTGTTTAACAAAAGTTTATTAAAATCGGTCAAGCAGAACCTGAATTAAAGGCGTTTTTTCGTAACAAGGTTCCCACTCTCCCCCACCCCTGATTTGAAGAGATAGACTAAAACTTGTGAAACAAAAATATGCGAATTTATCGAGAAATCTGATTATAATATTTAATATGCCCTTAATTGAGTAAATTTTGAAAAATTTTGCTTTTTAAAATTTTAACTGTCAAATACGCCCTCTAGCGGTGGACCTACAATTCTGAAAATAATTTCCAGGCGTTTCTCGAGGCTACTTTTGTTATAAAAATTTTTTTCCCGAACCTGTGCTATAATCCATTCCTGAGATATGGCCGACGGCCGTTCTTAGTTGGCCACCGGACATGCCCGCTTATGTTGACAAAACAATAAATAAATGTATTTCGCGAACCCTTATTTTTGCTCGTCACTGGGACATAACCTGAAATAATTATGATTAAATAAATAAAATAATGTACAATTCCACGACGACGCGACGGTTTAAATAATGGTGAATACAATAAATTTAAACACGACGTAAATAAGGTTGTCCCATTGCAATAAAACATTATAGATATAGCCTAAATTGTCGGAATACAAAATTTAGGAACCAAGTACATCAAACTTTTTCAAAAAGGCAATAACTGCTAAATATATTTATTTAAAATTCTTAGACAAGAAACGATTTTACCATAAGACAATACAAACCAGCATGACGGCTGGTTGCTATGAACCGAAACAGTTTTGGCAGGAACCGAAGTTTCTTTACTGTATGGTATACTGTAAGAAGCCGTAGAAGGGCCACACATTTTTTATAATTTTACTTAAACTCGGAAATTTCGACATAAAGCGGAAATTCGGACTTAAAGTTGAAAATTGTTACACTTCAATGCAAATATAAGAATCAAATGCCACCATTTTATAATTATATGGATGGGCACGTGAGTAATGAATCATTTAATATGTATGGGGAAGGATTGTAAAAATAGAAAATCTAGTCTATTACCTATTTAGAGATAGTTAAATCTAAAAAATTATTTGGTTATTATTTTCTCTCCAAAAAACTCTTTAGATGAAGTCCTTTGTTAGCAAAACTCAATCTTTTCGTCGAATTACCAAAAAGAAGTGTTCAAAGATAAATATAAAAATTATCGCCCAAGTAAAACCTCTTGCGGTATTATAGTCGATAATGTTCACAATTTTCATATAAATTATGTTTTCAACCTATTCAGAGATTTACTGTGAAATTTTCCAAATTCAGCATCAATAATCCAGGTTAAACTGATTAAATCTTCACTCCGTTCCAATAAATGACCTCTTGATATAAATTCGATCCATTCAGGGTTCTTATTAGATGTAAAGAATTTAGTTGGGGTTCCCAAATTTGTATATCTATTTTTGAATCTGTACGCCGTATATTTCGCGACATACTTCAACCATTCGTTGCATACTGTATCCAAAAAAATATTTCCTTCTAGAAATTACAATAGGCTTTCATATTCTTCAGTCAGTTCAAAATTGGTAACGTCGTCCATATTCTCCGGTGTTGAGATACTCGGATCAAGGTAGCTGGAAAAATTAAATCAATTAGTTATATGTTACGATAAATTTAATGTATATGCACGTGTAAATACATCATTATATATTCTTCTACTTACATACACATGGATCATTTTCAATAGTGCCACTTACGCTTGATTTTCATAGTCCGGTTGTATTAAAGTTTGCGCAGTCAAAATAGGCTGTTATTTTTGAAAATAATCTTCTAGTAAAAAATTATCAGAACAGAAGGTATTTACGAATAATTCATGCGTTAAGCAATTTTCAACATCTTTCGGAAAATTTGTGATTAGAGATGATTCGGTACCCTCTTCAGGATTGCTATTATCCATAAATATTGACGAAGAATGTTTCCCAAGAATGTACCATCTCAGCCTGTATTTTGTTTGAAGAGGATTTGGATGATCGTTCGTAGCTCCCATGCCCCGTAAAGAAATTTTCTACCACATCCTGTTTCAATCTATAGGAAAATTAAATATGAGATATCATATTTCTCACGTAGATAAATAAATAACTCTAACAGCGAGTTGTCACTTAATACTATTCCTTTTGAAATGGTACAAGTGGTTTGTGTTTCCTACTTTCTTGTTTGCAATTGTTTCGGAAACTTTTGCATAATCAATAATTGCCTGTCAAGATCAGTACCGAAGGCATTCGCCCCTGGGTTGTTTCCATATTTGTTTTCGAATAGAAGATGTCGAACCAGTTGTTGATCATCTTCAGAAATTCAGTGGTACCTTTCTAATTGCCACTTTTCAAAAATCTTTGCATGCCACACCTTTCTATGGTTGTTGAAAGTGTGTTCGAAAAAGCTATGCTGCTGGCTTCAGTTTTTCGTTCACTGCCTTCAACGATAAATGGTAATCGGTGATTTTGAGTGCTTTTCTAAATCGTGTGAAGAAGCAGAAAGCAATTCTTGTATACAGTCCTTACTCTATGAAATATATATATATATATATATATATATATATATATATATATATATATATATATATTTGACAAAACCAAAAATAGCTCCTAATAAACCTCTCCGCTGTTGAATTTTTCCCAAAATCAGTTCCAGGAGAAATGAAAAAAAGCTTAAACATGAAATTTCAAGTACGTACATGTTTTCGTTCTGGAGTTATCGTGGATGCTAACATACCACACATCGACACACATAGATTAGACTGTGTACCTTTGTTAATAAAGCTGTTTTCTACAGTTTCTTTATTAGAATAATTGTCAGAATTTATACGTCTTCATCAAGAATTCACTTCTGGGTAACTGATCTAATTTGAATGTTACATTGGGTTATTAGAATAATCTAATTATATTTAATAAAATTTAATTTATAACAGAAATTGCATACACCATACTCAGTGCTGTATTAGCGTTTAACGTCCATTTTATGATTTTGGGAGGTTACTATCTAAAGCCCTACCGTCTGCGCAGTAACATAAAATAAATTGTTGCGTTATACCGGTATAGTAATTGTCCAATTTGTGTTATTACGTCGAACTCTAGCACTGGATACTGCTTTTTTAATCCTGTCTTTTAGATTTAAGTACAATTTTTAAACTTTGAAGGCGAGTGCTTATGTTATTTACGACCTAATTTTTCACTGTTTGGATATTTATGTCTCAATTAATGCTGAGGTGAAGTGTAAACTAAACAGACTTCTCCAAATATATGTAAATAAAGTGTTTATTACTGTGGGTAATTGTGTAAAACGAAGGTACGTTGAATTAGAACATTTCTAAATTGAAATTTTACCGGCTGTATATGAATCTTCCTTTTTCAGGTTAACATTTCGAAAGATCTTTCAACAAATCCGAGAGGGGTATTACGTTAATTCTAATAATTTACTCAATGCTTACCTTGTTGAAGATTTAAATATCGTGAGTTTCCCTCGTCATAGTTTATTGGTATAGTCGGGCCGGCGAGAGGTGTCTTATGACTCATCTTTTAGTAAAGTTTAAGATTTTAAAAAAGTATGTCGTTATTGGTTCATATAGTTAGTAATTTTGAATACCAACAAAACATCGTCAATGTTTTTAGGTTATTTTCAAATTTAAGCAGCGCTCTCAAATTTAAATAAAATTATTATTCGAATATCTCGGATTTACCATCCTAAAGGTCTTAAAATCCCCATCCACTCGTATAAATAAAGTCGAATTTCGTTTAAGGTCTGTTCGCACTTATTCTGGCATGTAAAGGGCACCGAGTGTGGTTAGTCATATGATAAAATATATCGTACAACTGTAAACGATTATCAGAACCGAGACCGGTTAAAAAATTTCGTTTTGGAACTGTTTTACAAATTAATTATATCAATAATTTTCAATAAGGAACGAATCAGCTAGCAGTAGGTAGTGCCCGAATGAAGTGAAAAAGTTTGGTTAATTGGGAGGATGGTTTTAGCCGACAGATCTCACTGCGTCAAAGGAGCCAAGACTATAATTTGGTTATCGAAGCCACTTTAAAATCTCAGTTACAGTTTGTCATATATATATATATATATATATATATATATATATATATATATATATGTATGTATATACAGTCAAACTCACTTAAGACGAGCACGGATAAAACGAGATTCTGGATATAACGAGCATTTCGTAGGTAAATTGATTGAAATTGTATTAGTTTACGTGCTAATTTTTCTCGCTTATTACGTTCACGTTTCACGGTAAAGACGAGCAAATTTCAAATTTTGTAGTAGTTTTTATTTACATACTAAAAGCCGTTTCAAGTAAATATTTGTTAAGAACTTTGGGATTTCCGTAATTACGTTTCACAGAAAAATGGACACATTTTAAAAACTTAAAATAGATACTGCTTAGAATTCGCTTATGCCTTCCGGCTTACCAATTGTACACATTGTACCTGTTTTACAAATGAATGAATGCAAGGTAGTTTCTGGTTAGTTGGTACTTTTGCAGCAAGACGTGAGGTTGAAAAATGGCTTCAATAAACGCAAAACACTTTCAACTAGAAAGTGGTGCAAAAATTCGACGTGTAAAAATATGGTTTACCATCATCTACCGTGTCAACGTTATGGAAAACAAGAAAACTACACTTGCAGCATTCGGAAACAATTTAACTGACGTGAAAAAATTAAAAAGTGTACTAGAGATGATACTGCTAAAGCGCTAATTGTGTGGTTTAAAAACCAAAGAAGTGTCGGTTTACCCATTAATGGGCCCATTTTAAAAGCGCAGGCTGAGAAGTTCGCGGAACAATTAAATTATACAGACTTTAAGTGTAGTAATGGGTGGATTGATCGCTTTAAAACCGCAATAACATTGTGTATGGAAAATAAATGGTGAAGTGAAATCAGTGGACACTAACGTTACAGGTGAGTGGTTAAAAGTGTTTGGCCGGAATTACGACGAAAAGTTAAAGATGAAAACATCTACAACGCCGACGAAGCCGGATTATTTTTCAATTTAACGCCAGATACCACTTTAAAATTTAAAATGAAAAATGTATTGGTGGAAAAATGTTGAAAATCGTCTCACTGTGTTAATTTGCGCCAATATGACGGTAAGTAACAAAAAAATTGTTGGTAATCGGAAAATCACGAAATCTCGCTGCTTTAAAAATGTTAAGTGCTTACCAGTTGACTACACCTCTAACAAGAAAGCTTGGACGACATCCACAATTTTTGAAGAGAAAATTAGAAAATGGGATGATAAATTATGACGTAACAATCGAAAGATTTTATTATTGGTTGATAATTGCCCAGCGCATCCTGAATTCGAAATTTAACCAACAGCACCCTTATTCTTTTACCACCAAACACAACGTCTATTCTTCAACCCATGGATCAAGGGATTATCAGGAGTTTTAAAACTTTCTACCGTCGCTTATTAATCGATCGAATGGAAAATAAATAGGATCTTAAAATAAGCGTGTTAGATGCAATTCGCCTAATGAGTGATGCGTAGAATAATGTGACCCCACAACAATTTAGAACTGTTATAAAAAGCTGGTTTTGTTTCTGCTGTAAATGAAAGTTTCGAAGAAGAAGACGATCTTCCTTTATCTACCTGGTTAGAAAGTAGAGACATCAATAATTTTCACAATTCAGCGTACTTAGATGACTACGTAGATATTGATGCCGATGTGATTACTTCGGGTTTAAAAACTGAGGAAGAAATTATACAAGAAATTACAGAACGGGAAGCTGAAAGTGATGAAGGTGATGTAGACAGTAATGTGTGTGATAAACTCATGCCTGTTACACTCGCTAAAGCAGGCGACGTATTGGTATTATTGACGAGGTTTTTGAAGAAAACGGTAGTAGTGAGCAAATATTTAAATCTATAAGTGTTTTAAGACGTAGTCTCAATGATGTTAAATTTAAACCAAAACGTCAGCTAAAAATAAATGAAATTTTTAATAACTCTCCTAATGCTTAAGAGTTATTCCGCTTTTAATGCAAAATAATGTATTTTATGCGCAATAAACAATATTTTAAAAATGTAGTATCCTTTTAATTTTAGTTTCTCGGATATAACGTTGTAACGCCCTTTCGTTTACAATGATTAAATTAAAAGGGTTTAATTTAATTTGCCTCGGTCTAGCTCAAATCGGGTCTTGTCTTAACAAGACGGAGGTGGTTTGCATCTTGGGGCTCAACACTGTACACTTTGAATAATACAACAAAACTATTTTATACGTATATTACCGATTTATTTACAAAACTAAAATAATCTAACCTACAGGAAATAAATCAACAATAATACAACAAAACAAATCTTATTGGGTGTTACCGGGATGTCCTGGTTAGCAGCGCCGTTTGGCTGGTCTCCGTGGACGGTAGTGGTTACTGGATCCTGAGCCGCTTCTGTGGAAATATAAATTATTGGAGTTCAAAATTGCTGGTGTGTTATGACCCAAAGATCCTACTAATGACTATTTAATTTTGTTTATTACGACCGTTCAGGCCTGCCCTGTACACGGTAGCCTGGTATTTGTTGAGGTGGCGCTGTATAAAATTCTATATCTTAGATAAGCCGGGACAACGATCGCGTTGGTGTCTTTAAGCAGGTCAAAGAGAAAATCAATAATTTAAAGTAACCTTGGTCGCATGACGATTCTTATACGTGATTTGGCTTTCAGACTGACTGGATATGAGCTCAGTACTTGGGATGCTTTATACAGGACAAGTTAATATTTACATGTTTTAAATGTAAATTGTACGTACATGTTTAATTATCTACCCTAACTAAACAGGCTGATCTCAGGATTTCTTAATTAATCGAGAACGTATTTACAGTAATGAAATGAATATCTAACGTTTAATTATGCCCGGAAATAAATGTATTAATTCTTTATTATTAGAAAACGTCTGTTTTGTTAAACGCGTATACTTTTCGTATGAGCGAAATAACAAAAATAGTAGTCGCGATTGAAGTAGAGTAGTAGTCGCGGGATAGCAAAAGTAGCAAAGTAGCGGGAAGTAGTAGTCTCGCGGAATAGTAGTAGTCGCGGAATAGTAGGATTTCTTCCGATAGTGCCGCGGTTTTATAGCTGGTTCGCGGTGGGTGGACCCGGCTTCTATGCAGGGTCCTCTGGCTGTGATTGGATGAGGATTCTCGGACGTAAGAGCATTTGACGCTTTTAATATCTACGTCGGAGGGATTGAAATTAATTATTTGTGGTGCAATATTGCGCAATCTTTTGTAATGGGTTTTAATTTTAAACAACTTTACTTATCTTGATTACTGTAGGGCAATTAAACAAAAATTAATTACATAAATTTTAGTAAAGTTAAGCTGGATCTTTACAACGTTTAACGGATATAACGAGCAAAATTGGCAGTCCCGAGATCCTGTTTTATGCGAGTTTCACTATATATATATATATATATATATATATATATATATATATACACACAGGATAAACACAGAATCGTAACTAATTTCACAACTTTTTTAGCAAAATATTTTCGCAAAAATGATGCTCGAGCCCCAGCAATATGAACCTGCGCCATTAAACGCCTTCTTCCATCGTCAACTTTGAATTCAAAACCAATTTTGTGTAACAATTGTTTCAAACTCGTTTTACTGAAGGTAAATATTTTATCTTCTTTAAGTTTGGAGTTTTCGATAGTAATATGTGAGCCTAAAATTAAACAGTGATTAAATCCATTTCAACAACAATTTCTGAATTATTTACCAGTTGCATGCATGGTGTACATTTTTGTTTTAAAACGTCTTTCACGTATTCGTCGACATCCTCTGACTTCGACTTCAAACGCAGCCTATGTTTTGCGGTGAATCCGGCGCTGATTTCTCAGATTCTAAAGCGAGGGCCATTTTTGCATTTGTCCGAGTTACGGTTTTCTCGGCAATGCGGCATGCAACATAATATTACATAAATATAAATTTAAATAGTGAAAATTATTAGCGTACCTGGATAAATGAAGTTAAATGTAAACTTGGCCTTCCGTTATCGCGCTCCATCTGGAAATAATGCAGTATATTCATTAACATTACTGAGTTTGGCTTTTCAAAGATTTACCTTTTAATGACATCATTATTTGTTACAAAATAAATAAATGCATTCAATCAATTGGAAATACATTTTGCATTATAAACTTACCTCGTAATAGTGAATATTAATAATAATAATAGTTTTGAAAAAACTGTTGTTTACAAATGCAAATGGAAACTAATGAATTACGAAGCGAAAGCTAAATTATTATAACTACAAAACACGATGCGATTATACCAAACGAAATACGAAGTTGAGGTTAAATAGTCAAGAAGACATCTGACAGCGTAATGCGCTTAGAGTTTAGAATCGACATAGGTTTTAAGTCCTGCATTTAAAATATATAGTAGACGTATATTATATAACCCGTCTTTCTTTAAGTGGGAACTTCGCACTAAGACAAAGGGAAACGGATGCATTTCACAGTATTAATTATATCCCCATTCTCGAGTCCGCCATGAGACACCTTTCCCGGCGCTACTATAGTGAACTATTATATTTTTGGTATATTTATGTACATGCAAAATTTATAGTTGCATAGGGTAAACGTCAATATAACTACGCTTAAATAAATTAGGATTAGAAATAGGTACTTGTGATAAATTGCATGCTCTGAATGTATGCGTAAATCGTCTGGTCATTTTGGGGAAAACTAAAATTCAAATTATTATTATATAACGTCCGTTTGAAACCTAAAATTATTATTATTAATTATTACCTATATAACGTATCTAGTCCTCTTGGGAAAACTTAAACATAAACATATCTTGTCCATTGATGGAAAGTTTTGAAATAAATTAAGATTACTGAGGAACAGTTGTTTATTTACTCATTCTGCTTCTTCTCCTAGTTTAAGCTTTACGGCTCTCTCCGAAATAATAATTTCCTTTTTCCTTCTTTTCTTTACAAGCTTGTGGCGTTCAATTCTGATTTGCTTTCTTATCACTCACTACAATTTTCTTTCCGCTCTCTAACTAACCTAATCATTTATCGATTATACCAGTTATCAACACTCCAAAACTTCCCGCACCAACAAAGTGCTCTATGGTTAGCTATCGTTTGACAGAGTGCGCCGCCGTGCCATCTTTCTCCATTACAGAATAATATAATAAGAATACATTATATAAAATAATCTCCATTTTTCTCTACCTTTCTATTTATGTGACGTGGTAGGTTAGACACGTTATATGTTGTTATGAGACATGATGTTAGTCGCCATTTTCCGCAACATATGTGATAGTACGCCCATACTTAATATAACCTCAAAAAAAAATTGACATTTGACGTTTAGTGTTTATGAGTGCTCAAATTATTCGAAATTACGCAAAGAAGAAAAAGCAAATTGAAACATGATTTAATTTATGTTACAAATTGTTATTAACAATTAACAATTATGAGTTACATTACAATTATGTTATGTTTAATATTGGTGGACTATCATGTGTTGCGGAAAATGGTTACTATAGACATGTTTCATAGGAGCGGCGCCATTCTTTCCACCTATAAACATTAAACGTCAAATGCCAATTTTGAGATGATATTTAGTATGGGTACACTATCACATATGTTATGGTAAATGGTTACTAACGTCATGTTTCATAAGAGCGGCGTCGGGTATTTTTGATCGCGCCGTATTTACTTGGTGGTAGGTCGTGTTGGAAACAGATGAATCTCGTTTCCACACCACCGTAGACGTAGAGCTTTTGGCTCGTTTCTTTTAATGTGAGATCCCCGGTAGCACTAATCCACTTTTTCCGCATATTTCTAATTAGAACGATGGTCAAATAAAAAAGTAGGAGTTGTGCGTGCGACCCTTAGTAATTATTCTCTTCCATAATTTCTGGACCTGGACGAAGATTTACTGGAACTTCACGATTTGCAGCATCAGCGATTGATTGAAGAAGGCTATCAGATGGATACTGAATATTTGCAACATGTCTCGCATATGCTAAGAACCACAAAACCCTTGCTACTTGTGCACAAGCACCTAATGTTCTTGCTCCCAATTTGCATCTACAGTAATGTCCATGAATAGGTAGATTTTCAACGTTTTCACCATTGTTGTATAACATGCGTTTTGTATCGTTTCTGAACCAGAATAAACCCGAAATCTCTAAAAATTTTGTTCCGCCAGTAATTCGTCGAATTCAAAAACATTTATTTATTTAGTAATTTGTCGGCAGACTTTAATTAATAAGGAAATTAAGAATAGTAATTGCTTATGTTATTGTTATTGAATTTCGAAACTGATTTTAGGTATGTTCTACTTCTTGTATACAGTCCTTTCTCATCGATTTACTATTACTTGCAAAAACTTGATCTAGAAAATGGTTTCTAACAATTCAGCAAATGCAGTACATCTGCGAACACAAATATTTTGTCCTGGTTTTGTGGATTAATGAAAAAGAGCTTTTATGGTAACCGACGTCGAGTTCACCTAAAGGTTTTAATTTCCATCTCTATCACTCACAGTGGCAACTACGTGATAACCTGCCAGTTCTAAATGTGTAATTATATCGAACAAATTCTTTTTATTCATTGGAAAATCAATCTTGTAGAATATGGGCTGTTTCCAATTAGAGAAAATAGTTTGCTATTAACACCTGATAGGTTGTGTATGGGCCAAGAACTTTCTGGTTCGCTGGATAACAAAGTTCTATATGGCCCAGAGGCCATTTTAAGAAATCGCTTGTCAAATATTTGATTTTGTGTAGTTTTGCTAGTTTAGTCTCAAATAAACCACAAATAGAGTGGTAAATACACTTTAATAAAAGGAAGTATATACAAGCCACCTGGTCTAACCAATAAATTAAATTTTAATCTGGATACAAGTAGATACAACTTTGTTATCTACCTTAACGTATTTGAATTTGTTTATTTATTATTCTAGTGCTTACAAACTCTCATGTTAAGAGAACAAAGTTGTAATTGACATTTAAGTCTTTGTTGTTTAAATTGAATAAAACATTAGTATTATACTTTTAACAAAACACTTTTGAAAATTGAAATATACAGTTTCTGGTTTTAATATAGTACATTATGAACCTTAACAATACTAATTCAGGCGCATTGCTAAAGACACATACACTGTGTCTCTTGAATTTCTGGACATAGGAATTCCCATGTTAAAATAGACTATTGTAAATATTGGCTCTAATTATTTTACAGTAAAATGTCAAATGTAAAACTTCTTAAGGAAAAAGGCTGCTTCTTATGTTACAATTGCATTTACATTTGGTTCATCCGTTTTCGAGAAAATTAGGAAAACTTAAGGGCTTTTTCGTAACCGGTAACGTTAATAAGCCATGTAAGTGTCAGGATAAATACAATAAGGAGCACAAATAAAATAAGTCTGTTATAAACAAGAAGATGATATTCTAAACAAACAAATTAATTATGAAAATTGGAAAATAAATAACAAAAATCATCATTTCTACTATTTGATCAAGTGTTTAAATAAATCTCCGTTTGCAGCTAAACAATATCCAAGTCGATCATGGTTATTAACGTTACCGACACATTCTTTCATTGAAAACCAAAATCGATGTGTCGGCAGATTTGAATAAGTTGATCATTTTGAAATTGTTTCTGCACTTGAATTTGCCGGTTTTGATAACTAGCCGATTACAAATCTCTGATATTTCTAAGTGAATTGCCAGAGTAATGCCATTCAATAAATTTTACTTTTTTCAATGGTGTAATAATTCATTTTTATAAACAAATAAAGTTTTAATGATGAATGAATTGTGTTTGAACAATGAATGATTTACAATGACAATTAATAATTATTGTTAGCATTGTCTGTCTAAAGCAAAGCAACCTTGACCAGTTACGAAAAAGCTCTTAATTTTTCCTAAATTTCTCGAAAACGGATGAACCAAATGTAAATGCAATTGTAACATAAGAAGCAGCCTTTTTTCCTTAAAAAGTTTTACATTTGACATTTTACTGTAAAATAATTAGGGAAGCCAATATTTACAATAGTTTATTTTTAGTTTATGTCCAGAAATTCAAGAGACACAGGGTATAAATCTTTTACTTGAGGGTGTTTAAAAATAATGCAAAATATTTCTTGTCCAAGTCTGGCATACAACCTGCCATCATTTTCTTAATATCCTTAATCTTATCTCCCGAAAGGCTATTTTTGGTTTCAATGTCAATATGAGTGATATCGGGACTGTAGTTTTATTTCCAGGGACTTGCGATCCTCGATTTCGCCGTGCTGTAGGGTTTTAACGTTTATTTTTATAAAGTCGTCAGCATGATTCAGTTTTGTTGAACTTCTGATAAACTTTGAGTAAACCTTAATGCGGCAACTTTAGAAAACGGATTTCACTAAATGAAAGTTTCTTGAGCAAGTCTCAAAATCTTTGAAATTTTGTCTTGCATTTGTAAAATGCAATATGGTTTCTTTGTGTTCACAGATTTTAATTTTTTATAAAACCCAAAGGCGAGTGAAATTCTGTTCTATTCATATATATATATATATATATATATATATATATATATATATATATATATATATATATATATATATATTGTAACGGCTAAATTATGGAGGAATTAAATTTGAGGAAATAAAATATTTAGTTAGATAATAAAATTATATGTGTGATATGTTAATTATATGATTAATAATTTTTAACTTTGCACCGGACTAGCTCAATCTCAATTTGGGGATAGGGATCAAAGGTATTTAGTTTGGAAAATTAAATTTATATTTAGATGTGAATGTGTATAAGATTTACACTTTATAAAATTATTACAACTGTATAAAATTTATCTTGAATAGAATTTACTTCCACGCATGCGTTGTAATGTAATTAAGTGAATTTAATAATGTCAAAATTGTCAAATAATTTGGAAATTTACTGTTTATGTTCAACAATGAAAATAATTTAAAATTTTGTTGGCTTTACAAGTGTTTATACAAGTAATTGTTTGAAATTCTATACCAATACCTATATCTAATGAATAATAAATTGCAGGAAATTACCAAATAAATGTCCACAATAAAAGGGTTATAAACAAAAAATGTGACTCACATATACTGTCCTCAATGCAAGTTGATGTCTTCGAGTAGTTCCAAATTGATGCAGGCACTTTCCATTCGATTCTAGCTGTTACCATACACCCATATGCAGCTAACCGGTACTTGGATTGTCGATGACAGCAACTTCCAAAAAACTAATGATGTTTTCTTTCCAAATCGGCACCACTCCCGTCACTTATTTTAATTTGGTAAAAATTTTTATTTAAATAATTTAAAACTTAATGATTGTTATCGGTTTAAAAAGAAATGTTTAAATGTTGTCCAAAATTTTGTTATTGTCACTTTTATTTTAGATACCGGATCAAATTTATTTTATTTAGAAGAAATTGTACCCAGAAATAAAACATCAATAACCAAATAAATGTGCTTTTAATTTGGTAGAACGGAATTAAATTAAATATGATAACACGAAAAACTCTTAACAAAAACGTAACACAAATTAAACTCGTACAATATTTTCCGAAAACTAGCAGGTATCGGAGACCGAACTATTTTATTTTAATCGCCGGTATAAAAACAATTGCTCTCGAATTATTTTCTTCGTAAAATGTAACTTTCTTTACGATGATTAAATTAGGTTATGAAAACTTACTTTTTTACACAAATGCACAACACTGCTTTAACCTTATTTTAAACTTTAACAAAACTAGAGAGAGCTTAGCATTTCCAGGGCAATTCCTTTTATACCTTTTGGTTGTTACTAAAAATTCAATTTTTTCAGCCATATTACCTAAGTAACTAAGGCTCTGATTGGTCGAAACATTTACAAATTTGGACTAAAATGGAAATTTGGCCATAACTTTCTTATACATTAACGAATTTAAAACTAACAACAAAAATGAAAACTACATAAAATTTCGAACAAAAGACACCTAACAAGCTATGGTTCCTAAAATTAATATACGAAATCACTTGATCTAACTGAATTTGCTTATAACTATTTAAACTTACAAGCTACACTTAATCTAATTACATAAACGGAATTCTGAGAAAATTTTACATAAGAACACATACTTTTAGTGTTAGAAATCTCAAATTTAAGAAATTTTAAGTTTAAGTAAAAATATTCTAAATTACCTCATATTTAACACAATTTTGCGGTGAAAGGCAATGTATCCTTATAAAAACTGTGAGATACTGAGAAAGAACGCCTATTAATTGCTTTAAGAGCAAAATTAAAGCCTAATAATATGAAAAACTATAAAATTATGGAAAAAACCTAGAAATTATAACCTAACCAAACTTAAATCTAAAATTGAAATAACTCATATTTAAAAATGTTTTCATCACTCAAAATGTCATGTTAGAGGTTTGTAAGACTTGTCTTTATTATTTTCACTAATCTTTTCTAACGCATTAAGTCATATATTGTTGCATTAAAAAGTCCTTCGTCTAACACACTTATTGAAATTTTTATTATAAAATGTATATCACTATGAATGTCTTTATGCTAAATTGTCTAAGCATTGTTCTTACTGTTAAACTTAAATCACAATGTTTGTCACTTAGTTGCTTCCAGAAATATGTGTGAAAAATGTCTAAAATGTCCATATTATAACCCTTTTATGAAATTTCTACATTTCCTGCTTTCAAAAACTATTTATACAGTATCCTTAACATAATCCTAACTATACAGTTTATGTTTAAACACCTGTAAAGTGTTCACTTGCCAAAATACCCTCCAAAAATTGAGTTTTATTGAAATAAATGAAATGCTAAATTGACTTTACGAAAATAGGTGTATTTAACATTCTTGACATTTTTGTTGGTAGCACAATGCTTTTTATGATGAAACCAAACTATGTAAATAATATTCAGACTAAATTATACAAAACAAATCTATTTTAAACACATCGTGAACCAGATTTCTATAAAACATGTCTTGCACATGTATCGAGCTTGAAATCACCCCTTTTATTACTAAATTGTCATTTAAACTGTACGATCCTTCTTTACTTCTTTCTGAACATCTCAATATATATATAGCCAATTCGTAAGGATATCCCTTAATAACACATCCTATACATGTGACTCAAGCAGTAGCCGAAAAGTCATACAGTAAGAATATGATGGTTATACTGGCAGATACAAACGCGCAAATTGGCAAGGAGGAATATCTATACGGATGTGGAAAATATACAGCATGACAACACAAATGATAATAGACTTAGAATCGCCGCATCATTAAACATGGTCATAACCACAACAATCTTTGAGCACCAAGGAAACACAAGGTTACATGGAAGCACCGCTGGTTCCACAGAGAACTAAATTGATCACATATCAATAGGAAGAAAATATATCATATCAGTATACAACGCGAGGACGTACCGTGGTGCATGTGGGGACACAGACCATTACATGGTAATGATGGCAATGGAAGATTGGAAAGCAAGAAAACACTATATAAATTTAGAAAACAGATCAAGATGGGTAGTGGAAAAATTACAAGTAGATGAAATAAGAAAGAACTATATAAAAAGCTTAACTGCACTAGAAAAGCAATGGACACAGAAACGAGACGTATATGTCCAATGGAAGAAAATATAGAACACAATAATAAAAGCAGCTGAGAGAAATATAGGCTTAGAAACAAAGAAGAAAAGTGAGCAGGGTGGTATGACCACGAATGTCGGAAAAAACAGAAGGAAAAAAACGCAAGAAGTCAATGGCTAAGATCTGGGAAGGAAGAACATAGGAGGAGATACATTGAACTAAAAAAATGCGTGGATAAATAACAAAATGGATAGAATAGAGCAAGAAAACAAAATAATAATGCAAGACGATTTCACCAGAATTTGAGGAATATGCAAGGAAAGCGACAACAAGAACAAGAAGCTATAGAAACAAGGATGGGGTGCTGCAACATGAAGAAGGATATGGGAAGAACACTTTTACAATTTGTTAAACGAAACAGAATCGGAAAGCCAACTAGAAAATGAAACAGAAACGCAAAACCAAGAACAAGAGTACACATCACCCACAAAAGAAGAAGTTAGAAGAGCAATAGAGAAATGAAGAATAACAAAGCAGCAGGAGTGACACAATCACTGCGGAATTAATAAAATATGGAGCTCTGCAGTAGAAAACAACTTCAAGAATTAATAGGTGGAATTTGGGAGGAAAAACAAATGCCGGAAGATTGGAAAAAAGCAGTTATAATACCGATATTCAAGAAAGGAGAAATTTCGTTTGAGATTATTAACAAGGTTTTTGTCCAGGAAGGAGCATAACAGATACAATCTACATATTAGAACAAATATTAGAAAAAGCATATGCGTACGATATACAACTGAATAGGATTTTATAGACTTCTGAAGTGCATTTGCCTCCTTAAGCAGAAAAATAAAATAATACAAGAATGAAAATTCCAGGAAAATTAATAAATAATAGAAAGATGGACAGAATAAGAATAGCTAAAGGTGTAAGACAAGATGACCCTCTATCTGTAGTACTATTCAATATTATCGTAGAATGCATACTACGAAAAGCAAAACTGAACAATTATAAGCAACCAAACACAACTGATAGCTTACGCTGATGACATAGTAATAATAAGTAGAAGTATGAAAGAAATAGTAAAAGCTTTTCAAAATCTAGAAAGAGACGCAAAACAATATGGGCTTAACGTTAATGAAAAAAGACAAAGTACATGGCTTATAACAAAGAAAGAAGAAGGGCAAAAGATTGGCATAGGCACATACAGTATGGAAGAAGTAGATAGATTCAATTATTTGGGGCCAAGAGTAGAAAAATAGAAAAATAGGATAAAGGAAAGTGTACAAAAGGGCAACCTAAGTACATACATATATAAAACAATACTGAACAGTAACAACATAAGCGTAGAAACGAAAATGAGAGTTTATAAAACAATGATAAGACCAATAGTCGCATATGGAACGCAAACACGGATCCTTACAAAAGCAGATGAAGAAAATTTAAGGCGTTGTGAAAGAATCATGCGGAAAATACTTGGACCAGTAAGAACAGAAGACAGGGATTTCAGAAGGAGAATGAATCACGAAATAAAAAACCAATGGATGGTGAGGATATAATGAAAGTTGTAAAAGCGCAAAGATTGAAATGGCTCGGACATGTTGTAAGGATTGAGGAAGGAAGGATAATCAAGAGGATAATGGAATTGAACTCAGAGTGTCAATGGTTCAGAGGAAGACCAAGAAGCAACTGGAAGGATAACATCATAGAAGACATGAGAGTGATGGGAATAGTGAATTGGAAAGTGAAGTGTAGTGATAGGAAGCAATGGAAAAAATAACAGACGCTGCTAAAACCCATCCAGACTTATAGTATATAAATGTAAATGTAAAACTCACATGTTTTATTCATATACCTTTCGACATTGCTGTGTACATTGTCAACCTCTTGAATAGCTCCTTGGCCAGCTACAGAATATTTCATAGTGACACTGTTCAACTCAGGATGATCTTTCATTGCATCAATAATGGCAAATAAGATAAAGTAATTTCGATTTTGAGGAACGCATGAGTCGCTCCACGTAAATAAATTTGTAATATTGTTATCGTTTAAAACTTGATCAAAATTCTTCTGAATGCACTGGCTAAAATATTTCCTCTTCTACCTTGTTTGGCCTCAGTCGAAATAGCACAAAAGGTTTGCCCAGTGGTTGAAAAATGGGCCGTCAGGTTGTAAATATTTAATTTTTGAAAATAGAAAGTCTTCCACTTCTGTACGAGGACACGTTATTACGTTCTCTAAATCGAAATATAATGTAGGAAATCTACTTTCTCGGTCCAATGTGTTTTTGATAAATACCTATTTCTTCAGATGTTTTCTTGATTTTAATTTTAAATGATTCGCATTTTATGCATCTGTCCTTTTTGGAATGTGAAAACCATAATTGAACTCGGTAGTAAAAATGTATCGATAATACGATAATTTAGCAGGAGTAATGTCGTTATCTTTATTCCACTTTGTATAAAACATTTTCACTACACTTAAATTCGTTTCCAAGTATTTACGTTTAGTAGCTCGTCTGCAATAATGTGAGTGGATAACAGGAAAATATTTTTAATATGTGAGCCTCTCCTTTCTTGCGCTCGCTTTACTTTGTTTTCTTCTATTAGAAAGTATTCCTTGCATACTCAAATGTCTTCTCTTAACTTGAATAAAATACGTAAATGAAAAGCATCCTCAACGGTTATAGCTGGTGGTTTTCGACTCTTTATGACTTTTGTCGCATCCTTTAAAAGTACATATTTTCGTTTTGTGTTAAAGACCAGTAAGAGTTGAAAGTGTGCCGCCTTTCATCTTCCGATATTTGTTTTGCACAATTAAATTTAGAATTCTGCAAACAATTCTTTTGTTTTGTATACTTCTTGCCTTTGTGACTTTTCCTCTCACATTTACATATTTTTCACCAGACTGACATTTTCTTTTCGTATATTAATTTTCCATTCGGTTGAATTTACTTTACGCTTTCACGCTTTTAGTTTGCTTCCTGCTACTGCTTCCTGTGGTTGGTATTCCACATCCTTAAAGACGAATACGTGTTGTTGTTGATGGCTTTTTTCAAAAGAAGTTTACATTTTCATAGAAGTAATGAAATAAATCAACCAAATTTATTTAAAATAGTACTTAATACCGAGTAAAATATTTAATTTAATTTCTTTTAATTTTATGCTGAAATATTATATTAAATTAATTTTTAATGTTAAGTCAAGACCTAGAACACATTTCTCTGCGCTAACCGGTATTTATTATAATTAATCAGATAAAATAAACCAATACAACACTGTACTTATGCTTGGAACAAAATGTTTTTCCCGCTTCCTTTCTTCGTTGACCTAAACTTTTGTGCGGATCGATTAGCACAACCCACTACCGTTTTCAATCGCTTTCGATCACTTTTGTATGCATTAAGTTAAAAATGCGTTCATAAATACATACGGGCTCTTTGCTAATTTCAAAGGTTATGGTCAACACGTAACACAAGTTGCCTACCCATCAATTTCCTTCAGTTTCCAGTTAAAGTTGCTTATGTTACCTCTCTTCTTACTCTATGGTAACATCGAACCAATTTAAACTCCAGATAGAACTTTGTTATATCATTGTTTAAAAACAATGGTTATATCCTCAAACAAGGTTAAAAGACATAGAATGAAGCAGATAGAACCATTGCAGCGTCCTCAGGCACCCTATCTTGAAAAGCGTGATTTGAACTTATTTGCAATAATGCAAATTAAAGAATAAACAATCGCTAAGTGATTTATCTTGACTTGACTGACAATAATGTTACTATTACTCAACTTAATTGCCTGCCTTACTTTGACCTTCCGGGCAATAATTAAAACATTAGAATTTATTTATAAGTCTGATATTTAATTACTCGCAACCTCAAATCTGATCAAACGAAGTGGCCGTGTAGTGCTATATAAATTAGATAGGCTGGATGAGGTAGGTGTTGCATCATGAAGGGCAGGTAAAAAATGAAACTACTCAAATTAAAATCAACGAGTGTTGCGCAGCGGTGGTTCAGCCATTA
The DNA here is from genome assembly GCA_036346205.1 of Vesta saturnalis. Classification (NCBI taxonomy): domain Eukaryota; kingdom Metazoa; phylum Arthropoda; class Insecta; order Coleoptera; family Lampyridae; genus Vesta; species Vesta saturnalis. Next base: position 2,444,661 of record JARFJB010000428.1, read on the forward strand.
ATCTATTGTGGAAAGAACCACCAATAAAATCCACTTTATTCATAAATAAGTAATTGCCCAAGTACATTAATAAATCAAATAACACAGAAAAACAATGAAAGGGTTAAATATATAACAAAACACCATTAAATTAGGTTAAAATTAAGGGGAATGAATGAAAAAAGCAGTTTATTTACACCGAAACACAATAAAAGCACATGCACTCACACGCACAATTGGATCATAAATAATCAAAATAAAAATCATAATAGAAATCGCAACACATCTGGCCCTTTAAAACCAATCATGCCGGTCTTTAAGTAAATAAGCCCATAAAATAATAAAGCAAATTACGGTACATATAAAATATATCAACAGTAAAATTTCGCAGGTGATAATAAGGTGAAGGCAAGGACAAAAGAAAATAGACAAGGAATTTGCAAGTACCCAATTTTTAGTGACCGCTAAAGCACAGAATACATAAATCAAATTACAATAAAGCAGATACAACGAGAAATCAGTCGCAGGTAAATAATTCTACTTAAACAAACTGACAAAAAACTCATTAACAGAAAGCCTTACAAGGGTAAGTTATAAATAGATCACTAACATCGTGACCGACATATAAGTATGAGTTCGTTAGAAAATACCTGCTCCCTTCTCCGGTTACACACTCATCTATACAACAATAAAAATAAAATTCGAGGTGTTGAATGATTATCTGATCTCGGGAGTGTGTACACGCTTGGTAATTGTCTTTAAAATTAGTAACCAAAGCGGTATCATAAACCCGTTCATCAGCAATGGTTGATTCTTTTAATACGTTATATAGGCTGGTAAAACGATTCGCTGCGAGCCTTCAGTTATATAAAATACATTCTTACACTAGAATAAATATTCCTTAATTGATCACAGACACAAATCGTTAACATACGAGGTTTAACCCCGAAAGAAAAGACAACTTAGTGTTGGCGAATTCAAAAGAAAATGTACACGCAAGAATTATTTTAAACACAAACTGTTTACAATGAAGGTATTTAATTAACCCAAAATCGACCTGGCTCGATTGACACTCTAACTGTAACTGCCTCCCTTCAATTTCAAAACTAACTATATCTACTCCCGAAAAACACCTCGCTTTTAAAAGTAATAAAAAACAAGAAACATTAATTTCCGTTGAACAGTTTCATATTAATTATTGCATTCATTCGTAACAAACCCTACATTCTCTCTCAAGTTTCCAAGTCATAAAGATATCTTTTGATCGCGGTCTGTACCGCCACAATTAATCATTGGATCAATGACATTTTTACATCAAGAGCGCGCATAATAAATTCCAATGATTCGTTGCGCCCTTCAGTAAAGCATTTGTTATGGTAACTTTCGATGGCAACAAAATTTAAAATACAAGAGCTCGTGGCTCAGTACAAGTAGGCAAACATTCGGCTAGTAAATCTAGAATTTTAAGTATGATGTGAGCAATAATTGAGTAAGGAATAGTTAAGAGAATGGACATATTTCTTGGGTAGTTGTCGTTATAGTTATAGTTTCTAGTTCGAAATACGAAAACTAATAGCTTATAGGCGAGCGACAAATAAGTAAGCAAAATTGGGTTAACTAAATTATAAGGAACTTCAAAATAAATGGTAACCTGAATATATAAATTCGACAAATAAGAGGTAATACAAAGGTTAAGTTAACTATTGAGTTAATATAACAAGAATGATTGAATCAATTTACCTTATATGAACTTTTAAGCAAAATGTGCAAAATCAGTTACGTTACCGTTCCAAAATATTCAGGATTCGGTTTACTCGAGGTGAGCAAGCGATTAAGTAAATCAATAATCTTACCTGAATAACTATCCTTCGGTGTCGTTTCCTTGCCAAGTAACGTTGAAGCAATACGAGTTAGATAAAAAAAACTAATAACAAATCGGACCATACACAATAGGTTGGTCCGAAAAATGAATACGTTAATTACTTAATGATTATCGACAGGTTCGAATACTGAAGTTAAGACAATAAATTATGTTTGAATAGGCAACAAGTAGTTCAAGGTAAATGTGATTTACAAATTTAGTAACAATTCAAGCTTAGAAATATGAATTTAGAATAGAGATAAATAGGCAAATAGTTACAGTTAGATTTTGAAATATAAGTTATGACTGTACAGTATAGATGGCGTAGAACGCAATCTTTGAACTTAACGTAAAATGAGAATTTACTAAAATGAATAATTTCGGCGAGGCAAGTTACTTAATAGTTGAATAGTAAATTATTAGCAATCTTGGGTGAAAGGACTGCAGTTTTTCTGGTTGTAGTTCGTTGAAATTGAATTTCTTCGGTCGAAGCGTGAATCGATGGAAAATTAAAATGGCAGCGCGTTGTTGGATGATGACGGCGTTTGATGACGTAAAGTAGTAGAAAAGTAGATAAAACACGTAGTAAAACGCTACAAGAGAATAGGACATTAGTGACGAAATTATACAAAAAGTACTGACCTTGTAAGCTGGTAGCCACAAGCGTTTAAGTAGATATTAAGAAAACAACACTCTTGAATGCTTTAAAGACGTAAATATCACGTTAACTAAGTGACGAGAACTAGCATAAGGTTCAGGCACAAAACTAAGTGGTCGTTGAACGATAAATCCGGAAATATCCGTTTTATAAGAAAATCGCGTCAAACGAATAGCGGTTCAAGTGAGTAGCAATTAACAATTTTCTAGGCACACTAACGGGCAGGAAAACAAAAACGGAAACAAGGGTTCGAGACTAATGAACATAATTGCACCAATAGGAATTAAATAAAATGTATTTGTACGCCATCCGACGATAAAAGTAAAGACGAATGATTCCATAGATTAGAGATTATAGAAATGTAACCAATTTATATAAGAGAACATAACACATTTTTAAGCGTCCACCTACATGCCACTCATCAACATGTATTTACAACTCAACAGATACAATCTCACATTCCTTACATAAAATATCTAATTAAAATATTTGAATACATTAGCAAATTACGACGTACTGTCGAGATATTAAAAATCAATAATTAACGTTTCTCTCGTGGTAATAATGGCGATTTGACAAACGTTTATCACAATAATAAAATTTTCGCGGTCCGCTACGTACACCATATTGACTTAAAATCTGTCTTTTGGTAAAAATGCAGATAGAATTGTTATTCAACGCACGACATATCTTATTTGAGGTATAAATTTCATTGAAACTTATTACACATACTCATTCTAATTCAGTGAGTGACGAGGCTTATGTTTCATCAATTTTATAATATCTGTTAATATTCCTGGATATAAAGACAAATTTAACTACATTTTCTTAATGTATTTAAGGTTATAATGAGTTTTTCTTAAGTAATGGTTATGTATTGGTTCATCCTATAATTTTCTTTGCGAATTAGAAATTGCTTAATTTGTCCAGGAACAAAATGTTTTTCATATCCAAAGCAGCATGTCAAAGTCCTTTCGTACTGTCAGTAATTGGTTTTTAAAGTTTCGATTGTATTTTGGTTCCTTCAATTTCTTGTTTCAATTTAATAATTTCAAATTGTTCCACCTTTAATACACAAATCCTTCATTGTTTAGAATACGTTATGCATATTTATATTGAAGCTAAACAAAATCCAAAAGGTCCAGTCAATATTGTTAAAATTTTATAATTGTTTGCTCGAATGTATAAAATCGTTAAGATTATGTCACATTTATTAAGATTATAAAAAATTTCTTTAGTTAAAATGAGTTTATACATTTTGATTTTTCTACATTAAATTTAACCTAAATGTAAATTTCTAATATTTTAATGACTAATGTAATTTTGTTCATAAATGTATTATTACATCAAATCTTTTTCCGAAATTTTAAACAAATTAACTAACATTAATCAGTACAATATAAAAGATACTACGAATATAAAAATCCTTTCTTTAAATACATTACTCTCATTTGTATACACAACTTAGAGAGTGGCTTAAGATGAACAAATTTTTAAGTGATGAAATTTAAAACTACATTTGAGAGGTTTGCATAACCACTGGTTACATTTAAATTCATAATTTGAAAAGGGTTTTTAAGAAGAATTTTAAATTATCTTTAATTATTATAAATTGACATTGGTTATTAACACACTGGTCACATTTGAATTCATAATTTGAAGAATTTTTTATATGAATTTTAAAATTGTTTAGATTTGTTTCTTATTCACACTTGAATGCATAACTTGAAGTGTTTTTAATAATAACTTTATTACAATCAATAAGACTAATACAGACATTGTTTAGTGCAATAACTTTTAATTAAACCAATAAACAATAATTATAAAGAACTTTAACATGATTGTAAACTTCCAATCAAATGTTTTTAAGATGAAAATTTAAGCTAACTTTGCGATGTGTTCCATAATCACATTGATCACATTTGTACTCATAATTTGAAGAGTGTTTTTAAGATGAACGTTAAAATGATGTTTGGCATTTGTTTCATAATCACATTATTTGCATTTAAATTCATAACTTGAAGAGTGGTTTCTAAGATGAATTTTTAAATAAGGTTTGTGATGGGACACATACTCACATTGGTTACATTTGAATTCATAATTGAAGAGTGTCTGAGTGTTTAAGATGATATTTAAATGTTTGAATGTGATGCATAATCACATTGGTCACATTTAAATTCATAAGTCAAGAATGTTTTTAAGATGAATTTAAATTTTTTATTGGTATTTGTTGCATAATCACACTGGTCACATTTAAATTCATAACTTCAAGAATGTTTTTAAGATGAATTTTAACCTATATTTGAAATGTGTTGCATAATCACATTGGTTACATTTAAATTCATAACTTGAAGAATGTTTTTAAGATGAATTTTAACCTATATTTGAAATGTGTTGCATAATCACATTGGCTGCATTTAAATTCATACTTGAAGAATGTGTTTTAAGATGACTTTTAAACTGTCCTTGTGATATGCTCCATAATCACATTGATCGCATTTGTAGTTATAACTTGAAGAATGTTTTTAAGATGAATTTTAATTTTTGGTTGGTATTTGTTGCATAATCACACTGGTCACATTTAAATTCATAACTTGAAGAATGTTTTTAAGATGAATTTTTAACCATATTTGAAATGTGTTGCATAATCACATTGGTTACATTTAAATTCATAACTTGAAGAGTGTTTTTAAGATGATATTTTAAATTTTTATTGGTATTGTGCATAATCACATTGGTTGCATTTAAATTCATTACTTGAAGAATGTGTTTAAGATGACTTTTTAAACAGTCCTTATAATATGTTCCATAATACATTGATCATTTGTACTTATAACTTGAAGAGTGTTTTTAAGATGAATTTTAAATTATGTTTGTGATGTGTTGCATAATCACATTGGTTACATTTAAATTCATAACTTGAAGAGTGTGTTTTAAGATGTGTTTTTAAACTATATTTGTGATGTGTTATATAATCACATTGGTCACATTTAAATTCATAACTTGAAGAATGTGTTTTAAGATGATATTTTAAATTTTTATTGGTATTGTTGCATAATCACATTGGTTGCATTTAAATTCATTACTTGAAGAATGTGTTTTAAGATGACTTTTAAACTGTCCTTGTAATATGTTCCATAATAACATTGATCATTTGTACTTATAACTTGAAGAGTGTTTTTAAGATGAATTTTGAAATTATGTTTGTGATGTGTTGCATAATCACATTGGTCACATTTAAATTCATAACTTGAAGAATGTGTTTTAAGATGACTTTTTAAAGTGTCCTTATATGTTCCATAATCACATTGATCGCATTTGTACTTATAACTTGAAGAGTGTTTTAAGATGCATTTTAATTTATATTTGTGATGTGTTCCATAATCACATTGGTCACATTTAAATTCATAACTTGAAGAATGTGTTTACGATGATATTTTAAATTTTATTGGTATTTAGCATAATCACATTGGTTGCACTTAAATTCATTACTTGAAGAATGTGTTTTAAAATGACTTTTAAACTGTCCTTGTAATATGTTGAGCTAACATCGTTTATTTGGTAAGAGGTGTCTTCTTTCTTAATATTTACATTATCTGTAAAAATAGAGTCAAATTTTGTACTACCTGAACCACAATTAATGTTGCCTTTATTAGATCATTATTTACAACAAGATGTTGAGTTAGAAGTAAATCTATTCCTTTTTCCTCTTTGGGTTCGATTTAATAAGTTTCATATCAATTTCAAGAGACATTTCTAAGAATACGTATTATTTAATCAAATAATAAATAATTCAAAACCACAGTAGTGTACAACACTGACGTGCATCAGAGAGATGTAGAAAAACGCGCTTAGACAACGATGATAATGAATCATTTTATGACTTCTAATACAGCCATTTTATTGACGATAGCTTTAGATTCACCGTGACCTCCTGACGTCCGATTCTACCCATCGTTTTGTTCTCCCCGACGTTTTCCGATTCCGTATGCGCGCGTTCTTATTGGAATTTGTAAACAATACACTAACCTACAATTTTTATTATTATTTATTAAACCAGAATATAAGTGTTCGGTTAGTATCAGTATAATATTGTTAACCATTCTAGGTCTCGAGGTAATGTTAAATCAGACAGTAACGTCAGATTTAATGAGAGCCAAACATGGCAAGATTCAATTATGCTCCTGATCCCATTTCACTGTTTCTGAATACTGCAGAATCATGGTTGGATCCTATGTCAATCATGATAAATCGCATATATGCATCACATGTTGCCATTAAAACTATGCTAAAGCATTTCTTATAATTGAAGAATTCGCTGCCTGATTTTCGAGGGGCCTTAATTACATGTTTACATTAACAGCACCGATCCAATTAGGCACATTCCAAATTTTGAAATATTCTGCTGCAATATTTGTAAAAGTATTTAGGGAAGGCCCAGGTACTTGCGTTGGGCTAAGGACATACCACAACACTTCATAGGTTTCTCTTATTATGTTTTTTGCTGTAGCTTTACCTACTCGATATTCCCATGCTATTTCCTGCATAGAACAGCCTTCAGACAGCTAACTGAAAAAAGAAACAATTGTATAATGTAATTATTACTCGACATTTAATCTTTAATAATTTGTATCATGGCGTACTTACTGTAAAGTCATTGTGAGGCGCTGTTCAGAGACAATGTGTTTTTTTTCAGGTTCTTTTCAAATAAGGTTTTACTAAAGTATGTAGGTATGAAAATTGTTCTTTGGACATGCGAGTATACTTAACAATTTGCTCATAGTCCCACTCGATCATTACCATATCTTTTACTAGTGTTGCATAATTGCCTTCTAAGTCTCTGTTCCTATTCATGGGTTGCACTGCAAAGCTTCTAATTCTGGTAGAACATGTAAACTTTATAATAGAAGTAAGACAGGTGATCATATTTACGAATAATCAGGCCAATTACTTTTTTTTAACTTTCAAAATTTTCATCTTTATTAATAATTCAAAACGACCTTCTAGTCTAGCTAAGTCTCTGTTCCTATTCATGGGTTGCATGCAAAGCTCTAATTCTGGTAGAACATGTAAACTTTATAATAGAAGTAAGACAGGTGATCATATTTACGAATAATCAGGCCAATTACTTTTTTAACTTTCAAAATTTTCATCTTTATTAATAATTCAAAACGACCTTCTAGTCTAGCTAAGTCTCTGTTCCTTTTCATGGGTTGCACTGCAAAGCTCCTAATTCTCGTAGAACATGTAAACTTTATAATAGAAGTAAGACAGGTGATCATATTTACGAATAATCAGGCCAATTACTTTTTTTTAACTTTCAAAATTTTCATCTTTATTAATAATTCAAAAACGACCTTCTAGTCTAGCTAAGTCTCTGTTCCTTTTCATGGGTTGCACTGCAAAGCTCCTAATTCTCGTAGAACATGTAAACTTTATAATAGAAGTAAGACAGGTGATCATATTTACGAATAATCAGGCCAATTACTTTTTTTTAACTTTCAAAATTTTCATCTTTATTAATAATTCAAAAACGAACTTCTAGTCTAGCCTAGCTAACATAGGACGTAACCATAAGGTGAGGTTATTTCATTTGTTTTGAATTTGTGAACAGGTTAAGAATTACGTATTTGCATAAACATGTTTAGGAGAAAGATTTAAAACTTAAGAATTATGCATAATGGATTAAGAATAAAGAATTAACCGTGAACTACAAAGAAGTTGCATAAACTCGCCTTAAAAGTTGAAAGTTGGGTTTCAAGGATGTGTAGTAAGAATTATGACAAGGAATTGGGAATTAAGGAAGTGCATAAACGTCCTCATTAAATATTACACTTTCATCTTATTTTATAAAATTATGAATTAAGATTTAACTATAAAGCATAAAGAAGTTGCATAAAACCGCCCTTACTCACATACAAATAAAATATGCTAGATATCGATAGATGAGCTCATTGCAATTACACAAAATTTCAGCACTTTTGGCACAAACGGGACGGTAAGGACAAGCAGACAAAGAACGTATACTTTGACCTTAGATATAGTTAGGTGCAGCGTGATTTTCTACTGGTAGGAAAAATCATACAGCAGTCTCGGAAGGGTAGTGAATTGTAGTTTGATTGTTTTTAGCACCGCAGTCTAACTTTCAGAATATCAGAAGTATTCAAAGCCAAGACAACCAAAACTATGAGATGTGGGGATCTTGTCATTAACCCATACCGTGTCAATGTACACAAAAGGTGTAATGTCTACTTCTACTAAAATAATATCCAATTAGAAGCTGAAATAATGCTATATTTATTGTTGTTTAATTAATAAATTGTCTGCGAGTTAAAGAGGACGTTTAATTTTTTTTTAAATTACTTTAGGCCAGTAAAAATAATTCAATTATCCGTACACCTTGATCTGTTAGAATTTCTTTAAGGCCGTCTTCTACTATGCGAAAATTATAACCTCAATCTCAATGTAGATGTTAATTTTCCTTTTTATTTCCATTTTTGTAGACAGATTGAGGTTATAATTCGCAAAAAAATTCGCGTGGTAGAATAAATGGCGTTTTTGAAAATAAAATTGAAAGTTATTGAATGAAACACGTTAATTATACAGGGTGTTCTATAATAATACCGACAAACTTTTAGGGATGGTAGGGGACATCAAAACACATTTTTAAACATAATCCGAAAACGCTTCCTTTTTGAGGTATAGGATGTTGAAGTTTGTTAAAAAAATATTATTTTTTATTATCAAAAAAAAAAAACGCTTCAGTCGATTTTAATGAAATTTTCCCAGTTTGTTTCTAATAAGGCATATCTTGGATCCATTACAGTAAACTGTAGGTGCAGTAATTCCAGGGGCTCGCTCACTGGGCAACACCCATTTTTTGTTTGATAAATATGGTCCGAAAACGCCTTGTTTTCGAGATAAAGGGTGTTGAAATTTGTAAAAAAAAGTTTTTTTATTAATCTTTATTAAGTTTATAACATTTTAATGAAATAATAGTTTACAACAATTATTCAAAATGTTGACCATTTGCTTCGATACAAGGATTGCCCCGCAGGATCATTGACTCGCGCACCTTATGGAAGATTACAGGGATATCTTCTGCTTGAGTCCAAGCCGAATGGTTGTCTCGTAGACTAAAGATTTCAGATAACCACAAAGGAAGAAATCAAGGGGGTTAAAATCGGGAAAACACGTAGGCCAGGCCACGAGATCTCCTCTTCCATTTACTGGTTGCCAAATCGCTGGTCCAGATACTGCTACACGGCCAAACCAAAGTGCGGAGGTGTTCCATCTTGCTGAAACCACATGTTGGCCCTAATATCTAAAGGGGCAATTTCTAATAATCCCGGTAGAAAATGTTGACAACAGTTTGCGTTTAAACGAGCAGGCAGCAAGTAAACAATACCAGCCCACATGTCCACACCAGATTGTTGTTGGTGTCTATTAGAGACTATGGCATAAGGATTTTCGTCACCCCAAATGTGGCTGTTTCTACTATTAAAATAACCATCGCGCATGAAACATGCCTCATCAGAAAACAAGATTATTCTCCTGAAGTGAGGTTCTACTAAGGTGTGACCCATAACCCATTGGCAAACGCTAGTCAATGTGGATAATCTTCAGGTTTTAAAGCTGATACTCGTTGTAAATGGTAGGGATACAGGAGCTATTCATGAATGACATGCTATACTGTCGTACTGGAGGAGTCCATATTGTGTGCAATTGCGCAAACACAAAATGGATTGTCCTCCAAACGCAAAACTTCTTCAAACTCTACCTTACTAAGGGCTATTCTTGGACGACCAGCACCACCGAGACGCTTAAGGTTGCCACTTTCTTTAGGCGACGATGTATGGAAGAAAAGGTTGTATAGTGAGATTGCCGGAGTTCAGGATGTGTCTGTTCATACAATCATGCAGCTTCTCTACCACGATAATTTGCTGCACCATAATCAAGGTGCATATCGGCAAGTTCTTCAAATGAGTAATTCATTTTAAATAAAAATTTTGAATTAAAAATCAACAGAAGTTTTATCACAATAAAATATTCACCAGGATTGAGTGTTAATCTTAAGTAATTACTGTCACAATAACAAATTAATTTATCACAATGGCATGTTCATCGACAATGTTATTGATGGTACCTAGATTTTTAAGAATAAATATACCTACTACTAGGTACATAATAACTTATTCTATGGTTCAAATTTTTTTCTCGAAAACTACGCAAGATACGCAAAACCCACAGTGAAAAGAAGTTGCGTCTTTACTTGCTTTATCTATAGAAAGTTCCAAAACTGCAGAAAATTACTGTAGCTACAGTAATGGGTCCAAAAGATGCCTTGTTAGAAACAAACTGGGAAAATTTGATTCAAATCGGCCGAAGCGTTTTTTTTTTGATAATAAAATCTTTGATAACAAACTTCAACACCCTGTATCTCAAAAACGAAGCGGTTTCGGACTATGTTTATACAACAAAAAATGTGTTTTGATGTCCCCTACCATCCCTAAAAGTTTGTCGGTATATTTATGGAACATCATGCATAACTAAAAATCATGGTCTTTTAATGGATATATTTAATACAGAAAATTATCAAGAAAGAAAATTATATAAAAAAAAAACACTTGTTTATCATTTTAATTTATGCAAGAATTTTAGGCATTAGTATTCGATGCCCAACATGAGGCGGTTTACGGGCGAGGTGATTATAGTGAAGAGGAGTGTAACGTCCTAGCGAAAAGGTATGAAACAGGAGTAACGATATGTGAAAAGTTTTAAATTTAAAGAAAATATGTGAAACATGTTTTGTAGAAGAACTAAAAGTTGCGCAATTGCATCGGTTTTGCCACGATATAAAAATGGACAGCATCTCCTGATGGCACAGTTATTCATCATCAGATGCAGATTAGCCTACTGATGCAATTCTCAAAGCACACTCCCTCTACCATAAAATCGTGATACAGTAATATATATAAGGACAGTTCCGTTGTAAACTCAGAATTCAAAAGCGTTTCGAATCAGTAAAGATGGATCTATCTGCATTGAATAGTAGTACTTTCTGTAAATCCTTCACGAACGTAAAGGACTTGGAGGTGGGTGCAAAATATAAAGTGATTTATATGAACACAATCGGCAGGAAGTATGGTAAACATATTATCATTGAAACTGAGAACTTTAAGTGTATACTTCTCTTACGATTTTATGAATACTTCAAAAAAGAAGATCGCATTGAAAAGTTTAAACAATATCTGGCTGAGAAAGACATGTACATCACCAGCGGCGGAACTGTAGGAAAGACAACTAATTTAACATTTCTGTAAAAATAATATATATATATATATATATATATATATATATATATATAACTGTTTGGAAATAAATTATATATTTTTATTGCAAAAATGTCTTTTATTTCTTGATTAAATGAAGAGTAGGTACATCATAATGAAGAGAGTTGCTATTGATGAGACTAAAATCTAGTGTGTAATATGGTAGTGTGGTCCTTTGCTTATCGTAATGCAAGAAGAGGTTTGTGGGAAAGTATGGCGCTGGATAGATTACGTTTCCGCCGTAAAATAAAACAATTGGAATGCAT